>BMAU01021378.1:940000-1270313 GCA_019973935.1 Trichonephila clavipes
GTCAAGGATTAACCAAAAACTTTGTAAATTCAAAGGCATTATGATAAATTTAGTTTTTCTGCATTAAAAAAACATACCTGTTATGAAAATAGCTCGAATTTTATCTTTTTTAAACTTTAATTAAAACAAGTTTAAGTTTCTATTCAGAATAGCTTCTATAGTCAACTTAGTTCATAGTAAATACAAACTCACACGCAATCGATAGGTTGAATTGTGGTAACTGTACGTGTGATGATGTCAGGTATTGTAATAACTTTATTTATAAAAAAAACTCATCAAAACGGTCCATATTGGCACGACTTATTCAAAAAATTTGTAATTTTCGATTTAATACGTGTGTACAGAGCAACGTCGCTCGGGACAGCTAGTACATAAGTATATATATATATATATATATATATATATATATATATATATATATATATATATATATATATATATATATATATATATATATATATATATATATATATATATATATATATATATATATATACATATATATATGTATATACTAGCTAGTATACCCGTTCTTCGCCACGGGTGAACTGAAAAATTAAACAACACAGATTGAAGGATAAAGAAGTTTTTAATGAGTTAATTTAACGTGAATTGCAAATTAAACAAAAAAAGGCTTTTTGAGTAGCTCAGCTAAACAAAAAAAGAGAGAGAAATAAAACACTTTTGTTAAATTATTTAAGTACATAGATCTAATAGCTGATAAAAAGGATTTTTTTTATTTATAACTCCCCGTAACACTCTTGAGGGTCGATTTTTGTAAATACCTTCCTAAACTGATTTCTGCTCAGCAAAAGTAAAACATTGTTAAAAGTTTTGTGTAATGAACGCTTAAAATAGTGTAAATAATTTTTATCTGAACGTATAATACATTAATATTACTTTTTGTAGTATATATTTTATGTTGAAATTGTAATATTCGCAAGCAACTCCGTTTCTTAAATTATAATGGCGATTCAATGAAAAACATAGCGAAAAGTTAACGATAGGGTCAAGTTAGCAAATGCCTAGCAACTTTCATAACTCGAGCTTTATTAGAGCTTCGTAAGAATCGCCGTGTAGGGGAACGATGCACGTTAATACTTTATCCAACCGCATTAGGATTTACTGCAGTTTCTTTGCTACAATAATTTTCTTTTGGATCACTACATTTAAAATTAAGGGATATACATAAACATAATACTCTACTTTGGAAAATTTAATCCGTTAGAGCTAATAAATTAATTAAATATATTCCACTGTAAAATTAATTATATATATATCTTTCACTTAAAATAAGTAGTCATATCATTTTCTAAGATCTTCATTAACATACAAAAATATAAGACACTTAAATTTTAACAAACTATTTTCTACGCTAAAATACTTATCATGGAACCCGTGCTGCCATATATCTTGGAAGATTGGATTTCAAAGAATATTCCTGCTAATATTGGTAGAATATTCCTTCTAAGTTGGTGTAGTGTGGTAGTTAGGAGAAGGGGTGCCAGCTCAGGTTTCATCCACGTCACTTGACCATTGTTCAAAATCACGTGATCCGTTGCCAAAAGCCCTCGTGTAGCTGAACAGTGCGACAATAATATTCACTCACTCTCACACTCCAAAAAATACAGTACAGTAGTTATTGCGTTTTAAAGTATAAAAAAGTAATTATATCCACCTATTCAATTAAAATTATAGCGTTATAATTAACTACTAACCACAAACAAATTTTGAAATTTGTCCAAATGATGTAGTGTGAAAGAGAAAGTTTATTTACTTTAAGTACCAGAACCGATAAAAGAGCATTTATTTTGAAAAAAGATCAATTTCTTACTACCAAATGCGCATAATAAAATCATTTAAAAAACATTAAAATAAAGAGAGATTTATAACAACCTCTCCCTTCAAAACTTAGTTTTAATTTGAAATAAAAAATAGACATTATTCTGATCACAGGAATTAATTAGAAGCGAGCCCCTTGCGTAGCCAAAACAAAAAGAGTATTTCACAAACAAAAGATATATATATGCTGACGTGGGATTTTTGCAGCTCAAGCCAGATTTTATTGCACATGCCAGAATTTTTCCTACTTACTTGACAAATATCGTTATATTTTGTACACTTTTTACAAATGTTTATATATTATAGCCTATGTTATAAATTATAGCCTGTGTTTTATTCTGATGTGTAAATTATATTACTGTAAAGTTTCATTAAAATCCATTCAGTTGTTTTTACGTGAAAGACCCACAAAGATCCTCACAAACTTTCACATTTATAATATATATTAGATATGAGTATTATGCAATATAGAGTGTGCATGCTATTTAATGTATATCCTAATACTTTCTTATTCAAAAAATCAAGCAATTCCCACCTGTGTCATTACAGTTGGTTTGCTTATTTGTGTGCCCCTGCAGGATCAGATGTTTTCTGGCTGTGCCTTATTATATTGTAAGGATAAGAATGGGTTGTGATTATTTGGATAGGGTCATGTTACTTTTTGTTACTTATTTATCATTTAAATTTCTTTAGTTTAAGGTGGGGTAATAGACTACTTTCTGGTATGCAAGTATGCTTAAGAACTTTTCTCTAATTAATACCATGTAATATATATGTATATTATGTAATATAGTGTGCATGCCATTTAATGTAGGCCATAATACTTTCTTATTCAAGAAATGAAGTAATTCCCACCTGTGTCATTACATTTGGTTTGTTTATTCATGTGCCATTGCGGGAATAAATATGTTTGTCACTTATTATATTATAATTTAAAGAGTTAATCGATTATATGAATAAGTTTTACGTTTTTTCTTGTTTATTCATCATTTCAGTTTTCACTATCCAATCCTTTTCGGCTCTTTGAAAATTTTTTTAAGTCTAATTATATGCAATTTATATATAACATATTTTTTCCTTATTCTTTTAGCAAGCTGACTATAAATTTTGAACGAAAACACATATATCGTATTTTATTACACGTGCATATGTGTATATCGTATTTTATTATGCGTACAGGTTATGTGTCCATCTTTATTCACAGTGATTTTAAGCTCTCTGAAATTCAAATATGCTTCATAAAATTGAAAATTTATTACATCTGTAACTTTTGGAGGGAAGTATATTTGAAATCGGATTCAATATGAACAACTTTCAATCTCTGGTTTTCGATTTCGATAAAACTTTTAATCACGACTTCAATTATAAAAACTAATAATTTATCGATAGGGTTAAATATTTTTGTTAATGAAGAATATTATTGGAAGAGAAACATAATGCAGTTTAATTCTAAATCTACAATACTAACTAATTTAGTCTTCATAATTAATGGAATTTAACAATAATATTCATTCTGCTCTCTACGATAGTTATATTCTGTACGTCTAACATGTAGTTTCAGACTTATCTTTATACAATCTCTTTATATGCAGAATTCTGCCACTATCAGCAATTTTAAGTATTTGCTCAGAATCTAGAGGCTTTCCCTAGCGAATGCAAAATCGCTACAGTAATTACATTTACTACTATTTGAGGAATCACAAAATCTGCTTTATTGGAGCAAAGCCTTACTTATCAAACATAAATTCCTATGGACTGATCTGGTTCCGTTATCACGACTTGTAGAGAAATTCGTAGCATATTTAATTCACAGCTTTCCCTTCAGACTGTGATTCCTCAAAATACAGGTTGGTTATCCTAAATATATTCTGCATCTCCCATAAAAGTTTCTAACACGTAAACATAATTCCTTCATAAAGGTCCCTATGTGTTCAAAAGAGAGACGAGGGATTTAAGAATATATCGATCATGTCAGCTAAATAGTTTAAAGCTGTTCTGAAAGGATCTTAAACATATACTTGGTTTTCATATTCAAGGAAGATATGCTGGTATACCCGTTCTTCGCACGGGTGAACTGAAAAATTAAACAGCACAGATTGAAGGAAAAAGTTTTTAATAAATTAATTTTATGTGAATTGCAAATTAAACAAAAAAAGCTTTTTGCATATATCAGCTAAACAAAAGTAAAAGAAAAAAAACTTTGTTAAATTTTAAGTATGTAGATCTAATAGCTGATAAAAAGGATTTTTTTTTATTTATAATTCCTCGTAACATTCTTGAGGGTCGATTTTTCAAAATACCTCCCTAAGCTGATCTCTGCTCACCAAAAGTAATACATTGTTAAAAGTTTTGCGTAGTGAACGCTTAAAATAGTGTAAATAATTTATATTTGAAAGTGTAATACATTAATATTACTTTCTGTTGTGTATTTATTTTACTTTAAAATTGTAATATTCGCAAGCAACGCCGTTTCTTAAATTATAATGGCGATTCAGTAAAAAACATAGCGAAATGTTAACGATAGAGTCAAGTTGGCAAATGGCTAGCTACTTTTCCTAGCTCGAGCTTTATTATAGCTTTGTAAGAACCGCCGTGTAGGAGAGAAATGCACTTAAATACTTTATCCAACCGCATTATGATTTACTGCAGTTTCTTTGATACAATAATATTTTTTGGATCACTACATTTACAAATTAAGGGATATACATAAACAAAATACTCCACTTTGGAAAATTTAATCCGTTAGAGCTAATAAATTAATTAAAGATATTCCACTGTAAAATTAATTATATATACCATTCACTTAAATAAAGTAGTCAAATCATTTTCTAAGGTATTCATTAACATACAAAAACATAAGACACTTAAATTTTGACAAACTTTTTTTTCAGATAAAATACTCATCATAGAACCCGTGCTGCCATATATCTTGGAAGAGTGGATTTCAAAGAATATTCATGCTAAGTATTGGTAGAATATTCCTTCTAAATTGGTGTAGTGTGGTAGTTAGGAGAAGGGGGTGCCAGCTCAGGTTTCATCCACGTCACTTGACCATTGTTCAAAATCACGTGATCCGTTGCCAAAAGCCCTCGTGTAGCTGAACAGTGCGACACTAATATTCACTCACTCTCACACTCCAAAAAATATAGTACAGTAGTTATTGCGTTTTTAAGTATAAAAATAATTACATCTGCCTATTAAATTAAAATTGTAGCTTTATAATTTACTACTAAACACAAACAAATTTTGAAATTTGTCCAAATGATGTAGTGTGAAAGAGAAAGTTTATTTACTTTAAGTACCAGAAGCGATAAAAGCATTTATTTGGAAAAAAAGATCAATTTCTTTCTACCAAATGTGCATAATAAAATCATAAAAAAACATTAAAGTAAAGAGAGATTTATAACAACCTCTCCCTTCAAAACTTAATTGTATTCTGAAATAAAAAAAACAGGCATTATGCTGATCAGTGGAATTAATTAGAAGCGAGCACCTTGCGTATTTAAAACAAAAAAAAAGTTATTTCACAAACAAAAGACAGATATATGCTGACGTGGGCTTTTTTGCAGCGCAAGCTAGAATTGCTTGCAGATGGCTGAATTTTTTCCTACTTACTTGACAAATATCGTTATATTTTGGACACTACATACAATATCTTTATAAGTTATAGTCTATGCTATAAATTATAGCTTATGTGCTATTCTGATGTATAAGCTATATTACTGTAAAGTTTCATTAAAATCCATTCAGTTGTTTTTGCGGGAAAGACCCACAGAGATACTCACAAACTTTCACATTTATAATATATATTATATATATATATATATATATATATATATATATATATATATATATATATATATATATATATATATATATATATATAAGGTCCGTCATTAGTAACATTTCTATTGCTTCAGAGTGTGGCGTTAATTATAAAAAGTCAAATAAAATATTATGTGTTTGACTGTTTTTAAAGGTGAATTTATTTAAAAAAAAGTTAAAATTATATAAATTCAACATACATTTTTATAAAGTAGAAAGAAAGTTGAATTAAAGATAAGAAAAATGTTTGGGAATTTACAACTTTTTGTATTTGAAAATTTATAAACGGAATATTATTCTCATCTGATCTGTATGTACAGAAAAAAACCCATATGCAGCTATGCATAATTTTCCCTCGAAATTCAGGTTAATAATCAGAATACGAACGAAGTTGACTCCTCTTCCCCTAGAGCGGTTGAATGCAATTTCTTGTAGATTTACTCGATTCCAATCTGAAAAACGTACTTTTGCAGCATTGGAATGGACAAGAGGAGATAGGGTTAACGAACCAAAAACACCCAAACGAGCTCCATTTTCTAGGAAATCGAACTACGTGTAAGAAGTTCGTAGTTTGAATTCCGTGGATGAGACTTTTTGTGTAGTATGTTTCCCCGATGTATGTTACTTAATAGTGAAAGGAAACGTCAAACAGTATTTATTTGGTTGACGACTGAATCTTCTATTCTATGGAAATGAAGGAATCATTTAAATAATTTGTATTGCTTACTTTGGTTGAGATTTTAAAATAGTGAATTTAGAATGATATATTGTTTGTATTGTCGATTGTGTCGTTATGATATGTGCATAGTTTTTGAAATTTTCTTTAATTCTATTTCATAAGTTCCTTTTTTTTTAAATGAGAGTTCATAAAATTTTTTTGATACGAGACAGAGTGTACGAAATTATGCATATTATTGATTTTCTTTGAAGTAATCTTTTTTGCTTGGCTTCAGCAAGAGAGATTCATGTCTGTACAAATGCTGTAATGTAAGAAATTGTTTGTATCAATATAAAGATAATTTTTATATCTATGTGGTATTAATTTTTTTCCATTATTTATGTATGTAATGCTCTGAGCTGTGAGTAGATATTTCTTGATTAGTAGATATACTGTTTGTTTTGTAGTCGTAGCATATTGGAGGAGACTTTTGGCTTGTTACTATTTATTTATTCTTGATTGGGACATTACAACAGTTCACATAAAACCTTACATCTGAAACACCAACGACATATTACAGGATGAACACAAAGTCATAAAAGAAAGATCACAAGAAGACTTTCGCTTTTTATACCGTCAGTGAAAATCACGTTACTGCTTCGTTACAAGAGCTTAGATTGGTTAAAATGGGCGGGAAAGAGATTTCTGTTGTAATAAAACTAGTTGATTACGATTAAGATAAGGGCGTTAGTTTTGAACCTAAGATTGAACCTTTATTAACCTTTATTTAATGATTATTAAAAAAGAGTTAATTAAAAGGATGCTGAAGGAAATTATTACATGTAAATATTTCTTTTTTAAATTTATGGATAATTTTACTAAGTAAGGTAGGTGTGTTTAACGTATCAAGTCGTAATTCTAATTCTGTTTTGTGTAACATCGTTAGCATATTTCAGTGCAATGCTTTTTTTTAAAAGTAATATAAAACAAATTTTCTTAAGTCAATTCCTAATCAGGTCAACAAAAATATTTTAGTCACTTTTTATTAAATAATTACAACTAATATAAATATGTATATACAAATGACCGAATCACATTATCAAGTGTGGCAAAACATCCCATTTAAATTAATGTCAAAAGTTTTTAACAACATTAAATTTGTAATTACATTTTTTTTTATAAAAGTTGAATGCAATAGGTAAGAATTTACCTTAAAGCCTGTGTAAAAAAGAATACTGATGTCTAACTAGCATATGATTTTATTCATGATAAGTTAAATCTTCATAAATTTAACAGAAGTTGTTTTGTCTAAGGGTGCTGCCATCATATTGACTGAAATATATCTCTTGAATTATAATTATTTAATTTAATTTAGTTAATGAATTAATTATTGCAAACGTGTATTAACATCAAGGGTCATCCACTACAAATTTAAGAAAAATATAATAAAACTTGATTGGGTGAATAAAAAATATATTATAAACGAATGAAATTTTGAGCAAGATTTATAAATAAATATATGGGGGGAGTGTGAACTAATAGTAGGAATTTAAAAAAAAAATGTACAATTTCTGTGCAGCTATTAAAAAAAGATATGTTCAAGACTATTTTTTCCTTTAGGTAACCTTCCTTTAACTCGTAGTCGATCAATACGTCGTACATCCATCCATAACACAATAAAAACACTATATATATATGTGTGTGTGTGTGTGTGTGTGCGTGTGTTTATTAATATATATATGAAATGCCTCTGGAACAATTACGTTGAGTGGTAAATATTTTGTAAGACGTGGCGAGTGGTTGATTAAATAATGGAGAATCAATGGTTGGGTGTGGCCGGTGGTGTGATTTTCTATGTTACGTGGAGCATGGTCTAATATGATAGTATCGAAGAGGAACTCATGGAAATCGAAATTCCTTTTTATTCACATCCAGAAACACATAAAGATCCAGTAGGGACGGCATTACACATACAAGAAGCAAACATGGACGACACAACACAGACAGAGACACATACAGTGCGTGCTGCAGCCACTACATGACTACAGAGAAATGATCGAAGAGAGAGAGGTTTCCAGAGACATCGGCTTTTATACCTGACGTTGAAGACCACATGACATGCTTGTAATAAGAACTCTTATTCGTTATAAAGGGTGGGAAAGGGATTTATGATATAATATTATTGGTTGATTACGATTAAAATCAGGGTGTTAGTTTCGAACCAAATAATTAAAAGATTATTTGAATACTATTAAAAGAGTTAATTAAAAGGATGCTATAGAGGGAATTATTACATATATATATATATATATATATATATATATATATATATATATATATATATATATATATATTGTCCGTTAATACTAAACTTACAATTCGTATAATTAACGAGAAATAACATTGCCCAAAGTGTGATATCCAAATTTAATTATTTATATTATTAACAGAAGGGAAATACTTGCTGAATCTGCGATTAGTGCTGGCCGAACGCTTAAAGTATGAGTTGTTTGCATAAACCTTTTCTCACCATATTCTTCGAAGGCAAAAGTTTAATTAAGTTAAGCTAAACCAAAATAGCTTATTTTATTCCTGTAATGTTTAATTACAATTCAGATTTTAAAATTTTACAATCACTGGTGTTATTTTAATCGAATAGTCCTATTTGTCTCTAAAAGCGGTATGTGAATGCCAATAAATATATAAATGCTCTAGGCAGTATTAATTAAAACCAGAGTTTCTCAAACTGTTGGGCGGCGTGCAACACTGGGGGGCGTGATCACTCAAACGAAAAAGACGCGAGCATATTGAAAAATCAAAAGTAAAAGGTTATTCTTAAAAAAAAATTATTCATTTACTGAAATTCAACATACAAAAAAAAACATTTTAAAATAATAAAAAATAAAATACACTTTTACACTGATATAATGCTATTAGAAATGTACCAGTTTTGCACTATGTATTTGATAATTAATTTAAAAATACAAAGTTAAGAACCAGTTTCATAATTACCAGTGACCCTATGGGCTTGCCATATAAAGGGTGTTTTTTGAGAGGTATAGAACTCTAAATTGCAATAAAAAAACGATGTATTGTTCGATTAACATGGATTTTTTTTTATTCGAAAGATAATCTTGTGGCATTACATTTTAAATATGATTTCTAGCATAGGACTGCCACGGCTGGCTCGGGTGTAGTCCAATCTGGACGTCCAATTTTCGATGACTTTTTCCAACATGTGTGACCGTATATCGGCAATAACACGGCGAATGTTGTCTTCCAAATGGTTCAGCGTTTGTGGTTTATCCGCATAGACCAATGACTTTACATAGCCCCACAAAAAGTAGTCTAGCCGTGTTAAATCACAAGATCTTGGAGGCCCATTCACAGGTCCAAAACGTGAAATTAGGCGGTCACCAAACGTGTCTTTCAATAAATCGATTGTGGCACGAGCTGTGTGATATGTTGCGCCGTCTTGTTGAAACCACAGCTCCTGGACATCATGAGTGTTCAATTAAGGAATGAAAAAGTTAGTAATCATGGCTCTATACCGATCACCATTGACTGTAACGTTGTGGCCTTCGTCGTTTTTGAAGAAGGATTCTAGCAGCCCATAAAGCGCACCAAACAGTCAGATTTTTCTGGATGCAACGGTGTTTCGACATACACTTGTGGATTAGATTCACTCCAAATGCGGCAGTTTTGTTTGTTAACGTAGCCATTCAACCAGAAGTGCGCTTCATCGCTAAACAAAATTCGCTTAAGAAAATCGACAATTATTTTCGAAATAAAATTGCACAATTTGAAAGCGTGGTTCAGGCGTGAGTCTATTCATGATGAATTGCCAAACCTAACTGATTATAAATCACTTGTTAGCTGTTAAATCGGTCGCCAACTTCGAAAGTAATGCCAACTTAAACTTATATACCTGGAAAAAAACACTCTGTACAAAATTACACACAACATTAACAGTTATCTTATTAATTGGTACTGTTTATTATTAAGCCTTCAACTGCTCCCCAATGACACCGATTACCACGTGGACACGCTATGTGAAGCGTGTGATAGGAAGAAAAAGAATATAAATAAGCAAATCCTTTGAAATAATTAAATCCTTCGCAACCTCTGTCAAAGTCATTTTATTGCATTCCAAAGCCTTCGGAATAACTTTATGGATAGATGTTCACGGAAAAGATTGAAAACACTCATGCCTATTCCGGGAATCAAACACAGGCTCTACAGTTCAATAATCATCACCACCAACCAATATACTGGATGGGCTACTAGAATGAAACAATTCTTAACATTTTTTTCATTTGATTTATAAATGGAAAATAATGTTCAAATTTGAATAAGCGTGTCTTAGTGTCTAGAAATATATTTATAAAAAACTCCTGGATGGTTCTATTGTCTACTTTGGAAATAATTCTTTCCATGGGAATTCGGATATTTAGTGGAGTCAGTTTAACTCAAGTGTTGAAAAACTAAAATATATTTGTTTGACGATTTGAGATTTTTACATTTCCAAATTGTATAGATTTTAGTCTTTCTAAAAATACCTTAGTTTAACCTCTAGGGTAATTAGAACCCGTTAAAACCTACTTTTAAATAATCGTTGAAACTGGGCCACATCCATTTGGATGGTGAGAAATGTAAACAAAGTACTTCGTTTTTGCTTAAAGTAGAACGTCTGATATAAACCAAAACATGCATCGTTTAATGTAAATTGAGACTTTTATTTTTTATTTCCTAGTCGATTAAAATTCTCTCACGGTATACATTAAAATCAATTTATCTCAAAATGTAAATGTTGATGCTCGATGTACCTTTTCTGAGAAACTACTGTTCACAGGTATGTAATTTTTTTATGATATATTTATAATGATGGTTAATATATACTAAAATGAAATTTTTGTAAAAAACTCATTTTTTACAAATTTTTTTTGTGTGAGCAAAATGGGTCAAATTTCACTATGATTGATAAAATATTTTAGAAATTATGAAAAAATTATTCAAAATTACCTAAAAACTCATTTCAGTATAATGAGAAGGGTGTTCTTAAAATGTATGCATATACTTATAAGAGATTTTGAAAAAAAGGTACATTGAAAATAGCCAATTTAACATTGTCAGTATGCATATACAGATAGGTTTCGAACTTTCCTTAAACGCGCTTTTTATGTTTTTTTTTGAAATTTTAGCGAAAAAGTTTTTATGTAAGTAGTACTAATTTTCAGAGCAAAGGAGAAATAAAAAAATTGAAGATTTATAAAATGACATTTATTATGTATTTATGATTAACCTATACCTGTTAGCTAACAAGAAGTATTGAAAAAAAATATAAAAATAAATTATTTTATCATTGATGCCAAAATTTGTGAAACTGTGAATGTGACTTAATCAGACAAATTGGAATCAGATCATTATGAGAGTAAGGAAATTCATATGAAGTGTGGCTAGTCAGATATTCCTACAGCAAGGGTGTCAGACTCCAAGGCTGACTTGGGTCAAATAAGCAAAGTTTAACTCCAGGTGGGTCACCAAGAAAATCAAAATTCATATAAGCTTAGGTTTATTTTATTTCAGTTTAATATATTATAATAAACATATATATAAAAGAACAATACTTTAATATGTTTGCCATGACACTTAGCATCCTTTCTACACTTGCCTCCGAGAGTCTGCTTACATGCGATCATCATTCATATTCATGCGAAAATCGCTAATTAAATGAAGTCTTTTTGAAGTATTACTATTTTTATTTATTCTACTAACGTCGTAAATTCAAACAGTATAATCAACAATCACCTGAATATTACATAAAATTATACAAATATTTATAACGCGAGAATGACACAAAACATGTGCGTCAAAAGTCTGCATACACTGGTAAGAAAACTCTTACAATAATGGATTTTGACTAAAAGTTAATACTTTTTAAGCTATTCTGTTCTTTTATAACTCTTTCAACATTTTTGGCAAGCATTTTACTAGCTTAGTTGTTTCATTTAGGATATTTTGTTCCTTTCTTCTACTCTGACAGATTTGACCATTTCCTTGGATGTTATTGCGTTCTCTCTGATTATTCACTCTAATAAATCCCACAAACGCTGTATTGTGCTTCGATCTTGAGACTAAGTTGACTTTCGGAATTGGTTTGGGACTTGTCAGAACATTCATGGATTCTCAATGTGAGCCATTTGCTTGGTACCTTTGTGCCGCTGAAAGTAAAAAAACATTACATACCGCAAATTTCTCTACATATTCCCTGACATTTTACTTCAATAAGTTTAAGCAACCAATTTTGTACATTGTTTTGTACAATTAATTCCAGATTACAACAGAATGGCTTACAATGCACCCCCAAACATTATGCCTCCTCCTCCATGTTTGATAGTCGAACAAGGAATCTCTTTCACAAGATCCATCCAGGAATTTTTTGCAGGCATATTTTTGTGTTTTTTAAGCTAAATTCCAAAAATTACTTTCAATTGAATATATTACATTTTTCTAAAAAATATGTGTCTTATTTAATGTTTTTAGCATTCTCATAGCTCTGTTCATTCGAAAGATGAGTGCCTTCTTGAGTGCAACTTGGGCATAATAGTCCTTTTTCAGTGTTCTTCGAAATGTAATTAAATCACACTTTTATGTAATATCTAAGCAACATTTTTAGCTATTTGTGAAGCTTATAGTCTTGGGTTTATTTTTATAGAGCGTATTACAAAACAAGATTCTCCAGGTGACACTGCAGACGGGTGGCATAATCTTGGCTTGGACGTTAAAATTTTAGTTGATTTGTAGTTTATGAACACTTTTTGAATCAATGAATGTCTCATGTTCGCAATTTCAACTATTGCTTTAAAAACTTCCTCCTTTTCTGAAGATTTATGATGATTTTTCTTTCAATAATATATCGATCTCTACTCTGTTGCCTGTCATGGAACCATAAAACCTTTCAAATCTAAAATCCTAAATAAATCATAAAAAAAAGCTTATAATTACTTAAAAACACGATTTAGTGCCAATTATTTTACAATAAAAGGTTTTTAAAAGCTCTATTTTGTAATTGTTCGCAGACTTTGGGCGCGGATGGTTGGGGATTATTTGGTGGTCATTCTTGTATTTTCTCTTTAAGGTGAATTTTGTTCCTTTTGTTTGAATAAGGAAATTTTGAAGAATTGCTGACAAATATTTTTATTTTCTAAAGCGATATTTTACTAGTAATTATAGCATAAACACGTAAGATGACTGCGTGTACGCCTACTTTCGGAGGCAAGTGTATATCGGGAGAAATTTTGATATTTTATGAAAAAGTACTTGTGTGCCAAAATATTGACCGGTCCACAAAAATGTTCTTCATGAGTCACGGGTTTGACACCCCTATTCTACAGTATCAGATACGAAGTTTAAGAAAGAATTTATTTTAAAATTGTATCTGTGTTTAAAGCTCCGAAACACTTAATCCTTTTGTTAACATAGCCCAGAAATGAATACTTAATATGTGACAGGGGGAAAAAAGACAAAAGCCATTATTTGAGCAGATTTAAAATTTCCAAACAAATCTTGTACTTTTTATAGTAAATTTCATTTCGACCATGGTATAGAAATAAATTGATGTTATAAATTCATATTTTTCAGAATCTCTGAAAAATATTCTTTATTCCTATAAGCTTTATTGTGATTTTTTACCCACAATTTTATTGATTGGGGAAAATTGAAAGCTTTGGCTTACATTTATAATTAATATATCAAAATTTCTAAAAGACATACATAACCATTGTTTTCATTTAAAAAAGAGACAAAACAACTACCTAAAATAGTGAATATTTATTTTATTTCATGTCAAAATAATGAGTCTCCAATTAAGCATTCATTTATTTCCTGATTTTAATTTATGAAGCATTGGATATTCATCTATATATTAATGTTTTGCGAATTTTTTTAATGAGGAAGTATTCTAATTTTTTCCCATCCAATGTTTTTCTTTTGATTGGGAAAAATTAAGGAAAGAAAAGTATGGGTATTTTAATTTAAGACATGGGGTAACTTTTGCAAGGATTTATTATCTCCTATTCTGGAAAAAAAAGGATTTTGCCGCTGAAAAAATAATATTTTCTCAAACAAAATCTTCGTTTCTCAAAGTTCTTCTGTTAAACATTTTCTTCTCTTATACTATATCTAAATTATTTACAATGACGATGACTGCTACTGTTTTTAATTCGAATTAATTGAAGCAGTCAAGATCAAACCGAATAGTTCAACTAAGCTTCAGGATTGTACATTCATTATAGTTTAAAAGATTCTTACCTATAATTTCATACACTGATAAATTCATACCAGAAAAAAAATGAATCGTATAATGAGGAACACTAAATGATCTTGACATCTGATATTTGATAAATGAAAGTTTTTATTAAAATGTTTAAGAAAATACACAAAGTATTAGATCATTTTATTAATTAATGAACATAGAAACCAAGAAGGAAAACAATAATGAATAAAATACCTTATAATCATTAAACAATTTTTTTCAAAATGTCACATAATACACTCTATATCAAAAAAAGAAAAAAATAACGCACCGAGCAGCTCTGACAGAATATAATGAATTTCTGAAAATAATGAGAATTCAACAAAAATCATAATTCATATTTTATTAAGAATTACTATCTTTTATAGTCAAAATATTGTTATTGTAGAAGATTTTTCCCTAAAATGATAATGCTTTGAAAATATGCCATTGTTTTCTTCATTTTTAGTAAAAAATTGCATTTAAATAATTTTTTTATTGAAATAGTATTTTTAACCCCTTAAGTGTCCCGAGCGTATATACACGTCCTGCTGAGCTGTGTCTTTAGTGCTCCGGACGTGTATACTCGTCCTACCGAAGGAAGACTTGTATTGTGCTGCTCTCTTTAAAACTAGTCCCACGGCTTTGGAATACAATAAAAAATGACATTGCCAGTGCTTCTAAAGAATTTTCTTATTTTGGAGTAATGGTGGGGAAGGAATTTGAAAAATTATATTCGAGGAAGTGTATAATTCAAAACTGATCTATTTTTCTTTACTCGTTTGAATGTGCTCATTTCATTACTTAATTTGCTGTCATTTTCGCTTACCGTGTGTAATAGGAGCTTTTACATTTTTTGTACGAATGCATTGAATGTGATACAGGTTTATATTTGTTCAACCATGTCTTAGGATATATCACCTAACATTTAAAAAAAATTATAGTTATCATCTTTTTATTATATTCTAACAAAACTGATATATATATATATATATATATATATATATACATATTATTTTATCCTGTTATTTTCTTCTTTTGTAAATTGAAAGCAAATACATTTTAGAGGAAAACACGCCTTTTCTTTTCCCCTAATAAACCGCGTAGCAACGCTCGCCTAAAGGGAAAAACGGTGGTACTGGGGAAGGAATTTCGTAACTTTTCCTAAAACACTTTTTTGCATTTTTATCATAATTAAAGCGGCTCTAAATGCCAACATTATTCATTTGTATGGTTTTCAAAATCACAGTTCCAAATATAATCCGAAATTTTAAAAATATCAAACCAAGCGAAATAAATACCTTACTTAAAATTTGTAATTGAAGAGAAAATAATTTTTTTTGTTTGATGATTTAATTTCTGCTTCGATTTATGAATCCATAGTTATTATTTTTTTATTAAAAAAATCAATGTAAGAAATAATTATAAATCATTTCAAGCTTATTTTTCTGGAAATATAAATACATCATAGACTCTTGAATATTTAAGGCTAAGGAAGTGCACTTACTTTCATTCGATAAAATTAAACACATCATCCGTCAATAACTCATATACATAAGAAAAATACCAGTACCTACACCACATACTACTCACAATATTTAAAGCAACACTCAGAATACAAAATACATATTCATTTTCAACTGCTGAATCGCATTTCTTGGAGATTTCGCTCGTCTACCGCTTACTAAATTGTGTCTTTTCTATGCATCGGTTGGCAACACAAAACAACTAACGAACCAATAAAACTAAAGCGGATTTGTATTCGCGGAAATCGAGCTTCAAGAAAGAAATTTATAGTTTGAATTCGCCGGATGTGAATTCGTTTGTAGTGAATTTTGTTGAATGGATGTTATTTGATGGTCTTGAAGAAACGTCAGACAGGATTTTTTTGGCTTAAGATAAATATTGGAATCGTTTGGAAAGGAAAAATGCCATTAGAATAACTGAATAATTCGTAAATTTTAGAGAAAACATATTTTGGGTTTAAACAGAGACTGTTCGAATATTTTTCCTCTTATTTGACGATTTTTAAACGCAACACAATTTAATTGTTATCCTTCCTTTTCTTTTTCTAATGGGGATGCGGATTGATATTTTTACATTCCCGGGAGATGGTATCCTTTTTTGCAGACTTAGTACATTAGAGGGCCCGGGAGATGGTATCACTTTTTTGAGGTTCGAGCCCAGTACCACTAACCATGTGGGGCAGCGATGGTTAAATCTTCCAATTGCCGTCCACGTCACTTGACCATGGTTAATTTTGACGCCCGACGTTAATATTCAATCAATCAATCAATTCCTCTCTAGAGGGAGGCACCTGAGCTCTGACGATGTGAAATAGCAAAAAGGAAATTTAATTTTTCCGACCAAACCTAAGCCAAACGGGTATTCAAGGGATTTGTTACGTGCCACATAATCACGCGACATGAACGCTGTGGATTTTCTGCATCATGAAAATCCACCAACTTGGGCGGGAATCGAAACCGTAACCTATGGGGCAGAATTCCAGCGACAAACTAACTATGCAACTTATTTATTTATTTATTTTATGTAAAGGATAAGAGTGCATTTTTCAGTAAGGGATTTTCAATGATGAAATTGAAAAGAATTTTTAAGCTACGTTCTTTTAAAGCCAACACCTAAAAATATTTGAGATCATTAACAAAAGAATATGTTTTGCTGAGTTTTTTTTAAATCCAAATGCTCTGTTGTGTGTTTGGTGATTATCGCATTGTAAGGGGGAAAAATGATAGCATGAGATTGATTTAAGATGAAGACCATTTGCTAACTTACCAGAAAACAAATAAACATACCAATTTGTTCCCTATTTTTTTTAAAAAAAAACAACAACCTAGGAACAAGGTACGTTTGTGTAATTTATGATGTCCCACTATGCATCAACATCTATTTTCTAAAATTTCCTAGAAAAAGTAATATGAATAAATTCCTTACTTTTTGAATACAGAATGCATCTTATTTATATTTAATTCGATGTTTACAAATTATTGTACAAATTACTGTTAGTTATTTTTAACAAATAATTATAATTAATATATATATTTATACGCATTGAAGGATCACGATATTTATTCACAATTAGTTTTTATTAATTATCATTAAAATATCGTATTGCCATCCAAAAAATTGTGTATATAAAATTTCAGTTCAACTAAATGCTTTAAAATGTGAAAAATAAAAATCTTTTAAAGTTTTGATCCCCGTCGCTAAAACTAAAACCAACGTGACCATATCTCTAATTCATTAAATAATTAGTTTCAGTCAATTATAGTTTTAATTAATTGCAACTAAATTATCGTATTGTCACCCAAAGTAATCGTGTGTAGAAAATTTCAGTTCAAATGAGTGCTTTAAAAAGTTAGAAAAAAACCTTTTAAGTTAAGACAAGTCGCTAAAATGGCCGCTAAGTTGCCAAAAGTGATGTCAATGAGCCTGTATATGTAGTTCTTTGAATAATTAGTTTTCATCATTTAATTTTTATAAATTGTTAATAAATTAGCGTATTGTCCTCCAAAATAATCGTTTATTTTTAATTTCAGTTCAATTGAGCGCTTTAAAATGTATTTTATTAACGTTTGAAAATTTGAACCATATATATATATATATATATATATATATATATATATATATATATATATATAGGAGATTCTGAACTAATAGAATAATTTAATATAAAAAAAATGAACTAATAGAATAATTTTTAAAAATGCAAGACATGAGATGTCTTATCTTTAAATAACTCTTAGTGGTTGATGGGAAACGTGTTTACCACCAAAACAAGGGACGTTAAGAAATATAATGAAGTTTAGGTAATATGCTAAAAAGGTGCGAATTTCCTTTTATAAATCAATCTCATTCCCAAAGGTATTTTAACATAACTTTACTTGAAAAAAATTGCCTTATAAAACGTTAATATATGTATACTTGCTTCACAAAATTCATAACAAATGTTCCCAATGGAGTGAAAATCACCAATTAAATTTCTTTTTATAAGTTTTACCTTAGTCTAAAACTATATATATATATATATATATATATATATTTGGTAACATAAAAAAATTAAGTTATTTCCTACATAGATCAACAAAGAAAAACTTTATTTTAACTATTTTTTATTAAATAGTTACAATGTCACTGTCTGTCGCTGGACATATGGCTCGCAGAGCAATAATTACAATTAATATGAATTAATTACAATAATTACAATTAATATGAATATGTATATACATATGACATAATCACAACATTAAGTGGTAATTAATTTTTCATTAATTATCATTTAAGTATCGCATTGTCACCCAAAACAATTGTGTATATGAAATTTCAGTTCAACTGAATGCTTTAAAATTTGAGAAAAACACCTTTTAAACTTTTGACACAAGTCGCCAAAAGGGTCGCTAAGTCACCAAAAATGATTCCAACGTGTCTGTATTTGTAATTATTTAAGTAATTAGTTTTAATCAATTACGTTTTGTTAATTATAATAAAATTATTGTATTGTCATCCAAAATAATTATATATATAAAATTTTAGCGTTTTAAAATGTAGTTTATTAACAATTGAAACTTCCACTAAGATAGATAAATAAATATATAAAGAGTGTGAGCTCATAGTAGGAATAAAATAAAACAGCATTGAAGAGTACATTGATAAAAGAGAAACAGGTAAAAACTTTTGGATTCTAAAGCGTTCAATTTACATAGTTGGGTCATAAACGATTTTGAGCCTGTGTCATTCGATTTGTTGGTAAAGGAAAAGTGTTGCCAAAAACTTAAGCAAAATAGAAGCATATAATAATATTCATGCTGGCTTGAAGAAAAAGCGCTTTTTTTTGGCTCATACGTCTTTACAGAAAGAGGAAATTGTTTAGTAAAACCGTCGAAATATATTAATGAGTTAATGTACATATGTTTCACTGCTTCCAGGCTCCCCGTTAACTTTTACTGGCTGCAGGAAAGAAATATTCCCGCTCAAAGGATAAAAATGATTTATCCAGTTCTTGGCATTCAGGTAAAAAAAGGAAGCTATTTGTCTGAGAAGTGTGGTGATTTGAGGATTTCGGGAGCAAAGAATGTTTTCCGGAAAAAGTTTTCTTAAGGGTTGCGTTTAAAAAAGAAAGTTTCAAAATAAAAATTTGTGATTTGAGAAGTATTGATCTTTTGAATGTGTTGTAAACATTTATTTAGATTGGCGAAGTATTTCTCAGTTGTTCTCAAAATTTTTCTAAGTAAATGCAGAGGACACTAGTAATATTATATTTAGTGTATAATATAACATTGATTTCTTATTACTTTTCTTAAGGTATCCTACAACGTTAGGAACCGTGATTTTAAAAAAGCGCCTAAATGGATAATTTCCATGATATTTAGTGTCACTTATATTAGAATACATGTATTAAATTGTTTTAAAGACATTTTTACAAAAAAGAAGTTATTTAAATACAATATTTCGGCAAAAAATTAACTTAGAATAACCTTTTTTTCAAAATGTTCTCCTGTCAAAATTGTTTCTTTATAATAATATGTTGACTGTATTTAGCTCAGACCTTTGTAAAGAGGCTCAAATATGAGTTCTGAAAACCATTTGAAATAATTATCGGCTTTTTTCTTAAAATTGCTTCCCTCTGTTGGCGTAAAATACGGATAAGTTATATATTTCAAAAATTCTTGTTGAACCTCTGCACAGAGGTCTGTGCTATATACAGGCAAACTATTATTATAATAGAAGCATGTTTCACAAAAGGAGAATATTTTGAAAATGGATCATTCTATGTTCATTATTTGTCAGAATGTTATACTTAAATAATTTTTATTGCAATAATATTCTTAAAACCATTTTATATACGTTTCCTAATCTAAGTGACACTAAATATCATAAATATTATCCATATATAAGTTTTTGCACTATCACGGTTCCAAACGGAGTCGCATAACTTAAGATAAAGGATTTGATAAAATAATATTCCAGCACATTTAAGCATGCGTTTTCAGTTGAATAGTTTAATGTTGTCCATTTTATTTCTTTGTTAATTATATATATTTTACATCCTTTAAAATTCAACCATTAAAGATCATAATATTTTAGCTCTTCATGACTGATCAAAACAGTCTAAACTCCGTATTGCGAATTTTATTTATAGCGAACTTTTTCTGGAACCAAGAAGATTTCACGATTTTTTTCCTAAAATAACCTTCCAATAGGAAAGTGCATTTTCTATATAACGAACTTTTTCTTTTGTGATTCAATTTTTATCTCTCCATTTTGAAAGCATTTCTAGATACTTCAAGTTATTCTCTCTTTTAACACACATTATTGTTTTCATGAATCTTGAACTGGTTTTATTAAATACCTAACACGCAGAAAGAAATATAATTCTGGACATTCCCTCCAAGAAATGCTACTTTTAACCTCCATTGTCCATCCATCTTTAATATCCCCAATCACTTTCAGTGGAATTGTTCAGTGTCCCCGTGTTCTTGAACTAGTATCCGTTCATTTATTGTGTTGATCAGCCGCACTGGTAACTTCGTTCCTTGTAGCTCGAAGAGCTTGTGCATCAAAGAAAAAAACTTAATTCTTCAAGAAGTGGATAAAGATGTCAATTAATTTTTTTTTAATTTTCTTTCTTTCATTTTGGTAGATAACTTATAAAAATAAATATATATTAATTAAAAAAGTATGAGTAATTACTTTTTTTAAAAAGTATAGCGTTTACGAATTTAAAATTTGTTTTATGTTTTTAATAAAAAAAATAATAATTGAGACATGAACCTCTATGTGACGAATTTTCCATATAACAAACTTTTCTTGGGATTTAATGACTTCGTTACATAAATGTCCGTTTGTAATATGCTTTGACTCTATGTAAGTTAAAACTTTTTTAAAGAAAAACAAACATAAATGTAGCCAAAAACTGGGTATAATAAATTTAATGTAATTTTAAAATAGTGCATATTCAATCGTAATCTCAATAATTGTTCTTTAACTAAGCTATCACATTTCGACTGAGATCGTAATTCTAAAAACGCGTACAAATGTTTTTTAATACATATTTATTTAGTGACACTTAAAAAATAAAACAAAATGACCTATTTTAAAGATACACTTACAATTAATTAATTTATATGCAATTTCTTGGAAAACATGACGTTTTAAAAACGTTCTCCTTTTATGAAAAATAAATCTATAATAGTACAAAGACTTAATTATTATTTATGTAAAACTTCGCATTCTTTTCAGAGTTACTATCAATCGAAAAAATAGCAATAATAAAGGCCTTTTTGTTCAAATTTATCCAATCTAAAATAGTAAAATATCCCCTCAAAGGTAAAATGTTTTATACACCATTACTTTAATTTTTTTGCCCAAAAATTGCATCTATTTTTTTCTTTTTACTATAGAAGTATTCTTAATAATTTTGTATATGAAGTTTATTTTTTTATTATTATTCAGGGGACTAGATGTAAAGAAAGTTTTATTCCTTTGTACAAGAGAGCAACCAATTAAGAGGGTGTGAAAAATCAAAAAGGGGGAATCGAGTATATTGAAAAGTCGAACACAAAAAATTATTAAAAAAAAATATTAATTTACTGAAAGTAAATAAATAAATTACATTCTAACATAAAAAATAGACATTTACTCTGATATACTCTCTACAACAAATAAAAAAGACGTATCTAGAAGGAATTACTCGAATGTAATGAAAGTTCGTATGTAAAGACATTTGCACAAAATATGCAAATAATTAAAATTTGGTGCCTAATGTATGATTAGCGGGAGCTACAGCGCATCTTAACTGCGCACTCAGCAAGTGTATATTAGAAGCGATTCTCAATCTGATGGTAAAAATTTATGTTGCATTGCAATTTAGGATACCTTTCATTGACAGAAAAAACGCCTCGCCGCAGGATTAGAGCTCAATACGAGCAACTGTCATAGTTTAAAAGAGGCCGTATCATTGTATTGAAAGCGGCAGGTTGTATAAATCGAAGAATCATTCGTCATATGAGTCGAAACGATGCGGCCATTAGAAGATGCTGGCAATAATGGGTGGACAGTGACAAATTTCAACATCATGATGGTAGAGGTCGACCTAGGGCCACAGAAGACCAGGAGGATAGATCGATTGTCTGATCAGCTGTCACCTCACCTGATTCATCGTTATCAACCATCAAACGTGTGAACCGTACACGGGTGTCCAGAATGACCATTCACAGACGGCAGATAGAGCGAAATTTACGCTAGTACCGACCGCTACGCCACCTGCCACTCACGCCTGAACACTGTCGAGCAAGATTACAGGGGTTTTTGGTTCGACTAGGTTGGAATCCTGCTGACTGGGAACGTATAGTGTTAAGCGACGAATTCCGCTTCCAACTGTGTCCTGACGATCATCGATGACGTGTCTGGAGGCGCCCAAGGCAGCGTGAGACGTGTCTGGAGGCGCCCAAGGCAGCGTGAAGATCCAGCGTTCCCTATTGCATGCCACACAGGCCTTCAACCAGGAGTTATGTTGTGGAATGCCATTTCTTTTGACAGCCAGACCTCTTTAGTCGTCACTAGATGCACACTTACATCAAGTGTTATGTCGACGACATTCTGAGAACTATTTGGCTACCGTTTCTGTTTCAGTACCCTGGCCGTATTTTTCAGCAAGATCTTGCCGGACTACATAGGCACGTGTTACTATGAACTGTCATACAGCTTATCAAACACATCCTTGGCGAGACAGATGGCCAGATCTCTCTCCAATTGAGCATGTCTGGAATAAGATGGGAAAGCGAAAGCATCTACCATGGAATGTTGATGACCTGGCGCGACAATTGGAGCAAATTGTGAAAGAAATATCGTAGGGGACCATCAGGGTGTTTTAGCACTCTATGCGACATCGTGAGGCAGCTTGCATCCACGCTAGAAGAGGATCAACACTTTATTGGGCTCATTATTTTATAACTATGTAACTCTGAAATAAATCATTAATTTTTCTGAAATTTTAATCATTTTCTATTATGTATATAATCTTTCTTTCTACCAATGTCTGTTTCTATAAATCAACTCGTTCTTCGTGCATCGTTTTTTTTTTCGTTATAGGATGTAATACACTTATAAATCCACCAGTTAAAGGCGCAATGTATTTTATATTAATTTAAGAATACTTAGCTAAAATCAACATTAATAATTACCAATGACCCCATGGGCGTGTCATACATCAAATTATATACAAAAATCAAAGCTTTTCTAGATAACTTGTAAGGTTTACAATTAATCCCTTAACTGTCGATTAATTGTTACGCGGTTTGCTCCTCTATGTCACTGCTTTCCACGTAGGAGCGAGTATGTGATATGTTAGGAAAATGGGGATGAATAAAAATAAGATAATCCTTGGCAAGCACTGTCAAGAGCTTTGTTAAGTCGATTTTCACGGAACCCGTTCTGCTTACCAAATTAAATGTCTGCAGGTCTAATAGTTAGGAAGAGAACTTGGGATGAGAGAGAGTGAGTCAATTGTGTCCTTTGTATGCATATTTCTCTTTGTAAGCACGCTAACACACACACATATATATATAACTTAATATATATATACATATAAATATATATATACACTGCTGGACAATTGCTAAGGACGGATAACACTATCATCGATAGCAACCACAAAATGAAAGGAAGCAAAATGTGGAAAATTAGAATAAGTGCGGGATATTAGTAAGAAGTATGAGTATGCAAATTTTTTTCCCACGACTGTCCATCACGTGATAGCGTTCATAAGAGCTTTAAAGGTTTTGCCGCGTGTAAACAGTTGTTGTTTCAAGTCAAAGTTTTACAGAAAAGATTTAATCGACGAACTTAAAATTTTTGGCATGTCTTCCCGACATCACATAGATTATTTTATGCGTGGCCGAATTATTGGAAAGATCGAAGAAGGACGAAAAATCACAGATGTTGCCAGGGAGTTCGACATCGCTCACAGCGTTGTTCCACGGCTGTGGAAGTCATTTAAAACTGCTGGAATGTGTAGTAGACGGCACGGAGGAGGTCGTGTTAGAAGTACGACGCCTGCAGAAGACAGATATATCGTCCTATCAGCAAAAAAGAACAGGCGCATCACAGCTCAGAAGGTGGCAAATCAGTTTATTTCTGCCTCAGGAAAGCAGATCTCCCGAAAAAACTGTTGCCAGACGTTTGACCGGAGGAGGACTATACGCACGCAGACCTGTTGTGTGTGTCCAATTGACCAGACAGCACCGTACTGCCCGTTTGCAATGGTGTCGTGAGCATCACAATTGGACTGAACAGGACTGGGCATGCGTACTATTCTCAGATGAGAGTAGGTTTAGTCTGTCTTCGGATTGTAGACGCCAACTGATCTTGCGCGAGAGTGGTACTGCTTATCGTCCAGAAAATATCCAGGAAAAGGACCGATATCCGACATGCAGTATCATGGTGTAGGCCGGCATCATGATCAATGGCCGCACGCGCCTACATGTGGTTGCGAATGGGACTATGACGGGCCAACGATACATTGATGAAGTTCTACTTCCTCATGTTCGTCTTTTCCGTGGTGCTGTCGGTGATAAATTTATTTTTATGGACGACAACGCAACATGTCATCGAACACTCGCTGTTCAGGATTGTCTAGACAGCGAGGGTATTCAACGTCTCGTATGGACAGCGCGTTCTCCAGATCTAAACCCCATTGAAAATGTGTGGGATTCTTTGGGGAGGCAAGTTGCTGGTCGAAACTATCCTCCGACAAACAAGAACACCCACATCCGTGCACTCACAGAGGAATGGGATAAATTGCCTCAACAGCTGCTGGATAATGTTGTGCAAAGTATGGTACGGCATGTGGAATGTTGCATCACACTCCACGGTGGAAATATGCCGTACTGATACCTTTCTTTAAGGTGCCTGCTGACTTTTAGATGCATTGTTCCATTTCTCTGTACGAAGATCAAATGAACATTTTTTTCTTTCATATGTTTCACAGCTTTTGTACTTTCCAGAACAATAAATATTCTTTATTCTAATGCCGGAACAGTGTGGCAACTATATTTTAGCCTACTAGGCCTCATGTCTCGTTTAATGTTATGGTACATAGCAATTTGTGATCCGTCCTTAGCAATTGTCCAGCATTGTCAATAACTTTATATATATATATATATATATATATATATATATATATATATATATATATATATTTATATATGACATGCCTATGGGATCAGAGGTATTTATTAAACGTTTTCTTAACTCAGTAGTTTTAAATTAATAATCAAATACTGATATATTATATCAGTAAATGCGTATTTTATTTCATTTCACTAAACTAATAATATTTTTTTCTATATTCGACATGATCGCGCCCCTCATGTAGTGTCATCACTCCTCTTATTGCAGAACATCCCACAGTTTGAAAAACGCTGCATTATACATATTTTTAATAAATCTAGCAACTTGTCGATACAATTTCGAAGCCAAATATTCTAAAACGATATTTTTAAGCGCCAAGCCTAAACAATGAATTTAGAGCATCGTTATTCAAGATAAATGACTATACAAAGACAACAGCATATAATATTAACACTTAAGTAATTCGGAGCTCATAATATCTGAGAATAACAGCTTGTCTTTTTATCTTCCTTCATAAATAAATATAGTTTCATTAATATATTTCTTAGTGGAGCTATAGAAGTCAATGGGTTTGATTTATATTCACTCAGGTCGTTGAAGAATTCTCAGGCAGAGACTCTTCAGAGAGTATTAATGTCAACTTTAATAGGTTTGGGTAAATAAAATATTCTCGTATTAGTGCTTGCTTTAATTTATAGGCCTTTAAATAACTTGAATGGGTCTTGTGATTTTAGCTTAAATTTATGGAACTTGGAATGAATGACGCTTTATTATGTCTGCGTAAAAGTAATTGGAATTTTTCGCATTATTTAAGCTGAAGTGATGCTGGCATGGAAGAAATGATTACATAGATATAATTCGAATAAGATGTACTTCGTATTTCAGTTTTCACTGTTAAAAGCTTTTAAGCAATAGATCAAACATAATACACTTTTAACAACAATAAATATCTGCTGATAGAATATTATTTTCCTTTGATTCGAAACAAGTTATTTGGTATTTACTGTATATGTGTAAGAGTTGTTTATATGTACTGATTAACTTTATTATTTCTTTAATCTATGTCCATTCTAAGTAATAAATAAAATTAAGAAAGTTGTATGGAACACACACACATTGGAAAAATCACAGAATACATTCCTGAAAAGAAAAATATATGTTTCATGAAACCTTTTGGATATTTAATACTTAAAAAAAAGTTTAGACTCTGTATGTGTTAATATTTAATATATATTACGCATATTACAAAGTCAGTTTAACTACACCGAAGAGTCAGTATAATGACCATCATTTAAATAAAGAAATGAGCTAGTCCGGAGACAAAACATAGAGCATGGGCTTTTAAACTTATCTTATTCCCAGTCTGGGAACATCTGACAAACAGGAAATTGCTTGAGGGTGCATTTAATAAAAGTATAATCATTCTTAATCTTTCTAAATGTCATCGGTATTATTAACATTAAAAACAATATCCTACACTAAAAAAGATATTCAAAATAGTTACATTTAACGTGATTTTTGTCATTGTATATTATTCACTAATTTTTCAGTCATGCGTATATGATATTGATGCAGGATATATATCGGGTAGTCACGGGGGGGGGTGTATTTTCGTGGGCATATTGGCACCTGCGGAGAAGCGGTTAAGAACCCTTGCCATAGAGTGTTTTTGCGGCATAATCAGGAAAGCAGTTTATCTATCAGATTTGAATAAAGGACATATTTCTAATGACTCAGAGTCCAGGATTATTAATTACAAAATTGACGCTTTGGCTACGCTGTTCATCAAATATATCACCGCTTTGATGCTTCAAATATGTACAGTCATTGTAAGCACTTATCGAAATGTGTGTATGGATGGTGAAATAATCACTGTAATTGGCCAGAGTATTATTGGCCATCCCCCTTTTTGAGGAAAATGAGCAAGGTAACTCATTGTTCATAATGTTCAAGTGTATGTAACATTTAATTGATCATAGTGACTGAAAAGCGGTGGCTGCCTAGTCTTTCATCAAGTCCTAACATTTCAGCAAGTCATGGGTGCGGGAGATCAACAGTTATATTATTTTTGTAATCCACATAAGCCAGGACACGACGTACAAAATGCTGACTTGTAACATTTTGTAGACATATGACGTCTTCGTGGTTTTGATGATGTAACACACCAAACTGGCTTTAAGTTCTTGAAATGGCAATACTCGCTTTTGAAATAACCATCGGCATCGAACACCCGAGATGTTCATTCCAGAACGATGTACACTGCATCAATCTACAAACACAGAAATGAGGCTTCAAGACAATTCATCTTCCTCTCAATTATTCAAGAAACAATTGTAACATAGTACAAGATTTTTGTTTTCTGTTATAAAGAAAGATAAATGCTGCCGATGGCACTCATGCAGATGAGGACAATCATAAAAGTATCGAATACGTTATTAACTTGAAGAGATAGATTTGAACTCAAAGGAGGAATCGAACAATCACCATTGGAGTTAACAAAGTGTCCTGTGTAATACTGGCATTGCGAGCCTTGATTTATCTCGAAGCAAAACCACATCTTGAGACAAAATTATGACATCAAATTTTCATAGCCTTTGGAAAATTGCCTACAGTGCCTCTTGATTGCAGATATTACGGAAACTAATTACAGAATCAGTACACGTTAAATACCAAATAATAGAAGTTTCAACCTCTAACTTTACCGGCGGCAATAGATAATTAGTCTTTTATTTTTTTTACAGCAGAATGTTGTTTATTCGTAAGTTTATTATCCGGATCGTCAAATGTCCGAGCCAGATTTTTTGTCAACTGCATGCACAGTATATGAATACGTTTTCGAACAGTACAATGTTCAACAGTTGTTTCGGGTGAGGCCAAATGTTACGGGGAAACCCAGGGCAGAGACATTTGGGAAATTTCAGTTGTGTGATTTGGTAAACATCTGCGCAAAATATTAGGTCAGTTTGTTTCCAAGAGAGGGGGTGTTGAGTTGCGAACTGCTATGGCTTAGAATTCAAAACGGAAGCGCAACGCCTTGAACAAAGAGACAAAACTTGAAATATTGAACCGTGTCGTAAAGGGATAAAGTGGAGCGCCAAGGACGATGTCAACAGTTTCTGATATAAAAAAAGGGTCTCTCAAACGCTGACGCGTTTTCTGTGTTAGAGACAGCTATGGAATGGAACGAACAGCAGAGTGCTGTTCTACTCCACTACTGCTGCTCAAGAGAATTAATTAGTGACCTTGCAGCGAAAAAACGAAGGTTTACAATGGTATAGCGAAAAATAAGATATTATTGTTCACAATAAAGGTAACATTGAGACATTTTGCACCTATTTTGATTTTTCTTCAAGTACGTTTCGCGCATGAGATGATTTATAATATTCATATACTACATGGATCGCTTTCGGTTTTCGGATATCCGAACGGTGGCCGTTCCCAATAAATTCGGATAAACGACATTCTACGGTATTTAAGTAACATAGAATATCTTTCTTATGACTCCATCTCTTTCTTTCCTTGTTGGATAACGTGACATCTTTTTAAAAACTAGAGAAATTTTGAAATTTCGATTAACCTTAAACTTCCACCGGTGTCGCTTTGACACCGCGATATGTAAAATACATAAATTAATTGTAATAACTGAATATTTGCCGGACTAATGTACAGTAGGATTTAGTCTTAAGACTTTTTTAATATTATTTCATGTAATTATCATATACTATTATCCTTTATGTTACAAAAAAACTAAGACTGACTTAATGTTTTGCGAAGCTTGTTCAACCCCTGCTTTGTCGCAAAGCCTTTAAGTCGCATATCTGCCACAAACATTACTATTGTGCGGTATCTACTCTGAGTCATTCCTAATGACATTATGTGTCAGAATTTACTGGGATATTATCTACTTCAGATACACTTTCTTCATATTCTTCGCATTCATGTTCACACAATCTTATTTCTTAATTGGAATTTAAATTAGAACCCCCCAATTCATTCTCCGAAAGCTCTAGCAACAAATTAGTAATTTCTTCAGAACTTAGACCTTATCTACCCACTGTGAAATCAAAAACACTGTATATTCAAGGTCTAATAAATGTGTAGTAATACTTCCGGAAATACGTTTTACTGATGGTATCTACTTAGTGAGATTTTTTCTTTTTTTGCTGGATGACATATTTTTATAATGATAAATTTACTCGGTGTCGAAACGACACCAGTAAAGGTTCTAGGTATAATTAGTCGTAAAATCCTTTTTAAATAACCTAGAATAGCAGATTTTTTTTTTCTGTACAACGACTATGGAAAATAATTCAGAGTTACGAAGCATTTTCAAATTCCCTTCAAAATTGAGGAATGGAAAACAAACTAAAAAATCACAGGAGTCTAAACGACACCAATGGATGTTCTAGTGTTAATCGATAAACACTCGGTGCACAATTTGAGGTGTATGGATATTCATTTGGCAAAATCCTTAACGATATCGCAATTATATTTGAGTGATTGTATGTATGAAACCCCCACTAGGACGGTTTTACCAACTGCACTAATCCACCAACTTGACAAAGTGCCAGCAACCTTCTTCTTGCATGGACATATCCATCAATCCCCTGTGTTGTACAAGTGGTTGTCCTACACCATGAAAATAATCCAGAAATTCTCACATTCAACTCAGTTTCTTCGCAACACAAGTTCAACATGTTTTTTTAAGAAGCGACTAATTGCGTTTCGTATTTTATTTTATTTTTTTTATTTTTCAAAAGTATAAACTTTTTTTTCTACACTGAAATATACCACTGGATATCAAGAAAAGTATAACGAAATTTTTTGAAATAGTTATTTTAAAATTATATCTCATATTCCATTTTTCAGAATAGTGTATTGATGAATGTATTGTAGTGAATCTTCTCAAAAAGATATACACAGATATTTTTTAAAATATTAAACTTTTAAGGTACTAGGCAATTTTTCCACATAACAAATGATTTGTCTACAAGTTACAGGGGGAATTTGAATCAAGTGTATTTTGTACTTTAAAAACTGTAAATTCTATACATAGAAAATGGGGAAAAATGAATTTTGTCTTATAATATATGTCATAAAATCGTTTCCGATTATTATTAGCCATCTCATACTTGTGTTTCTTTATTTTGATATCATTATGTTTTTTTAATATAATTTGAATGTCAACCTTTGAAGGTTTTAAATTAAGTGTAAAGAATAATAAAGGCCAACGGTTATGTTTATGTTCGTCTTAAAACTTTATCTACCACATTATGATTTACTACAGTTTTTTTTTTCACGCAATATTTTTTTAATCACTGCATTGAAAATTAAGGAATATACTTACAAAATACTCAACTTAAGGAAATTTAATCCGTTCAAACTAATTTATTACAGGTATTCAACTGTAAAATTAATTATACAGTGCTCACTTAAAATAAACAGTCAAATCGTTTTGTAATGTCTTCATTAACGAACAACAAAAATAAGACACTTACATTTTGACATTAAATATTTTTTCGGAACAAAAAGGACAATCTTCGCAATCCGCTGAAAACGCTGTCAGCTGAAAACGCAATTTCTGCTATAAAACTATTCGCCTTCCCCGCTAAAGTATTCATCATAGAACCCGTGCTTCCACATATATCTTGGAAGAGTGGATATAAAAGAATATTCCAGCTAAGTATCGTCAGAGTATTCGTAAAAATGGTTATTACATGTGATTTTAAAGTGAGTGGTACTTATAAGTATCGTCGATAGAGATAAAGGGTTCAATGGCGGAGAATTGATTACTAAGAATTTTAAAGAAAATAAATTTTAAAATGAATTCTGTCACAAAGGATAAAAACTCTAAAAATCACTACTTATGCAGTCATTTGTAATTTACTACAGCTGTCATTACTAACTTTTATTATTACTAAAGATTCGTGTTCTCATTTTGTCTGATCACCATTAAATTTCATTTGGGCACCCTCTAAGCATTTTTGCTTTACTCAGGTTTCTTCAACGTAAAAATCACTTTTAATTATACTTGTTGAGGAAAGTTGACCTGGATTTTTTTTCTTGTTTATACATGAACTTAACCAAAGCTGAGCATAAGGCGTTAATGATGCAAAAGATGAAATCTTCAGTAATTGAATACAATTACTCTCTCTCTAAAGCATCTTTTTTTTCTTCTTCTCCAAAATTTTTCCAGACGCTGTCTTGACTTTTTATGACAGTATGTGCTAAAGTGAAAGTCATTACTGTTTAGCGCAGGGAAGAAGATGAGAAAAAGGAAAGAGGTTTCGAGTTTTGCTTCAATTAAGACTTGGCTGGATTTTTAGCATTAAATGACTGTGAGAGAGTTTTCATTTAAACTTTTGGATACTGTTTGATGGTTGTGTAAGGAAATATTTTAGAATAATTAAAGACTATTAGTTTTAATAATATGATATTAAACGGGAATTGTTATTCAGTTTATTTTTTCTTTTGGTAATATATTCATTTTTTGTTGAATCATATGAAATGTGGGATTTGAAGTTAATGTAGTGAAAATCACTTAACACGAAACTGAAGAGATTGAAGTAATTTTTCGTGTTGAGGGATATTGAAAAAAAAATGACATATATCAACAAAATTACGTTTATACGTACGTTTTACGTACATTTAATTTTCGGATATAAGTATACATGTATATATTTAATAAAAATCAAAGAAACAAACAAGTTCATTTGAACTTAAAGAAATTTAATACATAATTTGCATGCATTTTAAAAAATAAAACATTTATTAAGTTTGGGGGAAAATCTGATATTTTTATTTGCATTCTTTTTTTAGCATTAAATTATATGATATTAGCCGTTTTGTTATTAATTTTCCCATTGAAATGTGCATTTAAATAACTGCTCATACTTTCCATATTGTTCCTCATTTTGGATGATGTGGAAACTGGAGCTGATTATTCATTTCATTTTCATCGTCAGAATCTGCATCAATGATACTTTATGAGCTCTCAGCAAACTCCAAAATTCCTTTGTATGACAAAATTGGTGCTGTACGAACATTATCATCATCTACAGCAGTGAATTCCTCGGATAATATAATAGGACAGTCCAATCCAGCTGGTTTTTTCCCGTATTTTGTTCATCCCAGAAGTGAAGTATTTTCCTGTTAAGGGATTTTCGTTTCTTGTTGAGAAAAAAAAATGCATGAAAATACATTGTAGTTTGTCGGGATGGTTGTAGTATTTCATTTTTAGTATTTTCGCATTACACGTACTTCACTGTATGTAAAGATAAATATCTTTTCTCAAAATAGAATTCTTTTGTTCCAATACACTTTTCCCAGTGAGAGAGAAATTATAGCATAGATGACTATCTAAAGTAAATTATGATATCTCGAATCTCCATAAACTCTTATATTAAATATTTAAGATTGCCTTCATTTTCATACCATTTAGCTAAAAAGTCCAAAGCAAAATACTAAATAAAATGGAAGTCGGTTAGTGATAGATCCTCATAAATAAGCTGGGAGTAACAAATTTTCAAAATCAATTTTCATTTCATTTCCAATTTTTTTTGTTTCAAGTTTGCAGCTCAGGGCTATGGGGGACAAGTATTGAATTAACTCAGCGTTTCTCAAACTGTGGGGCGCGCCCCCTTGGAGGGCGTGATAACCCGCTGAGGGGGGCACGAGCCTATTTGAAAGTCGAAAACAAAAGATTATACAAAAAATTATAAATTTACTGAATTAAACAAACAAAATACTTTCTGATATAATAACATATAAAATACACATTTACAGTGACATACGAATAATACATTTATAAATGTATCAGTACTGTACAATGTAATTTATTATTAATTTAAAATGACTAAGTTACGAACGAGTTTGATAATTACCAGTGACCCCATGGGTTTGTATTAACACTTATCTTGCTAATGTGTACGGTTTATAATTAATTCCTTAATTGCCGATTAAAAATTACGTGATTCGTTCCCCAATGCTACCGTTTTTTTAGTAGATGCGCGTATTTTGATGGGTTTTTTTTTGGGGGGGGGGAGGAAAAAAGGAATAAATAAGCAAATCCTCTGACATATATATATAATATATATATATATATATATATATATATATATATATATATATATATATATATATATAAGTAGATTCTTCTAGAACAATGTCAAGGTTCTTTTTATTGCATTTCAAAGCCTTCGGAATAGTTTTATGGATAGCAGTACACAGAAAAGATCGTACTTTGGAAAGTCGTATATATACGTCCAGAAAATAAATGCTTTGGCTGACCCAGATGTTTATATACGTTGGTAGCACATAAGAGTTTATATTCGTATATATTGTAGCTTTAGTTTCAAAGTATAGTATTATTGAATTGAATACATTGTTATTGTAGGGAGGGGGTGAGGGTGCGATGAAAATGAGGATTGAATATTGGGGCGCGAATATTGGAAGTTTGAGAAGCACTGGATTGACTAGTAATGGAGGTAGCATTTTTAATTTTTCATGCATTTTATTAATGTATTTGCAGTATAATAGGTACAATTGGATTCGTTTCTATCCATTCTTTGGGAGTGACATTTTTCACACATATTTTATTCTTAATAGAGATTACTTCCGGTGAGAAAAATCTACCAAGCAAAGTTCTTCAAATTTACTCTGCAAATTTCGATCGTTGAAACTATTCTTTCCAAAACGCATGGTTTATATTGCTCGCAGGATGTGCGGTATTATTACAAAATTCATAACTATATAAAAACTGTTATGAATATAGGTCGAATTAAAGATAGTTGGAAAGCTACAATCGTATTTTGTTACGATTTGAGATTTTTATATTTTCAAAATGTTTAGATTTTAACCTTTCAAAAATACTGTACTTTAACCTCTGTAATTAGAAGCCCTTAATATCTATTTTTAATAACTGTTGAAACTGGGCCACACCCATTTGAATGGCGAAAAATGTAAACAAAGTACTTCGTTTTTGCTTTAAAGTTGAACGTCTGATATGACCCAAAACATGCATTTTTTATTATAAATTGAGTCTTTAATTTTTTATTTCCTAGCCGATTAAAATTTTCAAGGTATACATTAAAATCAATTAATCTCAAAATGTAAATTTTGTTGTTCGATGTACCTTTTCTAAGAAACTACTGTTCACAGGTATGTAAATTTTTATGATACATTTATAATGATGGCTAATATATACTAAAATGCGCTTTTTGTAAAAAACTCAAAAATGAATTTTTTAGAAATTTTATGTGAAAAATAGGTCAAATTTCGCAGTGTTTGATAAAATATTTCATAAATTATTAAAATATTCAAAGTTAGCTAAGAGCTCATTTCAATATAATGAGAAAGGTGCACTTTAATTGTATGAAAAATTTCAAGCATGTACATATAACAGATTTTGAGAAAAGATACATCGAAAACAGGCAACTTAACATTGTCAGTATATGTAGAGAGACAGATTTCAAACTTTCCTTAAAATATTGTAATGAAATTCAGAACAAATAACAAAATAGAAAACTTTTTAGAAAATCATTTTTCTTTGAATGTCTCTAATAACGAACAATACAACTATTAACCAGGTTATGCCACCGCCTAAAGCACAACGAATGCAGAGAGGCAAACGCTCACATATAAAAGAATGTCGGAGTTAGAACCCACGACCTTTGGATTTGTAAACACATAACATACCACTAGACAAAAGTGATCACCCCTGACAAGTGTTATTACTGGCTTAAGTAGATACTGGTACAGTAAGCTCAGTAATTAGGCAGTCACTTACGATTAGTTTCAAAGAAACATAGGATATACTACAAATAATAAAAAGTTAAAAAAGATACAAGTTCGTTGAGACAACAAAAACGTGTTACAAGTTCATACAAAAAAACTCCAAATGAAACCATTTTAAGATATATTGTTCATTTCTTATTGCTTAATACTTAAAATTACTTTCTATTAACATTGTTAACTGATTTCTCCTAAAATGTTTTTTCTAATGGAAAAGAGAGCCGTGTTTTAAAGCGAAAATATCATTAACTTGATCTTTTTTTATGGTGTAAAAATATATTCACAGAAGTGTGTGATAATTTTGTAAATCTATGTAGAAAATCTACAATATCAAAAGGTAATATTAGGCACAAACATACGTCCAAAAACTTATATTTTTGCTTCGCTGTTAACGATTTAATAACTCTCCTAAATACCCGACGAATTACATTAATTTTCATACATGACTAAACAATTTTAATTAAACATATTAATAAACTTTTTGTTTTCAAAGAATATATATATATATATATATATATATATATATATATACGACTACAATTTAAATTTATTTATGACCAATTAAACATTTATGTCCAAACACGCATTTATGACCAATCAAATGCTTATGACCAATCAATCAAGTTTTTTACATGCGGTCTGGTTTGCATCTAATGCCAAGTGGTCAAGCTCTAGTGTTAGATCACGAATCGTTTGGATTGACATGGCATTGGTAGATGTTATGAGCAAAATATGGATGTGGTAATTGATATATTAAATATGAAAAATCGTTCTATAAGATATGGAATGAATTCTTGATAGGATACTCTTTGGTGAGTTTTTAATGATTTACGCTATTCATTTGTGAATATACTGTGTTTTTAATTTGAACATTCGGTTTTTAGAAATTTTTAATTTGCACTTTCGGATTTTTTAGGTTGAACTTTCAGATTTTTTAGTTTGAACTTTTGGATTTTTTAGTTTGAACTTTTTGATTTTAGATATTTTTTAATTTGAACTTTCGGATCTCAAATAGTTCTTAATTTGAACTTTCGGATCTCAAATATTTTTAATTTGAACTTTCGGATCTCAAATAGTTCTTAATTTGAACTTTCGGATCTCAAATATTTTTAATTTGAACTTTCGGATCTCAAATATTTTTTATACATATACAACTAAGGTATTACAATCAAGCGATTTATTTCAAAATTGCCTTTTAATTTTGCACTGGATGTAAAATCTATGAAAATTTCATCGGAAGTTGAGAGCCCTTATGGAGTATCTTGAAATAGATCCCTAATCCACTCGTAACTTGCTACCAAGCTGTCCTCATCCAGAAAATACTTTTTTAAATTATTTGCCAACATTGCTAAATGATTTTACATGGTTTTAAAAACAACTTTCATATGTTGTTTTTCAGATTTGCAAGTTTTAATACATAGCGAAATGGGGCTTTTTCCCCATCATTTACTTCAGTAGAGGTAAATTCAAACTATAAGTATTTTGGAGAATATTGCTTGATTTAATTTTCAGAACCATGCTCGTCTGTGTACTTGTTGATCCTTTATTATCGTCCAATCTTTGCTTACGACTTAAAAATGTATGTATGATTTTGTTTTAATCTACTGTCGTAAATACTTAATTACCGTGAATTACAATTAACGTGCAAATTAAAAAATGTACATTCAAGCTAGATTCGGTAGCTATAGAAGTATCGAGTCGACCAAAACTGACTGTAATTGTTGGAGGAAAAGCATTTTTACATGTTTTGCGCAGACGTCCTATAGGTTGCCCAGATTCACGCAAACGTACCCGATAATGTCAAATGTGATGAATATCATAGAGAGCAACATAGACTAGACTATTTTTCTAATGACATTTGTACTTTAAGAAATGAATGCCGAAGGAAATAAATCTTTAATTAAATATATCATTTTGCGATCTGTTCCAATTTAAAAATTAGAGAAAGAAAAATAACATAATAAGTACGTAATATATATTTTAAGTAATTTTCTTAAAATATATATTACCATTAACGTTACGTATACAAAATTTAATATACTTATCGTATTAATTTGTACGGTTTATAATTAATTGTATTGTAACTTTAGCGTCTCTCTCTCAAAGTGCATTTTTATTGAAGTAAATACATTATTGTTGTACAGGAGGGCGAGACAAAAATTACGATTGAAAATTGGGTCGCCAGTATTGAAAGTTTGAGAAACACTGGTCTAAGCTTCTCTATCTCTTCAAGAACTGAATTATTTTCATCTTTAAATATTATATTCTTCTGGTTATTAATACTAAATGAACCTCAATGACACTCGGAAAAATAATGAAAAAATTCCCACTTCTCTCCCCCTGAAAAGTAAACGGTACGCGCACGATCGTGCAGGTTAGGCATTATCTGTGAAATAGATTCATCTAAGAGATTTTACATTTTTAGCACTAAGTAGAAGGAAGAAACAATCTTAATTCAACATAATTGTTACAAAAAAGGAAACTATTGATACATAATTAATTATTTTATTAACTCATTATTTATTTACTGTGAAAAAATCTTTAAAAAATGCTTTGTTTTGGACAAATATAAATAAGCAATGCATTTTTCAAAACATGTTTTTGAACTGTTTTCGTAGTTTTCAAACCTGCACTTGTAAAGCATTGAAAAGTGATCAATACATCGAAAATGTCTATACATGTTAAGCCTTTTATCTTGGATCGGTCAGGAAAAAAGAAATGATATGTATAGCAGTTAGATTATAACACTTCGATATTTTGCGAGTGATATTACAACATTGTTATTTTCATCATCAGTTAAAATACTTTTGTTAGTAGGTACAGATGCTGCTAGCGTCTTTCAACTATCTCTAATTTAAATCTAAAGCGATCCATTTTGATTTTTGAAAGGATTTTATTTGATATTGCATCTTGTTTGCACAGAAACCAATAATTTTTAGCAACTAAATTAATGAAATGAATGTATTCGAGAAACTGTTACGGTAAAGAATAATACAAAATTATCCTTCCATTTCAAATACGTCCGTGTTTTTCTTCATCGCTCTCATCTGAACTTGATTCTGCTTTTAGTATATTGATTCACATAAGTTTTGTTCGCAGCATTGTCCTCATTAGAAGCATCACTAAGTAAAAGTCTGATTTATTCATCAATCGCGAAATTTCTTCTTGTGTGATAACACTTTTTCTTTTAGACACTGAAAACCTTTTTGGCTACATAATTCCATCAAAAATAATAAAATGCAGCAGAAAATTTTATTATATTATTTAACATATATATATATATATATATATATATATATAGGGTGTTTTTTAGAGGTATAGAACTTTAAATTGCAATAAAACAACTATGTATTATTCGATTGACAGGATTTTTCTATTCGAAGGATAATCTTGTGGCATTACATTTTAAATATGATCAAGCAAGGCGTAGATTCGTCGAATGGGCCCAAAACGAGATTGCCGTTGTTCCCGATTTTCATAAGCGAATTTTGTTTAGCGATGAAGCGCACTTCTGGTTGAATGGCTACGTCAACAAACAAAACTGCCGCATTTGGAGTGAAGCTAATCCATGAGTGTATGTCGAAACACCGTTACATCCAGAAAAAATGACTGTTTGGTGCGCTTTATCGGCTGGTGGAATCATTGTTCCGTACTTCTTCAAAAACGACGAAGGCCACAACGTTACAGTCAATGGTGATCGGTATAGAGCCATGATTACTAACTTTTTCATTCCTGAATTGAACAATCATGATGTCCAGGAGCTGTGGTTCCAACAAGACGGCACAACATATCAAACAGCTCGAGCCACAATCGATTTATTGAAAGACACGTTTGGTGACCGCTAAATTTTCCGTTTTGGACCTGTGAATTGGCTTCCAAGATCTTGTGATTTAACACCGCTAGACTATTTTCTGTGGAGCTATGTAAAGTCATTGGTCTATGCGGATAAGCCACAAACGCCTGACCATTTGCAAGACAACATTCGCCGTGTTATTGCCAATATACGGCCACACATGTTGGAAAAAGTCATCGAAAATTGGACGTCCAGATTGGACTATATCCGAGCCAGCCGTGGCAGTCCTATGCCAGAAATCATATTTAAAATGTAATGCCACAAGATTATCTTTCGAATAATAAAAATTCATGTCAATCGAATAATACATCGTTGTTTTATTGCAATTTAAAGTTTTATACCTCTAAAAAAACACCCTTTATATATATATATGTGTGTGTGTGTGTGTATGTATATATATATGTATATATATATATATGTGTGTGTGTATGTATATATATGTGTGTGTGTATGTATATATATGTGTATATATATGTATATATATATATATATATATATATATATATATATATATATATATATATATATATATATATATATATATATATATATATATATAAATCCCACGGACCATACTAACTCTTACCGGAAAACCGATTTTATTTTTGGGGAGGGAGAGGAGGGGGATAGGTATGGATGCAGATATCTGTGTAAAAGATGAAAATGCCATATCCCTCATCAAATGTGTGAAAGGGAAACTTAATTGCAAAAAAGAGCCAGAGAAAGAAAAATGGAACTTGTTCATGGCAACCTCAATAAAATATGGTTTTAATTATGCAACAATATGTTTCGTTTTTATTTAGATTTCTATCAATATTATTGAAATAGAAAAGAAAACACATATGAGAAGAACTTACTTTCACAGCTGCAGTGACTCAAGTAACGCCCAACACACACGCACAGTTGTGCAGGTAACGAAATCCCGAGTCCGACAAGCAACATTAATAGAGTGTAATTAATATTTTTTTCTATTTTACAACTATTTAAACATTAATACAAAAATTTGTATCCAAGCAATTAGAGATATATTGGTAATTAACTTTTACAACGTAGAAAAATAAGATGTGCTTTCAATTTATTTGAAAACAAAGATAGATTTACCAGTTGCAAGTAAAACATGGAGTACAACCACCGTCTATTGATACAAAGTTATACTTTACATCTTTTACAAACACTTTCAATCGTTGGATTCAAGATTTTCTTACTTACGACTTTACCAGAAGCAAAAACGTATAAGAGTGTCTAGCCCGTAAGATCGTGCAGTTTGGGTCTTAAAGGAATATACAAAATAAATATTCTATTAAATGAAATACTTGAATGGGCAGAAATCGCATTTTTTACAATTGTAAGCAAAATTCAAATAGTTTAATCACAATTTTATCAAGAAATTATTTGCAAAACCATTAATTTTGTAGGTGAATAACAATTTAATAAATCGAATTATTTAATCGATGCTGAGGCAAACGTTTTCATTTGTTTCGTGAATTAAAGAAAAATAACCGTAAACAACACTCCTATTTAAATACAAATAATTCTAGGTCATTTTACATAATGGTTTCGTAACTTACTGTAAAAAAAACATAAGGTTGATTCAGTATAGCACAACTTTATTTGTGTATTATAACAGCCATTTATGAAACATGCAAGTGAATTGACCCAATGGATGCTATATTTATTGCTAAATTAGTCGTCCACAAAAATGCATAGTAGTTTAAGGACTGGAAATTTTACAATTCATTTCCACTTTAAATAGAAAATCGATACTCATTTATCTTTATTTTACGGAAATAAATTCTTATCTAGTGAAAACTAATGATTTAAAGTAGTTTATTTTTAAATAGCATATCTCTGCTCTATCTCTTAACAGAATGCGCCCAATTCATTTTTAAATGATTCTTATTGATGCCACAATTGAAAGATAAATATTTGCATGTACCGCCCACTCGTTCATTAAAAAGCAATTCCATCACCATTACATTGTATAGAACATATATTATTACAAATAGCACTATAGTCCTTAAATTAAAAAAAACAACATATTTTTTTTCCTTCATTTAGTAAAATAGTGTTATTTAAAAAAAACGATATTATTTTTGAAAAATATTTTATGTTATTTTTCTATTTGATTAGATTATTTTTTAAAAAAGAAAATAATTGTTATATATCAGTTCATGTATTGTATACATTAAAAGAAAATTGACTCACATTCACTCGATAACTCACAAACTCATCACGTGATCTCCGGAATCATGACTCACGCATTTGAATATTCCAGGTATTTGTCAGGAATTTGTTGAAATTGTCAGGAACTCAGCCAAATAGATATCCGCAAAGACAAGTTTGTGAATATCAACTTTTCAGGGTCCAAGCGGAGACGAAATAGACAAAACTGAGAACCTTGACATATTTCGGAAACGGAACGCGAAACGTGTGTTCCTCCATCCCATATCGAAAGGTATTTGGCCCTTCAAGTGGAGAGGCGTGGATTGAGAGGAAGCTTTCTGATTAGTGAACTAAAAGAATCAGTGAGTTAACACTCTATTCGCTGCCTTGAAGTTATGGAGCTAATATTGAGTTGGAATAAAGTGTTGCCTGTGTGGGTTGCAGATTGAAAATATTTTAAAATTAAGAAAGGAAGCGTGAAAGTAAAATGACAATTTAGAAAATGGTCATTCGCCACGAGGGGAAAGACGCAATTAATTACTATGAGGGATTATACGAGTCTAGAAGGATTCTTCTGGGCCTCTTAGTATTGACATTGGGACTGTAAAATTTCAAGACATTTAAGTTATTTCAATTTGGCAGATTATCAAAAACTTTAATTGTTCAACAAACACAAACACACACTAGCGCGGGTTTGAGTTATTACACATTAAAACTAAAAATTTAGCTGGCAGGTTTTTCTCATATAGTAGAGATATGCAATGAATTGCCTTTACAAAACCAGACACTCAAGATTGACTAGTTTTATTGCATATTACTATGGACAAATTCCATTTAATTATATATCAATTTTATTTCATAATTTGCTGCTTACAAAAATGGTATATTTAATTAACTATTTCTCTTAAATCGCTAAACGTACACGTATTTTGAAATAACGCAAAAAAAAGACCCACTTTTTTATGTAAGAAAATACAATTTGGATATTTGCTGTTTACAAAAATGGTATATTTAATTAACTCTTTCTATTAAATCCCTAAACGTACACGTATTTTGAAATAACGCAAAAAAAGACGCACTTTTTTATGTAAAAAAATACAATTTGGATATTTGCTGTTTACAAAAATGGTATATATATATATTTAACTCTATTTCTATTAAATCCCTAAACGTACACGTATTTTGAAATAACGCAAAAAAGACCCCCTTTTTTATGTAAGAAAATAAAATTTGGATATTTCCTGTTTACAAAAATGGTATATTTAATTAACTCTTTCTATTAAATCCCTAAACGTACACGTATTTTGAAAAAACGCAAAAAAACCCACTTTTTTATGTAAGAAAATACAATTTGATATTTGCTGTTTACAAAAATGGTATATTTAATTAACTATTTCTATTAAATCCCTAAACGTACACGTGTTTTGAAATAACGCAAAAAAAAGTCTCACTTTTTTATGTAAGAAAATACAATTTGGATATTTGCTGCCCATAAATATTTTCGATTTTGATCCTCATGACAAACAACAACCCAATGTGAAAAAAAATTAAATAATGCATGTGCATCGACTTTTATATTTTTCTTCGAATATCTGTAACCAAAAAAATTTTTATCAGTAAAAATATTAGGTTGGGAAAAAAGGAAATCCATCATTTTTTCGGTTGATGGCTGTTAAGTGGATATCTCATGAAGTATCGATTAAACAATTTCAAATTTATGTTCGTTGTCAAGATGACATTTCACACTAAAAAAATTATTTTGCTTCTTTTGTTTGGTCTATTCAGTTGTGAGTTACAGGGTGTTAAAAATGGGAGTCAACAAAGAGAAAATGTGGTTCTTTTTACAGTTTTTCTTTGATAAAGGAGAAAATGCCAGCCATGTGGCTGAAATTGAGAATGGTGTTTATGGTGCCAATAATGTAACAGATAATTACGTGCAATTTTGGTTTCGTCGATTCTGTTCGGGTATTTTTGATGTTAAAGATGCACCACAAACAGGCAGACCCTTCGTCGAAAATGTCGATAAAATCACAAAAGTAATAGAAGTCGACCGGCTTGTTAGTAGTCATAGAGTTATCCAGGGGCTAAAGATAGACCATAAAACAGTTTTGTTTAGTTATTAACACTTGAATTCAAAAAGATGCTCCATGTTTGAGTGTCTTACCAATTAACACCAAAAAAACACGATGGATCGAATTTCAATCGGAGAAGCTTTGGCCAAATGGAATGAAATTGACCAATTTCTTAAGATGGTGATTGGGGATGAGAAATGAGTCACATACTATAATATTGTGCGAAAACGATCATGGTCAAAGTGCGGTTAAGCAGCTCAAACGGTGGCAAACCAGAAATAACGGCCAGAAAGGTCCTACTGTGTATTTGGTGGAATTGGAAAGGAATAATTTATTAGGAGATGCTGCCGAATGACCAAACACTAGATTCAGATATATACTGTCAACAACTGGACCATTTGAAGCCAGTGATTGACAAGAAATGGTCAAAATTGGCCAACAGAAAAGGTGTTGTGTTCCATCAGGACAACGCCAGACCACACATTTCTGTAGTGACTTGCCAGAACATCTGGAAGCTTGGTTAAGAAGTTTTAATGCATCCACCATGTAGTCCGGACCTAGCACCATGAGATTAATACCTTTTTCGCACATTACAAAAACTCCTGAGTAATAAGAAATTGGGATGAAGAGAAGATTGTGACAATCGATAGCTAGAGTCTTTCGCCAATAAAGGCCAAGACTTCTATGAGAGAGGCATTATGAAGCTACCTTTAAAACAGCAGCAAATTACACAACAAAATGGTGCATATTTGACCCAAATCAGATAATCGGAGGCTTGTTAAATGAAGTCTTGATTTTCACGCAAAAATAAAGGATTTCTTTTTCCCCGGCCTAATATTTGGTTATATTTATTGAACGGAAATAGAAAAAAAATCGTATTTATTTTTTTAAAATAATCAAAATTTTCTTTGGTCCGATATATTTTAAAGTAAGATGAAGCACATAGAGCTGATCATTGAAATTACTATACAATTAAGGGGACTTGACACCCTTGAGCAAAACTTTACTTACGTATTTAAAAATTATATTTTAACATTTTATACAATGTTTTATTCAAGAAAAATGTTACCAGATGAAAATTTTCATATATTATTCACACAATTTTAAAAATTTAAATTCTTGAAGAAATTGGGAAAATTAAAATCCTACTTTTTGTAAAAATTAATTTTTTGACCTGAATTTTTTATAATATTCTTATGGATGTTCTTAACAACTTTTAGGATCGATTTTAAAATAACTTCATTCGTTTTCGAGAAAATTAAATGTTGATATACAGGCTAAAAATCAACGAAAAGCCAACATGCCTCATACTTATATTTTATTTTTTAAAAAACAAGTATTCAGTTTATAGCAAACGGTTCCCTAATTTTATTACATGCTTTATTTTTAACACGCAGGAAAAAATTGAAGTGATTGTTAAATAATTGTCGAAGGAGTAGCATTTTGAATGCACTCAAAGTTTCGAAAACACAAACTGAGAAAACCAATTTAAAGTTTATAATTCTGAAAAATAATTATTATAAGTTTTTAATTAAACTTAAAATACCACTTTAAGATATTACTTATACGTTTTTCTTTTAAAATAATTGCATTTTCAAATATTTTCAACACACACATTTTTATAAATGATCAACTTTTAGAGAGTACAAATTGCACAAGAAAACTCAAGAAAACATTAAAATTTTTTTTTCTGTCACGACAGAAATTTTAGCTGTTTTTCTTCTTATAATATTAATTTATTACATGTGTATGAAAATATATCAGAATAAGAACTGAAATTATAAAAATTATTAATATAAATGCCTTAATTTAAAATTTTACATGCACACATTTCACAAGGAAGAAAATTACATTATTGTATTGCCTCTCGGAAATATTCTGTTTTTAATACTACACATTCTTTTTTATAGTTATTATTTCTATTTATAAAATAGATTTTTTTTATCATAACGCTTTATCATTTAGCTTTTTTTTCTAAAAAGGTGGTGTTTTTGAATTGCCTAATTTGTTTTCAAATGAAGTTTTATTCAACTTCTAACTTTCCGACATGCACAAGTGATATATCAATCGAAATATAATAATACAAAGAATAAAATTAAAGGAAAAAAAACGATATGTTTGTGATTTGTAGGGTACCAAGTCCCCTTAACTATTATCCATTTCCAAACTTTCCATTTCTTTTAGCACTATACACAGTGGGAGCTACATTTTTTCACGCGGGAGTGGTCGCATTGGAAACAGAATCATCTCCGTCTCATGTAATCTTTAATTCTGAGAAAACTGTTAATTTGTTACCAATTTTCTTGATAGTACCCCCTTATATGCGAGTCATAATGGAAACTTAAATATATCGGGTGGTTGTAATAAAAGTTACACTATTCAGATGCCTCTAGAGCCTGTTCTGCTTATTGAATTTTGATGAAACGTGGAATTATGCTATATGGACCGTGGGAAAAAGAATTCTACAATAAAAAAATAGTACAAAATGTGACCATCAAATGGTTTTTAAATGGTTGTCTATAGGTGTAACGGATTTATATAAGAAATAATTACTATATATAAAAATAAATCCGTAAGACCTATGTATAAACTTGCAGTCATAGCCATAGAAGCATTCAGTGCGCGTTTGTCATCGTTAATCATTCCTGCTTTAATGGAACGATAATGTTTGTCAACCACTATCTTTATTCAAGGCGGAAAAACTCCTCACATTCGGCGCCAAGTCAAAGCACTGCTTAGTGCTAACTGTGGTGAAAATCGTGATTAACCAGATTTTTTTTCGGATGTATGACCTTTCCGCTCACCCGACTTAAATCCATGGGATTTCTGGTTGTGGGGATTTCTAAAAGATAGTGTTTGTAGAAGAGGAATTAGGACTTTACCTAATTTGAAAGATACTATTATATGCCATGTGGCTGTAATCCCTCGTGAGTTGCTTTGTGCTACCATTGAAAACGCTATAATACGCTTTGAACACGTTTTTGATGTCAATGGAACACATATTGAGCATATTCCGTAATTGAATAAATTGTAACAATTCTAACATTTTGTTTTGTTTTTCTTTGGGCACCACATTTTCTCCTAGTAGTCAAAATTTGAAATATGTTTTATTATTATTATTTTTATTGCCGAAACCTTTTTCCCAGGGCCCATATAGCATGTATTCCAAGTTTCATCAAAATCCGAGAAACAGAACGGGTTCAACAGGCCTCTAAAATGTGTTACTTTAATTATAACCACCTGGTATTTACCACGTGTTTCCCACTTTTTTTTGTGAGTGATAAAATATTTTTTTTTTTTTTTACATTCCTAAGATGTTTAGGTTGATTGATTTCCCGGAGCCATCCCTTTTGTTTCAAACAGTTTTCTTTGAAGAATCTAATTTCTTCCCTGAGAATGCTTTAGTGGTTTTGATTGGTGTGTTGTACGAATCATTATGATTTATAAATGTAAATAAATAAAATATAAAAAATGGACACATCAACAATTTCTATTGGATAAAATTGAAACAAAACAAGCAAATGAAGAGCCTGATGAAATAATGGATATTAATCATGATAGCGAAAGTAAGTTTGAGAAAAGTGATTCACAGGAAACTTTTGAGTTGAAAGGAAAATTTTCGTGCGCTGACTAAGAAAATTTAGCAAGAAAAATAAGAAGTCACAAGTCACGAGACTTCAGCGCGATGTCAAAATGACAAAAGCAAGACATAGGTCAACATGCTATTTGTTCACCCATATTACACAATGAAACTACAATAACTTGAATAAAATATGAGAGTTTTGTCTGCAAGTATCATTTCTGTAATATTAGCGAAAATGTGTCTGGAATTTGTGTCCTTTATTAAAGTCAAGCACATTTGAAACATTTAGTTCAATTTGGATTTTTTTTCCTCAAATTATCGAAAAAAATTCTTTAAAAAGTATGTAATTATATTTTTTCTTCATTAAATTATCCACTGCAATTACGATTTTTATCTTGAACAATAAAAATGATTATAAAAAAGGGATTGGGGTGGACTCTGTCACTGATATTAGTGTCGGGTGCACGACTTCTACCGGGTTCGTACTGAAGGAATAAAACTGGGAAAATATGACTTTCCGTTAGTGGTAGGATTCTACAATATTTTTTTTCGATCCGTTTTTTTTTTCATATTTGTATCACTATGATGACTTTGTATAAGTCTGACGACCAATTTCCTTCTGAATTGTATCTTATTCCCTAATTTTTTTGGGACAAAACACGTGTTCCAAATGCTGATAACTAGCGAATGAAAGAATACTTTTTTATATTTATTTAAATTTACTATAAACTTGATCTAAATTTACGAAATCACAATATCTTGAATACAGAAAGTGATTTCTTATATTTGAACGCTACGACTTCGCTCGAATTACCTCGATTGTGCATTTTGGACTGCTTTGCGCAATCGAGCCTGTTAAAGGATTAATATTGTATGGTTTATAAACGAATTATGCATTCATATGATATTTCTCTCTTTTCAAAATTAATATGCAAGTATAGATAAGACCCAGTTTAAACTTAAATAAAAATATAAATTTCTAAAAAAACACATTTCTAAATTGATTATATCAATTTTTTTATTAACCCTGGAGCAAGCGCGCACTCGATATTATCGTTAATGTACGCGCTGAGTGATTGAATCCCCCAATTTGTGTTTTGATAATTATTTATGTTGCTCAAAATAACAATCGTAATTCCATTGAATTATTTATATATAGTTAAGATAAAGCATACTTAACTACTCTTGAGGACATTAACATTTTTCTTTGATAATTTGAGAAAAAATTAGATCAGACTGAACTAAAATGGTTGAAGTATGCGTGATTTAACAAAGACCCAAATCACAGACACTTTTCATGAACATTAAATGAATAATATTTGCAGGCAGTTCATATTTTGTTCAAGTTTTTTTTTTATTTTTATTGTCCCTTGATGATCGACAAATAGCATGTATAACTTTTGCACACTTGTATCTTTTTGACAGGAATATTCCTTTCAAGTCAAACGTTTCGTGTTAATCAATTTTCTCAAATTTACTTCCACTATGAAGATTTATAAACCATTATTTCATCAGGTTCTACTCTTGCTTAATCAGTTTTAAAGTCATCCAATAGTGATCACACAGATGCCCCTTCCATTCTTTATATTCTGTTCATATAAATTTTTAAACCATAATGAGTCGCAAAACATAACAATCAAAACTACAAAGCATTCACAGGAAAGCTTGACATCTTTATCAAATGGAACGAGAAACGTTTCTCCATCATATATCGAAATGTATTTGGGCCTTGAAGTGGAGGGGCCTGGATTGAGAGGGAGATTCCTGATTACTGGACTAAAAGAATCAATGAGTTAACACTCTATTCGCTGCCTTGATATTATGGAACAGAAACTGATTGAAAAAAAGTACTTCTCTATGTGGTTGCAGATTGAGAATAATTTAAAATTAAGAAAGGAAACATGAAAGTAAAATGACAAATTAGAAAACGGTATTTCGTCACAAGGGGAATGGCGCAATTAATTACTAGGGGGTATTATGCAAGTTCTGAAGGATTCTTCTTAGCTTCTTAGTATTGGCAATGGGATTGCAATTTTCAAGATTTAAAACTTTTAAGTTATTATAATTGGGCAGATTATCAAAGAATTTAATTGCCATTTTTGAATATATTATTTAAAAGGATAAATGTTAATAACTTTGTAAATATATCTATTTTTAATGCATTTGCATGTCTTAGTTATATTCCTGATTAAAGCATTTTGGTCATTTTCGAAAAGTTTAATGTTTGAATTAGCTGCATAGTTCCGGACAGTGCAAGTGAACGTTAAGATGGGCCGCAAAACATCAGTGTAGAGAAATACTTGTTGTAAGGGTTCATTTGAGAATTCCGGCAAATTAAGGGGTAAATTGAGCGCAAAGCGTTCCGGAATTTTTCACACGCGTATAAAATGTGTTGTTTCCATGATAAATTTTTGTCTAGCAGTAATCCTAGGTAAGGCATTCACAGGGAAAATCTGCGGGAATCTGCGGGAATTTATTCGAGCACCTGGGTTCGAAGAACTCTTATTCCCGCATCTGGCAAAAGTCTCTTTAATGACATGGCTGCTCGTTGAGTTTTCATATTTGGTAGTAGATCATTGCAATTGGACGAGTGGCAGAAGGCCAGTGGGCGGAGCTTTGAGGCATGTATCTTGACATCTTGGAAAGTTTTCAGTGAGGAATCTGAGTGGAAGAGCGAGTCTTCCTATTGACTGGTGAAAAGTGAGGATAATGGCTCAGGAAAAATGGCTTATCATGAGGGGGGTGAATGTGAGTGGTGATTCACAGGGAAAAATGTAGCCTTTTTATTAAATATATTTTGGAACAAAAGTGGTCGCGCGGGAGACTTAGCAACCCCAAGTACCTTGAGATTGTAAAAAGAAAAAAAAGAATTGCTGTTCCCAAAAAAGAGTGAGATATGCGAGATATATTTAATTTAGATGAATACAGTCATACAGGTAGCTACTAATGAGAGTTCATTTGTAACAAATAATAGTTTTCCTAGAATAAGAGATTTTGGAAACCTGGAGTGACTTTGTGCCCCATGTGACCACTCCCGGGTTTCAAGAACATCTAAGTGTTTGTTGACTATTTTGAAAACAGAAAGAATTATAACACCTCACAGATATTACTTGAAAATCGCTTACATATATTACAAAAAAACAAAAATACACACAGCACAAATTCGAAGAAGAAAAAATCCATGGTAATAAAAAAGAAAAAAAATACTAGAGCTACAGTGTATTAAGTTCAGCTGACCGTCATTTTTTCTATGTATTCTATTTAATAATTTTGAAGTGTTACATTCAAATTATATTTCTAGTGCATTATCTGAAACGTATTTTTATCCCTTTACGTATATTTTTCAATGCCCTTCATCTTTAAGAATTTTAGCTATGATAAGCACATCGGTTTGAGTTATTTCGACGGCTTTGTACAATGTCAGGAGAAACATTTTTTTTTTTTTACTACTTTTTAAATTATATCCATAAAAAAAATGTCTGGATTTAATCTTCTTACACATATGTATCTATTTATATATGTCAATGGATAAATATTTTTAAATATGCAATACACAAACTTAAAGTTATGCAGGAGGATTATAAATGAAAGAATATACATGGCAATATTTCTAAGCCCTAAGGAGACATGATTCTTTTTAAACAAATCTTTTTTCGTTCTTTCATATAATGGATATGAATATTTACTAAGATGTTTTCTTATATTGTGCATTAGTGTGTAAAATATATTAGTAGATAAATATGGAATAAAAATATTTATGTGTATCTTCATCTCTAATACGGAGTCTCTTAAGGAATTTTAATATTAGTGCAAGATACACAAATTGTACAGATGTATATATATATATATATATATGACTATGTACGTAATATTTTATATCATTCATCATACTAAATGCGTTTCCATGCCCACTGATACTGAAGAAATCCTGAAAAAAATACTAAAAATAAAAAAAATAACTATATCAATTTTAAAATTTATAATATTATGCATATTCATTTTATCGGTTTCATTATACAAAGTCTCAATGTGTTGACGAAAAAGCAAAATATTATTTTTAAATGATGAAAAATGATACGTACGTTAAAAATAATTATTTTAAAAATTTCAAATTTGTCTTGATATTATTAAAAAGACATTATATATATATATATATATATATATATATATATATATATATATATATATATATATATATACTAGAGGACGCGACAGACGTTGTCCTGTACAAACATCTTAAATTCAAAAATTCAAAATTTTTATGAATAAGCTTAAGAATCTGGAACCCGTTTTGAAAAAAAAAATTATTAAAAAGTTATTACAATGTCTAACGTCATTACACATGTACGGTTACCACAATTAAATCAATCGATAGCGTGTGAGTATGTGTATACTATGAGCGAAGTTAAATGTAAAGGCTGTGTGAATAATAACAAACTTGTTTTGATTAAAGGTGAAAAAGTTAGACTCAAACTATTTTATAACAGGTATATTTATTATATTGCACATAAAATGTATAGTTTTTTATGCACACTTCAAAACTCTTCAGACACTAATTACATTTGAATGTAATAATTAAATTAACACACGATTTATTTCAACAAAATAATAACACGAAGTGACAACTAATTTTCCTGAAATGATCACAGCACCAACTGTCGGGACCAACTTGAATTATAATAAAATATTTTTGAATATTTGATACTGCGATCTTAGCGCAGTCTGCCGGATCCAATGCAAAACATTCCAAGATCAACAATTTATATATAAAAAATTAATTAAATAAACATTTCTAAGCCGAATTATAAATCTAAACCATTCTCGAGTCCACTGGAACAGACAAAAACTCTCATCAAAATCGGTCCAGCCGTTTAGGAGGAGTTCAGATGCATACGCACGCACAGAAGAATTACATACATAAAGATTATTTAAAAGATATTAATTAAAAACGCTAAAAAGTGAGAATCGCGTCTGCATTTTCGTAAGAATAAAGACCGGGTTTCGCCAGTTTGGCTTAAAATCAATTTTCGACGCGAACCTACGTCTTTTTCAATTCCTACTATTAGCTCACGATCTCTATACATATTTTATTTGTTTGTTTGTTTATTTATTTATTTATCTTGGTGGAATTTTCAATCGTTAATAAAATACATTTTAAAGCGCTCAATTGAGCTGAAATGTAATGTACAAGATTATTTTGGATGACAATACAATAATTTAATTATAATTAATAAAAATTAATTGATTATAACTAATTATAAAAAAATTACAAATACAGCCACGTTGGCGACTTATGTCAAAATTTGTAAAGGTTTTTTCTCACGTGTTTAATAAAGCTTTCGGTTGAAAGGAAATTTTATATACACGATTGTTTTGCATGACAATACGATACTTTAATGATAATTAATAAAAATTAATTACCACTTAATGTTGTGATTCTGTCATGTGTATATATATATTTATTATAATTGCAACTGTTTAATAAAAAGTAGCTTTAGAAAGTGTGTAATATATAAAGCAGATTATTACGGAGGCAATACAATACAATAATTTTTTTCTCAGTAGAATGTGTGCATGTAAAAATTTTGAATTAAGGCGTTTTATGTATATTAATAATTTTATAATTCCAGTTCTTATTCCTGATATGTTTTTCATACAAATGTAATACTTCAATATTATAAGAAGAAAAAAAAACTAAAATTTTTGTCGTGACAGAAAAAAAAAATTAACATTAACATGAATTCTCTTGTGCATTTAATACTCCCTAAAATGTATCATTTATCATTGTATCATTTTTAAATGTAAAGGTTGAAAAAATATGAAAATGCAATTATTTAAAAGGTATAACTAATATCTTAAAGAGGTATTTTAAGTTTATTTAAGCGTATTATAATTATTTTTTCAGAATTATAAACTTTAAAGTTTATAATTCAGTTTGTGTTTTTCGAAACATTGGTGCATTCGAAATGCTACTTCTTCCACAATTATTTACTAATCACTACCATTTTTTCTGCGTGTTATATAAAAGCATGTGTGGTGCCATCACTATTATTTATTACTTGCAAGTGCCGCCGCCAAATTGTAAATATATTCCGCTATTGTAACATTGCAAATAGACACCGCTATCTTTTTTATTCTAATTGTTTTTATATATGTTGCTCGTGTTGGGTGTGAATTTGATAGTTACCACTATTTTAATTTTACTGTTTTGTATATATATATTTGTGTTCATTCAAAAAATATTACCATGCGTGTACACTTGGTTGCGTGCTTTGACTAAGTATGTGGATTACCATTTCCCCGTACATGTAATAAAATTAAGGATCCGTTTTGTTGTAAGATGAATAGTTTTTTAAAAATTAAAATGTAAGATATGTGTGTTTGTGTTGTCGTTGATTTTTAGCATGCATATCAATATTATAATTTTTTTTTCTCTAAAACGAATTAATTTAATGTGAATTATAGATCCCTTAAGTTTCTTAGAACATTCATATGTATGTTACAAAAAAAATTTCAGGTCAAAAAATTAATATTTACACACACACACACACAAAAGAAGTATAATTTTGAAATTTTCTAAATTTTCTTCAAAAAAATTAAAATTTTTAAAACTGAGTGAATAATATGTGAAAACTTTCATCTGGTATTATTTTCTTGATTAGCAACATTATATAAAATGATAAAATATAATTTTTAAATACATAAATAAAGATAATAGTTCAAAGGGGTACCGAGTCTTCTCAAGTATAAAAATCAGGACTTAAACAAAAAAAAATGTAAATTCTTAAATGTAAGCACTTCCGCGTAACGATAATTTTCTGTTATAAAAAAGGAAACAAGAGGGTTGTTCAAATTTTAAAAATATACAAAACGTTGTAACAATGTAACTGTTAATACGATATTTCCCAATGCCGCTATGGGAGAACATAGTGGAACATCTAGGCATGCGAATGGATTCTCCGTCGTGGATCGAAGCATGTGCGGGCACCCCATGCACATGATAGAGCAGAGCTTCTTATAAAGAACGTTGTCAAATTGATGCGGTAGTGTCTGCAAGAGCATGATGGCCTTCGATTTGAAAAATTCAACGATGGAGGAGCAGCAAGGAGTTATCCGATTTCTTACAGCGGAAGACTTTAACTTGCCGCTATTCATCGCCACGGAGGGTTTAGTTCTGTTCCATTACAACGTGCGTCTACACATATCCAGGATTATACACATGGAACTGTCCGAGTTCAAGCGGGGGTAGTTTGAGCATTCGCCCTACAGCCCGGACATGTCACCCTGCAATTCTATGTGTTTGTTCACCTATTAAAACATCTGAAAGTGACGGGCTTTGACTCGGACAAAAACTGAAGGACGTTGAGATGGAATGACCAGATAATGGAATATGGGAGCAAATAATCCTTCGTTTCGTTAATCAATGACATCTTTGTGATCAGGCCTATGGTGTAAACTGGGAATAAAATCCTTAATTATACCCACAGTGTCGTTTCACACCTTTTCATTTGAACACCTCTTGCACATATTTTGAACTTTATTTAACAATTTACATCAAAGGTAGGATAATAAAATAACTAATGACAACTCAAAATAAAATATAAGATCAAAAAGATTAAATGTAGAAAACAAAGCTTTTGATAATGTATAGATGAGCAAACATTTTTTCGTATCTATGCAGTCGATCCTCCATATTACGAACTTCTATATAGCGAACTTTTTTCTGGAACTAAGAACATTTTACGATTTTCTTCGTAAAATAACCTCCCACTAGCGAAGTACATTTTCTATATAACGAACTTTTTTTCTTGTAATTCAAATTTTTATCTCTCTATTTTTAAAGCATTTCTGGACATTTCAAGTTATGCCCTCTTTTAACACACTTTATGGTGGTTATAAGTTTTGAATTGTTTACATTAGATGCCCAACTCGACGACAGCAATAGAATTTTGGGCTTTTCCTCCAAGAATTGCAGCCGATAACCACCGCTCTCCAGTTAGTTCACTAGAAATATCTTCCACATCTCTTTGCACCCTCAGCGGAATTGGATTGTGTCCCCGTGTTCATGAGTAGTCCAGCGTTTCTCAAACTGTGGGGCGTGACAACTCTACGAGGGGGGCGAGAATGTTGAAAAGTCGAAAACAAAAGATTATTTTAAAAATTATTAATCTACTGAAAATATAAACAAACAAAATACATTCTGTCACAGTAAAAAAAATACACATTTACACTGATACATTACACTTATAAATATATCAGAACTACACAATGTATTTTATAACTAATTTAACAATACTAAGTTCAGAAATGGCTATTAATTACCAGTGACAACATGAGTTTGTCATATCCATAATTAAAAACAAAAATGTACACTTATCTTGATAATTTGTACGGTTTATAATTAATCCCTTAAATGTCGATTAAAACTGATGCAATTCACTTTCCAGTGCCATCTTTTTTCCTCATAGTCACGCGTATGGGATGTATTATGGGAGGGGGGGGTGAATAAAGAAGCAAATAATTTGAAATAAGTAAATCTTTCGCAAACATTGTAAAGACACTTTTATTGCATTTCAATGCCTTCGGAATAATTTTATGGATAGAAACGCACAGAAAAGATCATACTTTGAAAGTGTACATTTACATCCGGGGTAATTAACGCTTCGGCTTAGCGAGACGTTTATATACGCCGGGGCGCTTAAGAGGTTAAAGTCGTATCGTGGTTTTATCGTCAAGTTGTAGTATTATTGAATTCAATACATTGTTATTGTATGAGGGGGGTGCGAAGTAAATTATGATTGAATATTTGGTAGCGAATATTGCAACTTTGAGAAAACCTGAAGTAGTTTTTAATGATCAGTCGTTCGGGTAACTTCGTTTCCGAACGTTTTTTGTATTTCTAAAATGTCAAAATGTAAGTGCTTGAAGATCAAAGTAAAAAATTTAATTCTGCAGGAAGTGGGTAAGATGTCAATAAACTTCCCTTGCAATTTTTCATTTTTTCTTTATGTTAGATAAGATACATGAAATAAATATACATTAATTTACAAAAAGATATGAATAATTACTTTTTTTTAAATATATAGTATTTATGAATTTAAAATATAGGTTTTTATATTTTTTATCAAGAAAATTGAAAGGTAAACCTCTATATAACGAATTTTCCATATAACAAACTTTTTTCCGGATTTAGCGACTTCGTTATATAGAGAGGTCCGACTGTATTTTTTATAATTTATAATAAAACACACTTAATTGCTTCATCTAGTTTCACTTGCTCATAAGATCATATACAAAAATTGATGAGCTAATAAAAGTAAGTTTTATCAATTTTAATTTATTATGTGTTGCATCACACCTTGTTTTGACTTTTCTACAAATAGCATAACAAGGTTTATTTAGTGATGAAAAACAGCTCAGTATATTACACTACATTAGTTTTCTGTTTAAAAAGGTTGAGATTTATTTCGTTACGCATAGTGTTATTTATAATTAGATTCTAAAATCAAACTGTTTTAACTCAAAAACTTTATTTTTTTTTAAATCTGAATAGCACATAACATAATTATCACACATCTGATATTTTCGATATAATTAAATTTCTTAACTTATTTTTTTTTAAGTAATAGCGTCAAAAGCAGTTTTTTTTTCTTTTTTTTCTAAGGTAGTTTTTTTTATCATGCTTGGAAAAAAAAGGTAAAGAAGTGAAACGCAATTTTCTCAGATCCTATCTCAGCGAAATTGAAATCTAAAGAGGAGACGCAAACAAAACAAGTGAAATTACACTGGTGAGACATATGGACATGTTCAAAGAATTCTAAAAGAAGAATATTAAAAGAAGTAGTATCAACGCTAATTGAAATAACAGAAGAATAAACGGACTAAAAAGGAATAAAAAGATTTGTATACAGAAAAAAAAAGTGCGAGGAGGGGAAAAACGAAGCTGAAATAAAATAAATAAATAAAATGACGTAATAGCTAAAAGCTTTTTTGTGTATTTAATCCTCTAAAAGAACTACAATTGGGGATGGGACAAAGAAAATAAATAGGATCCAAACGGTCAAAAATTTCTGACTCAGGGACGAAATTGGTGATAAACAAAATACTTTAATCTGGTAAAATTCCGAAAGACAGAAACTCATTTAGCTCATGACTCATGGTTTGGTATCATTAAAAAAACAAGAAAAAAATACTTTACCAGAAGGAAATGTATCAGATAAGAAAATAATAGCATACATTAATGCTTGGATATATTTCATTTGGGCAAACTGCTGATAGAAACAATATTTTAACTGTTGATAATGTATTTCTGGTCTAATCTAATTATTTAAGAGTTTTAAGATAACATTACGTGATTGTCTTAGACATATTTTAATACTGCTAAAGAAATACAGTGACAATATTTTCAGACGAATATTCTTTCGCGTTAAATTATTTTCATGTTGAAGAATATTGCAAAACAAAGAAACAAAAACGTATTCAACAAAATTAAGTTTTAGAGTACATTTTTTTTACATAGATGTGTGTATGAAGCCCAGTGGGGCTTAGTGGTAGTGTACTCCACACTACAGGTCTGAGGTCCAAATCCCAGGCTGGGGTAGGTTGACTCAGCTTATTATCCCTTCAGGGGTTAATAAATGACTACCAACCTTGCATGGGAAAAGAACACTGAGGATTTCGAGTCAGACGGACCACTTAACCGAAATATTTGCACGTTTATCCTAGCGTCTAAGGTTACGTATACTGAGGTAGGCACAGTAGACCTTGGCCCTGATGGGTTGTTGCGCCATTGAGTTCAGATCAGATATGTGTATATGCATGTTTTTAATAAAATCCGTTCTGACATTTGCGTAATTTGTTTTCTTGTTTCAATTGTTAATGATAAAGTAAAGTTAGCATTGCCAAAATCATTAAAGAATTCCTTATTCGTCTTCTAACTTTGATCAACAGCCTTAGGAAGCCCCATCTTAAATGAAATAGCTGTTTCCTTTCCCTCTCAGTTGTTTGCTTTTGTGCTTGCAAAAAATAAACGTTTCTGCGTATAAAAGAGAATGCTAACCGAACTCACTGATTTTTCCTCACACTGCGATGTACTCGTCAACGAATTTCAAAGCGAACTGGGTATAGATGAAATGTTTTTGTGGGGCGTTTGTAAGGATGGAGTGTGAACGTAGTTTAGGTAAACAAAACAAGCTCGTGTCACGATTAAGTGATTGAGTGCAAGAATATTAACGTCTCACTGTTCAGTTACACGAAGGCTTTTGGTGACGGACCTCTTAATTTTGAACCATGGTCAAGTGACCAGGGCGACAGCTTAGCTAACACGCCTCTCTATTAATTCCCATACCCCACGTCCTCCCACGACAGATTAAACGTGCGTCTCTCCCCTACACGGCGGGTCATTAGTGGCACTGGGGTCAAAATCACATAACATACCTGTCATGATATGATACCTTGACCACTGGGATACCGCAGCCCCCGAACTCGTGTCACAAGCTATTTCTAGAGAGCTTCAAATCAAAGCCAAATTAGCCTCCTTTTTAATGAAACATATGAAACCACTACCCTTAAATCTAGCCTGCAGGGCGGGTGTTTTGCGTATTTTATACATTTTTAGAAAATAAATCTTTTCGTGTTAACGATTTTCATTTCGTGATAAGAGAAAAATGCATGAAATGCATAAATGTTTTAAACTGTTCATATTGAATATTACTCTGTTGTTGCATAATGCTTCATGTAATACACTTTTATACAATTTTGATATTTTATATATAACGAATAATTATGAATTTATTTTGTTGTTATGTCTAATTCTATTTGTTAGATCAAATCAGATCGATGCTCAAGAGATGTATTGTTGCAAGAGTCTTGATTGTTATGTCGTAAGTCATACATTTGAGTTTCATGACGGTGACTACGTTTTGTGTGAATAAGCCAAATTAAAAGCAAATCACTCAATTTTGTTCGTCGTTATCTATGTTATATTTTGTGCTTTCCAAAGGACTGCCACCATATATAAGTTTGTATTTGACTGTTATTAATATCCTTTTATGAATAGAATAACAAAATCAATTTGAGGGACATGTGTTGTGATTTTTTAACAATTATTTCCAACTTGAATTGAATGCATATTATAAACTACTGATATACATAAGAAAACATCAGAACAAAATTATACATTTACGAGAAGAATAGGAAAGAACTCAGATGTTTTGAAGATTTTCAGTAATATTCGAATATACTCAGTAATATTCGAAATAATCCCCTTCGGTGGGGTCATACTAAGGGAGTTGGAAAACTCTCTCTGTATACGTGCTGACAATGTTAAACTGGCTGTTTTGGATGTGCCTTTTCTCAAAATCTGTTATATGTACATGCTTTAAATTTTTCATACAATTAAAGTATACCTTTCTCATTATACCGAAATCATATTTTAGCTAACTTTGAATTTTTTAGCAATTTATGAAATATTTTATCAAACATTGCGAAATTTGAAACATTTTTCAGATTAAAAATTTGTAAAAAATGAATTTTTGACTTTTTTACAAAAAGCTCGTTTCAGTATATGTTATATATATTAGTATAAAAATATAAAAAATCTCCATACCTGTGAACAGTAGTTTCTTATAAAAGATACATCAAAAGTTACATTTCCAGATAAATTGATTTTAATGTATGCAGTAAGACATCTAAGCACCTAGGAAATAGAAAAAAAATAAAGGATCTAGTTACAATATAAAATATACGTGTATTGGTTTATATCAGATGTTCAACTAACAAGCAAAAATGAAGTACTTTGTTTACATTTTTCGCCTACCAAATGGGTGTAGCCCAGTTTCAACGATTATTTAAAAATAGGTTTTCAGGGAGATTCAATTTACCCTAGAGGTTAAATTAAGTTATTTTAGAATTTAAAAATATGTCCAATTTGAAAATGTAAAAATGTCAAATTGTCAAGCAAATAAGAATTTAGCTTTCCAACACCTCTTAGCCTGCTTAAATCTCTTCTGGAAACCTTATTTTTTATTCACTCGTAAGGCATTCTATGATACTGCTTTTACTTCAGCTGATGGCACAAAATGAAGCCCCGTAGAATTTTTATCTTGGTGGAAATAAATAAAAATCACAAGTCTATGTATGGTGAAAAGAAGGAACGTAGAACGCCTTTTTAATATTAATTTTGCCAATATATTTAATCATTAGAGACCTATTTCCAAGTGCATTATCATGCAGAAGTTAACACAATTCACTTTGCCCCATCTGAGGTCATTTTAGATAAATTAACTATCTCAAATGATTAAAATTGTCTGAATCATATTCTGTGTTCACTGTTATAATTTTAGGAATAAGTTCAGAAGGGACAAAATTTCTTCAGAATCAAAATATATTCTTCTCATGGCCTCCTTTCCTTTTGTTGTCATTCTTTATCTTCTTTAAAAGCTGACACCAATCTAACACCTTCCACCTGAACATCGTAGAATTTCTATTCAATTTTTTTCAGTATTTCTAAAATTTCTACAGGTTTTTTTAACAAACTCTGAAAAAATTTAATGCTTCAGCGTTGTTCGTAAAAATCAATAGTTCTTGCGTCGCAGAACAAACATTACTCAGAACTAAAAGTCTAGATGCGTATTTCAATCCAATAACATGCAGGAAACCATTTAGCACACGAAATAGAAGGATGATAGAATGCATTTCATACAGCGCTACCTTAAATGCATGATTTGGTTGCAATAAGTGACCTCCGCACCTTTGAATGGATATCCTTACTAAAATCATTAATGGGAAAGTTTGTATGGATGCTTGTTGCTCTTTTACACAAAAACCAAATGAATGGATTTTAATGAGACTTTACAATAATATAACTTATACATCAAAATAACACATAGGCTATAATGTATAAAGATAATGTGTTAAGTGTCCAAAATATAACGATAATTGTCAAGAAAGTAGGAAAAAATTCGGCCATCCGCAAAAAAACCCATGAGAGCATATATCAATCTTTTATGTTTGAAGTAAAACTTTGCATTTTGTTTTTTCTTGAACAGGTGAAGTGTGAGGCTGATTACACAATTTTATCATGAAATAAATACAACAAAAAGTAATATTAACGTATTACACTTTCAGATATATATTATTTATTTATTATATATTATTTATATAATAATATATAATAAATATATTATAGATATATATTATTTATATTATTATTTTTAAGCGTTCATTGCACAAAATTTGTAGCAATGTGCTACTTTTTCTGAGCCGAGATCAGCTTAGGAAGGTGTTTTCAAAAATCGATCCACAAGAGAGTTACGGGAAGTTATAGATGAAAAAATCATTTTTATCAGCTATTAGATCTACAGATTTAAAATTTAATAAACATGATTATTTTGTTCAGCTGAGATGTGCAAAAAAACTGTTTTTTGTTTAATTTGCAATTAACGTAAAATTAAATCAATAAAAACTTATTTATCCTTTAATCAGTATTGTTTAATTTTTCAAATTCGTACTTATGAAGAACGGGGGTATACCAGCTAGTAACATTAAAATGTATCTAACATTATTCAAAATACTTGCTCTGAATTAAAAAACAATATTTAATTTATGTAATGCTTTGCCTAAACCTTACCAATAATATCTCACAATCCTTTATAAAAATAAAGATATAGTTTAAGAAATGTTACAGAGCATTGAAATCATTCAAGAGCACATAATGCCGAAAAAAAGTGCTCCTTGAATTCTTACGGTGCAGTGTTTAAAATACTTAATTACACTCATGGGAATACACTGACTGTTTCTGAAAAAGAGGAGTAAACCATTTTTTTTTCAAATCTCCTCTGTATCTGATTTCTGAAGAAAAGAACTTCCTGGAAAGAGAAATGTGTTTCTTTATATCCTTCAATTAAAACACAAAGAATACTAGTTAAAAAGATATTTTTTCAATCGTAATTGAGTGATGAAACTGAATTAACAGGTCTACGTTTAATAATGATTACTTTTCTGTATTATTAATTAGTAAAATGTGTTATTTTCTTAAATTTTAGGAAGTATTAGTAAAATCCCCAATATAACACACACACACATATTAAGAGGAGTTGAAAACCTCTATCTATACTGACAATGTCAGATTCGCTGTTTTCGATGTACTTTTTCTCAAAATCTGTTATACGTAAATGCTTCAAATTTTTCATACAATTAAATTATACCTTTCTCATTATACTGAACTGAGATTTTAGCTAATTTGAATTTTTTGATGATTTATAAAATATTTTATTAAACATTGTAAAATTTGACCCATTTTCTCAACAAAAAAAAGAAAAAAAAACATGTAAAAAACGAATTTTTGGGTTGTTTTCGAAAAGCTCATTTTATTATTTAGTATATAATATAAATGTATCATACAAATACATACCTGTGAACAATAGTTTTTCAGAGAAAGTACATCGAACATCAAAATTTACATTTTGAGATAAATTGATTTTAAAATATATTGTGAGACTTCTAATCGTCTAGTAAATAAAAAAAAAATAAGAAGCTCAATTTATAAAAAAAAATAAAAGTTTTGGTTTATATCAAGTGTTCAACTTTTAAGCAAATATGAAGTACTTTGTTTACAGTTTTCGCCATTTAAATGGGCGTGGTTCAGTTTCAACGATTATTTAAAAAAAAGTTTTTAAGGGCTTCTACCTACTCTAGAGGTTAAAGTAAGGCTTTTTAGGAGGGTTAAAATCTGTACAAATTTAATATGTAAAAATCTCAAATCGTCAAAAAAATAAGATTTTACCTTTCCGACACTTCCTTAAATTGTCAATAAAAATGAATAGTATCTGATTGGATGATTTTACACAGTTAATATAATTTGCTTTCGTGTCTTTCGAAACATTACGGTTGTCAAACTAAATGACTCTTTTTATGAATGGTATAAATTTAGCGTATGTTTTGGGGTATTGCAAAACTAATCTTACAGACTGAACTATTTTTTTTTTTGCATTTGGAGAAATATTAACAACAAGAAACATTTAAAAAAAACCTGAAATTTCACAATTGTTCTTGAAAAATGATTTAACAGGCTACAAAAAGATTTGCTATCTGCTTACAAATCGTATCATTTCTTAATTATTGTAATAATAAAAACAAGTAACATAAATCTAAATAAGTCAATTCATACTTAGATCAACAAAATTTTTTTTTATTTTAGCTACTTTTTATTAAATAGTTACAATTAATATGAATATGTAGATACATAGGATAGAATCACAACATTAAGTCGTAACTAATTGTTATTAATTATCATTAAAGTATCGTATTGTCATCCGAAACTATCGTCTCTATAAAACTTCAGTTCAACTGAGTGCTTTAAAATGTGAGAAAAAAACATTTTCCAAGTTGTGACACAAATCTCCAAAAGGGTTGCTAAGTAGCCAAAAATGATACCAACGTAGCCGTGCTTTTAATTCTTTGAATAATTAGTTTTAATCAACAATTTTAGTAATTATAATTGAATTATTGTATTAACATCCAAAATAATCCTGTATATAAAATTGCAGCAGAATTGAGCGCTTTAAAATGTATTTTATTATCGATTGAAAATTCCACCAAAATAAATAAATATAGAGAGAGAGAGTGCGAGTTAATAGTAGGAATTGAATAAAAGTATATTTCTGTTTGACAAAAGTAGGAAGTACATAAATTATCAAGCCTACCGAAAATTGATTCAAAATTAATAAAGTATTGATTTTAAAAAATGACATAAAAAACTATGACTTTTTACATACCTCAGAGTCATTCTTTGAATGAAATTTTCAATAATACACCATTTTCTACAAAACCTGTAATATTTTAAAAATTTATTTTGGGTTATTGTACTCCGTACTGTTAAATGCTAATAAAGAGGGGAGTTCTTTAAACCGAGACATTTCATAGCCACCTAGGCCTGGATTTAACAGCCAGAATGACACAAAACTTGGTACGGAGACTACGATGACATTCAACGTCAGATTTTGTGAAAAAAAGTATACTCCAAAAATATCTGGTAGGGATATTTAACACACAGTTTTAACTTTCCAAACCTATAATCAGCATATAAACTCGGGTATCAAAGCAAAATCCCAATTTGTTTGCATTCCTGGGTGACTAATTCAGCTACCTTTGAAGAATATTCTCATCTGATGTGAGCCACATATTCTAAAGGGAATATGTGGCTTAAATTACCAAAATGGGCATTATTGGCTAAGTGGTATTTTATCTTAATCATCCACTACTACTTGTGAACATAGAACTTGACAAAAGCTGCGTAAAAAATTCGCTCTTCGAAGAAAACTTGAACCATTGTTGGAAGAATTAATAACAGATGCGACACTGTCATCCACGGATTCTAGGCAACTATTTTTGGTATACATATGACAGAAAGTATAGAGTATTTGATAGCATATGCCGTGTTAGGCCATAAGGAATATTGTAAAGAAAATGGAAGTTGTAGTATCTGAGAACGGCAGTGAAATTTCTCATCCGGTAATCGACTGTAGTTAATAAAAAATTGCATTTAAGGGGGTCCGGCACATAAGTTTTCAAAATATTAATCGATTTTCTCTTTTTTTATACTTTCGAAAAGACCAAACATTTATGTTTAAAATGGTACATTATATGAGGAAATACGATAATTAGAAGTATGTTTTTATTTTTTTATTTTTTAAAGGAAGCTACTCTTTGACGCGCATCAAATGAGCTCTGCTACGAGCACCTGTGTTTCCTCTTGCATAAGTTTCTGAGGAGCACAAATACGTATGATGTTGGCAAGTGGAAAAATTAGAATTTATTGGGTATATCCAAAACTATATGGGTACACGCGTCTTTTGGATCTTAAAAGTAAAGCAGAGAAAAAAAGTTAAGTGGTGGAAAAAGAGTAAGTTGTAACAGGCTCTCCGGCATTTTAATATAAAAAACCCAAGGATATTATAGTATGGATATTAGGAAAAAACCAATGATCTACACAGCATGAAAACTGCTCTTTGAGTTGTTTATTTTCATCTTCTGTCCTGAAATGACAGCCCTCAACAGGGGCTATGTCCAGCGGATATAAATGCCTTGATTAAGTTTGAAAAGACAAAAGTTGAATGCCACGAAATGCACTATGATCATAAACACATACACACATACTATGTACCAAAATGCATTGAATGAAGCTCGGTTTTATAGATATATGTGATCCTTTGTTATTAAGAAAATGTTTACATAGAAAGACTCAGACGCCAAATGCGTAAGTCAATGGCACCATATGGTCGTTGATTCCAAAGCGTTATTAAAAGTACACATAACTAACTGTAAAAATTTTATCTGTGAGAAATTAGTAGTTTATGAGAAAAAGGTTCATACACTTATGCAATTTAACATGGGCTCCTATGGACGAGTCGGACCACATTAACTGCTATTTTGAAGCTTTTAATATGTACAAAACGTTTTTCGTGATGTAATACATTTATTACGTGCTATCGCAACAATTCTAACGTTCAATATAATCCGCGAAATTGACAACATGATTCGCATGTGCCGCACCGTGCACCGTTAAATTGGTAAACATGTGATTCGTTTCATGTCGCCAATATGGTTGCAAAAGTATACATTGAAAGTACATTATAATAAGTAGTAGTAAGTAGATAGTATATTACAGTACAGTAGAAAAGTACATTATACTAAGATCTCCCAAAAAACATCGCAGCGATTGCCTGGACTGGGATGGTTGCGTGAGAAGAAATGCGTTGTCTCATAATAACACTTCCCGACGATCACAGGAATTCAGCTTTCCAGGAAGCTGAAAGAGCTAGACCAGTACTTCTCAAACTTTCCATACTTGGGAACCAATTTTCAATCATAATTTTCCTCGCATTCCCCCTCCATATAATAACAATATATTGAATTCAATAATAATATATTTCGACGTAAAGCTATAATGCTACCTTAATCATAAACCATACAAATTATCAAGATAAATGTTAAATTTTGTATATAATTTTATGACATGCCCATAGGATCATTGGTAGTTATTTAACTTATTCTTAACATAGTACTGTTAAAATAATTATGAAACACATTGTGCAGAACTGACACATTTATAAGTGTATTATATCAATGCAAATGTGTATTTTATTTTTTATTATGTCAGAACCAATTTTTTGCTTGCTTTCAGTAAATTAATAATTTTTTAAGAAAATAATTATTTATTTTCGACTTTCTCATAAGCTCGCCCCCCCCCTAGAAGGGTGCACCCCACAGTTTGAGAAACACTAAGCTAGGTTTATCAAAATCTGAGATCTTTATATAAAAAAAAAGTGTTGAACGATATAACTTCAGTAACGGATTTATCTGAATAGAAGCACCGACAGAGCGAAATTTGAGATAAAAATTAAACAAACAAATAGAACAAACATAATATACGTAAATAATAGATTTACAATTTGAGCAATGAGTGTGAACAGTTGTATAATTTTTGAAATGGGGAGAGGTGATCTGTCTCTCTCGCTACCCCCTTCCATAAGTTATAATTTTTCTTTTTTGTTACATAATTTTCTATGTACAGCGCCATACATATCCCCTATATAATTAATATAAAATTATGTCTGAACGACTTTTGTTATCTCTGCAACAAAGAAACTGAAAGCATATAAAACAAGCTTGTTAAATGTATTTTATTTAAAATAGAAAAAAAACAGTACAAATATTTATTAAAAATCATGAGAGTACAAAGTTTTCATACTTCATTAGGAAATGTAATGTGTTCTTAGGTGGTCTGATTTCTTGTTTAAATAGTTCACCTAATCTAGGATTACGGAGAAAAATATTTAAAAATTATTTTGGGTAGAACATAGTTAAATATAGTCAGCGAAATGTTCGATTAAAATATTGAATTGGTACTCCTACCAAAAAAATCAGTTTTTGTCTATCTAGTCAAAAATATTCATTTTTAGTTCTTTTAAAAAAAATATCGGTTTTTAGTTTCATTTTTGTTTTTTGAAGTTATTTATATATCTTTAGTAATTTCAACATATTTATATATTTGAATTACTCATAGGTTAACATGGAATTGAAAATCTAACACTACACGTCAAATTCTGATTTGTTTTCGTAGCTAAATCCAAAAAGCGAGAAAATGCATGTAACAAGTGATATTTTTAAGAAAAGTAAGCATTTTTATTAAAAAAAATAGTTTTTTTATTTATATTAAGTGTTCACAAACATACTTTACATAAATAAAAAAATTACTGTAAAATGTCTTATTTATATCAGATGTTTATGTAATAAATCAATTTGAATGATAAGTATGAACAATTAATATATTTTACCTAATAATATATTTATAATTACCTACTAATATTAACCTCTTTAATATATTCATTTTATTTAATAAATGTATCTTCTTCATATATAATTGCGGAGCTTATACGGCAGGACTTTGGCGTTACAGTTAGACCCAAGTCCTGTTGGGATCCCCAGTGTTGAGAAAACCGACCAAAATGCCAAAGAGGGAGCTGAGTATTCTCGAACTGATGTCTCCTTTAAGAGCGAAACTCATGCTAACCACATACATTGTAAAATATATTGACACAATCCAAAAAAAACCAAGAGCCTTGGAAAGCCATGGGAAACCCTGGTCTTTGTGGGTCCAATCCTGATATACCTGGAGAGAGTCTAGGATCCTGGCTGGGAGTATACCTTCGCCGGCTTGTCCTGGCTAATGACGAGGAATACATTTCTGCGGCCATGCCACGATGAATTGAAACCACCTGCTCTAAGGCACTATGCCAGTGCTTTCCAAACTTTCAATACTTGCGACCCAATATTGAATCATAAGTTTCATCGCAATCCCCTCCATGCAATAGTAATATACTTTGACACTCTACAGCTACAATACCGCTTTAAACTGTTAAAAATCACCGGCGTATGTAAACGTCTCGCTCAGCCAAAGCGTTATATGCCCCGAACGTATATATACGTCTTTCCGAAGTACAATTTTCTCTGCGCACTGCTATCCGAATTTTTTTTCTTTAGGTTTTGGAATGCAATAAATGGACCTTGACAATGTTTGCGAAATATTTACTTACTTAAAAAAAATGGTTTATTTATTTATTTTCTTTTCCCTCCCAATGCATCACATACGCTCACTTACGTGGAAAACGGAGACATTGGAAAGCGAATCGCGTAACTTTTAATCGGAAGTTAAAGCATTTATAAAAAAATCCGATCAAAGGATCGAGATAAGAGTTAAATTTTGTATATTATTTTATATATGACAAGCCTAAATGGAGTCATTGGTAATTATTAAACTTGTTCTTAACTTAGTGCTGTTAAATTAATTATAAAATGCACTGTGAAGTACATTATATCAGTGTAAATGTGAATTTTATTTTTTTATTATGTAAGCATGTTTTTTTTGTTTACTTTCAGTGAATTAATTAATTTTTTTTTAAAAAAAAATCGTTTTTGACTTTTAAATATGCTTGCGCCCCTCTTTTAGAGTTATCACACCCCTCTAGAGGGGCGTGCCCCACAGTTTGAGAAACATTGTACTATATTTGATGTACACACGACTTTCGTCATCATCATTCGGTACTGGAAGTCTTGGTGTCAAATGGTGAAGAAGCCAAGCACGGAAACATAAATTATATATATATATATAAATAACAATATTTTTTATTCACGAAAATGTGTTGAAAATTCGAGGTACAGTTTGGATTCGAATAAATATGATACTTATTTGTCTTTGTAACTATATTTTTAAGGGGACACAGTACTATTTAATGGACAAAATTCGGTCAAAAAATCAAACTTAATTTCTTTAGTCCAAATTATGCTTAAATGCTTTAACCTGCTAAAATTTGAAAGCTCAAAACTTAAAAAACACATAATTACGGTGGCTTTTACTTTCGTTTTTATTCACATCCCTATTACAAATCATAACTTAAAACTAACTTATGTCAGAAAAATAAAATATTTAGTTTTTCCTCCTTAAAAATGCTACGGCTTTTTCAATTCATACTATTAGTTCTTACTCTCTATTTATTTATTTATTTATCTAGGTGGAATTTTCAATCGCGCGTTAATAAAATACATTTCTAATAACTCATTTAAGCTGAAATTTTATAAACATGGTTATTTTGGATGAAAATACAATAATTAAATTATAACTCATAAAAATTAATTGATTAAAACTAATTATTTAAAAACTTACAAATATAGCCACGTTGACATCATTTTTGGTGACTTAGCGACTATTTTGGCGACTTGTATCAAAACATTAAAAGGTGTTTTTCTCCCATTTTAAAGCATTCAGTTGAACTGAAATTTTATAGACATGATTCTTTTGGATGACGATACGATACTTTAATGATAAATAACACAAATTAATTACCACTTAATGTTGTGATTCAGTCATATACATATTTATAATAATCAGTCATTATACATATTTATAATAATTGAAACTGCTGAGTAAAAAGTAGGTAACATAAAATTTTTCTTTGTTTATCTTAGTAGGAATTGACTTAATTTTTTTTTATATTACTGGTTTTCTATTGTGCCTAATGCTTTGATTTTTTACCTATTACTAATAGTACATGTAACAAAAGTTGGTATGCATTTTTGACAAAGCAATATTTATGTTTTTAAAAATAATTGAACAAAGAATTCTGGCATTTTTATAAAAAAAATTCGATAAGCATTCATAAAAAAGTATTTTTCGAATACCAATCACGTTATCGTAAAACCCATACCAACTTTTGTCATATATGGTTTGACTTACTTTCAAATCAAAAACCATGCGTGTACGTAAATTTTTGTAGGAGCAATTTAAAATCACTTCACAAATTTTAAGTTTTTTCAAAAAAAATTAATTAAATGGCTAGCTTTTTTATGAAATTTTGAGCCCAATATCTGTTTTACATTTTGTATACACAAAAATGATGTAACCAATTTTTTTGAAATTCCTTAAATTAAAAGTTTTTGAGTAAATCGTACCATGTCTCCTCTTAAATCATTCTCTTTCCACTAACTCTTTTATTTCCTAGTCACACATTTTAAACTATTCAAAATATAAATTAACTTTTTAGCATATTATATACGCTTTATTTTATCTTACAATATAAAGTACTACTTTATAGGCATATTATTGTACTTAAATTTTAAAATTATAAAATACAATAACCGAATTAAAACTGGTACATGACGTAATTAACGAAATATATGTCTGTTTTACTGCATACACGTTGTTGAAATATTTCTCTAATAAGTAACAAATATGCTAAGAAGTCTGGCATTTTAATTCTATATAAAGTAATTAAGAAATGCTGTCATGTTTTGATGTGTCTTAATTAATAACTATGTCAAGAGATACCATGTCATCTCAAAATTTATCTGAACAGAAAAGTCGAAAGAAAAATTCTAAATTCAGTAGTATTATGTACACAATATTAGTAAAAGATATGCCTAAAACATTTTTTCAAAGAAATGGTAATTATCTTTACCTTATTGTTTATAACTCAATATAGCTGTTGTTATTTTTTTATCAAAACCAAATACTAAATCATCAACCTACCTGATCACCGTCAAATTACGTTTTACTCAACTTAAGCCTTTACATTTTATCCAATTTTCTTCATCGCAAAAATCTCTTTTAATTATATTTGCTGAAGAAAATTGACTAGCATTTTTTCTCATTCAGACAGGAACTTAAATTACGTCGAATACAACACGTTAATGATGACGAAAGCGGAAACTTCAGTAATTGAAGCATAATTAAAGCAATTTTTCTCGGTTTTTCGTAGTTTTACTTGAATCAATTTTTTCTTTTAACTTTTTACGTTGGAATTAGCGAAAATATGAAGAGTATTATATTTATTCTGAAGTATGTTTCAGACATTCTTGTAGTACAGTGGTTACACTCACCTTTTTGTATTAAATATTAACAACTTTTTTAACACAAAATTAATGGTACTGAAGAAAACGAGTAATTATCATTCTATTATTTAGTGATAAATGATTAGAAACAAATGATAATTATTGAGAATTTGCAAAAGTCTTTAAAACCTTATTCTTAATTACTTCCATTATTCAGATTTTAAAATTGGAGTTGGGTTATGCTCACAAATACGTTCCGCACTGCTATAGAAGAAAAAATTAAATATTTTCATGGTATTTTATAATTATTTATTTTTCAAATTATGATTTTTTGATATAGGTATAAAATAACTTATTCAAATTAAAATTAAACACACAAATTTTCATATATTTGCTAATTTCAAAAACCAGTTTAAAAATAGATACTATTACACTGCAAATAGTTTAATGCAATTCTTGAAAAAAATGAACTAAGTATTTTTGAAAGCATTATTTACAAATTAAAAAATAAATGGCATAACACAGAGTTTCTAAAACCGTGGGCGAGACCCCTTGGCGGGCGATAACTTTACGAGTTGGACGCGATCATATCGAAAATAAAAGATTTAAAAAATAATTAATTTTCTGGAATGAATTAAAAAAATGATTTCAGACATCATAAAAAATGCTCTTTTACTCTGATATAATTTATAGGCGATCAGAAATAAAAACTTCTTCAATACCTAATCAGCTATCTTTGATCCTATAACCAAATAAAAGAACTTTTATTTGATTTATTGTCATCTCATAATGAGAGATTTTTTTTAAGTTTTATTTGTAAACCTAACATACTACTCTTTCAGAGAAAAAACTGAGCCCAGAATCGAAAAAAAATTAGGAACATAAAAAATTCATCACTGTCGTTATTTTGGAAATACTGCACATTATAGCTGTATAATCTGTTTGGCCTTCTAATTTTTCAGTCAGTTAGTTATAACCCCTGTCTTATGTGTTTGTTTCTCATTTAGGGAAGTTGTAAGTAATGTATTTCTCTGTTACGCTTTTTTCCCATGCAAAAGTGTTTTATGATGTTTGGAAAACCACGGAGAGCACACTTTGAAGGATTACTTGACCAAGATTTATTTTTATGAGTATTCTGAAACATATAAAACATAACGAAAAACTTTTACGCGCGTGTACAATAAAATAATTATATATATAATATAATTGGGGTAACTCAATAACCCCGATCGACCGTATGGAATGCGCGCTTGCTCCCGGGTTAATACATGTTGAAATCTTTTCGCTTTAAGTATTAAAAATAATACAATTATTCTTCATCGGAAATTTATATTATTGTTCATTATTTAACATCAATTATAAATGCTAACTCTGTGAGGCTTAAAATTACAATTCGCTTAAAACTAATTATAATTTGAGAAATCATTTTAAAAAAAATCATTTTACATTTTTGTAAGCATTGTCGCGCACTTTGCTTTACTCTCCTTACAATTTAGCTATTATATCATTAGTGTTTTATTTTCTTACAAATGAACTCGTGCATAGAGCGGGTATTTTAGCCAGTAAACTTTAATGTATCAGTGCTGCACATAGTATTTTACAACTAATTAATTAATACTAAATTAAGAACAAGTTTAATAAGTATTAACGGGCTTATCTTGCAAAGCAAAGTGTTTATAAGAAATGCTTATGATTAGAAATTGATCCTCTGGAATACTATTATAAATTTAGCACATATCTATATTTTGTCTTCTAAGCAGCCATCGCATTTTGCAATATGTTCAATTTAAAAATTAGGGAAATGAAAAATAACTTATAATAATTATCATATTACTTTATTTATTTATCATTTTCTTTGCTTAAAAGTATTATACAGAATTTAATACTTATGTTATTAATTTGTATGGTTTATAATTACGATCTCGTATTGTAGCTTTAGCGTCAAAGTTCATTATTATTGCACTCAATACATTATAAATGTATAAGGGGAGGGAGCTGCGATAAAAATTGTGATTGAAAAGGGAGACACCAATATTGAAAGTTTGAGAAGTACTGGCTTAACAAATGTTTAAAGCAAATATTTTTCTCTTTATGCTCTAAGATACACCTTAAAATCGAACGTATATCGCTTAACCCCTCTTTACAAAGGAAACTCAAATATAGGTATTTCTTCATGTCACAGGAATATAATTCTATAAACGATCCTCCATCCCCTATCTGAAATTATATTTTTGCGCTACCAAGTGGAAGTCCTGAATGGGAAAACAAAGTTCATGGAGTCTGTAGAGAGGAAGATCTTGTTGAATGTTAGGATCAGGCAGATGGATGACGTCAAAGTCAGAGAGGTGTGCTTGATGGCTTCAGCAGGACATATCTTGAGGATTTTGGCGGGAAGTACTACTTGTTAGATTAGAGACAACTGCATTGGTTGGTTGCAATAAGTGAGAAGGATCTCTACTGGCTGCCCTGAAGTTGGGATAATTAGGATGAAGGTAGAAAAGAAAAGGCTTGCATGGTGGGCGCAGTGATAAGAAATTAAGTGATGCAAAGAGTTTACGAATTAAAAATTAAAAAAAAGAAAAACTTTAGAATATTTAGTTTGCATTAACCACCGGTGAATGCAAAATATTAATATTAAGGGGGTTACACGAGTCTAGTAATATCCTACTAGGTCTCTTAGTGGAATCGTTTAAGTTTTAATTTTGAATATCAAGTAAATTTAAATTATTAGTATGAGGGAGGATATTAAAAAATTTAATTGAGATATTTTGGATGAAATTTTTAAAAGGTTTAATGTCAAGGGCTTTATAAACGTAAGAATTTCTGGTATATCTACCAGCTCTTGTAATATTTATGAAATAAGAGTTTTGGGAGACTTTTTTCTAGTATTTTAATATTGGTGTTAGCTGCTTAACCCCACACAGGGCAAGCATAACTTAAGATGGGATGCAAAATAGCAGTGTAGAGAAATACCTTATTGTTGAGAGTCATTTCAGAATTCCGGTTAATTAAGGGGTAAATTAATCTAAGCGCGATCCGAAATTTGTTTCTTGCGTATAAAATATGTTGATTCCAAGTAAGTGCTTTATCTAAAAGGATACCTAAGTATTTTGTACTCTAAGACCAGTGTAGTGGTATAGAGTATAGGGTGGAAGGCGTGCATGACTTTCTTCTGGTAAAAAGCACAGCAGCCATTTTTCAACATTGATTTTTATTTTCCATGCATTAAAGTATTTTTTCAGCAGTGAGAGGTTTTTATTTAGAGCAAGTGTGATTGTGTTGTGATTTTTGTAACACGCCGTTATACAGGTGTCATCGGCATAGAGATTAATCATTGTTTGTGTGGGGGGGGTCGTTTCATTTATGTAAAGGTTGAATAATATTGACCGAGGAGAAAGCAATGTGGACAGCCAATATTTATGTTGTGTGTATCCGATAGTGTGTTATTATCTCTATTGATAGTATCTGTTTACTAGGTAGGAATTTATAACATGAATTAGTGAAAGAGGGAAGTGATAGTTAATTAATTTATAAATGAGACCACTGACCCAGTATCGGTACTATTAGTATCCGAAATATAGGAGTTAATTCTATTGTTAATTATATGCTCAGTAATTTTACTTAATGACGGTAATAAAGAAATTGGTCTATAGCTTTGGCTATGATGAATAATTTTACAAGTATTTTTAATGGGGTAGATGATGGCAGTTTTTCAATTGTTAGGGAGATGCCTGAGAGAGAGAGATATTTATTAATGATATAGGTTAGGAATGATAATGGTTTTAGTAGTGAAATATTTAATCATCTTATGAGTAATATTGTATGTCCCTGGGGACTTGTTAATTTTTAATTTACTTATGTAAGCTGCGATTTTATCTGGGTTAGTAGGGGCAATGGGAGTGGAGAAGGGGAGGGAGAAGAAATTTCCCAGAGCATTCGTGACGTCAGAGTCAATTGTGGTGTTGAAGTTGCTTGGTCTGTGGTTTCCTGTGAAATTCTCTTTGATAGTTTTTGCTATGAGGTTTGCTTTCTGGTCTTTGGTATTAGCGACACGAGAGGCAGTGTTTAAAGCGGGAATATCTGTGCGTTTTCTTTTTAAAATTTTGCTCATGTTCCAGTATCATTTATCTTGCGTGTTGAGAGCTTCTAAAGGGAGTTTTTTTAGAGGTATAGAACTTTAAATTGCAATAAAACAACGATGTATTATTCGATTGACATGATTTTTTTTAATTCGAAAGATACTCTTGTGCCATTACATTTAAAATATGATGACTGGCATATGACTGCCACGATTGGCTCGGATGTAGTCCAATCTGGACGTCCAATTTTCGATGACTTTTTCCAAAATTTGTGGCCGTATATCGGCCATAACACGGCGAATGTTGTCTTACAAATGGTCAAGCGTTTGTAGCATATCCGCATAGACCAATGGTTTTACATAGCCCCACAGAAAATAGTCTAGCGGTGTTAATCACAAGATCTTGGAGGCCAATTCACAGGTCCAAAACGTGAAATTAGGCGGTCACCAAACGTGTCTTTCAATAAATCGATTGTTGTACGAGCTGTGTGACATGTTGCGCCGTCTTGTTGGAACCACAGCTCCTGCACATCATGATTGTTCAATTCAGGAATGAAAAAGCTAGTAATCATAGCTGTATACCGATCACCATTGACTGAAACGTTGTGGTCTTCATCGTTTTTGAAGAAGTACGGACCAATGATTCCACTAGCCCATAAAGCACAACACATAGTCAGTTTTTCTGGATATAATGGTGTTTTGTCATACACTTGTGGATTAGATTTCACTCCAAATGCGGCAGTTTTGTTTGTTGACGTAGCCATTCAACCAGAAGTGCGCTTCATCGCTAAACAAAATTCTCTTATGAAAATCGCGACCATTATTTTCGAAATAAAATTGCACAATTTGAAAGCGTGGTTCAGGCGTGAGTCTATTCATGATGAATTGCCAAACCTAACTGAGAATAAATCACTTGACAGCTTTTAAATCGGTCGCCATCTTGGAAAGTAATGCCAACTTAAACTTCTATACCTGGAAAAAACACTCTGTAGTTTAGCTTTCCTTGTGACGTGTAAATGCTTTTTGAGCTCTCGTTTAATTTGTGCTTGCAGTCCGTTTGTTTCAGTTTCGTGAATAGGATTTAGCGTAGATTGAAATAGTTTTCTATTGCGGTTTTTGCGAGAAATCAGATCTCTGATATGATTTGGGGTGTAAGTGTGTCGAGTGTTTTTGATTGGGTGTGAGGAGGTGGAGTGGGCGGTGCATACGGCTTCAGTAAAGTTGGTGATTTTATTTTCTAGGACAATTAGATTATCAATATTAGTATAGTTTTCGAGACGTATATTTTTATTAAGATGTTGAATAAATAAGGGCCAACCGGTGGTAATTGCTCTAGGAATTTCTTGATGAACTAGGATCGAAAAGGAAAAAAAAAATAGAAGAACAGGATTATGATCAGAGGATAACTCAGCTATGGAAGTTATCGTGAATGGGGAAGTTAAAATTACCAATTAGAGCTATATCCAGGGTGTTTTGAGAATTATGCCCGTATCTGGTAGGGATATCAGGATAAATGATTTCGAGATTCATAAGGTCTGCGAAATCTTTGAGCTGAGTTCTTCTGGTTACATTATGGGAGCAATTCCACGTATTGTGTGTGGCGTTAAAATTACCAAAAATCACACGAGTGTTGACGTGAAGGATAGTCTCGAGGTCTAAGGTAAAGAAATAACTATCGGAATGGGGGGAATGTAAATAGAAGTTATTGTAATTGGGTCTAGATTATATAGGAGGGTTGAGAGTAACCAGAGCTGCTTCAACATGATGAAGCTGAAGCGTAGGAGTATTGAAGTGAGGGATAGATTTTTAAAGAGAATCAGGGTGCCGCCGTAAGCCTGCCATTCTGTGATTCTTTCATTTCTGTAACATTTATAATTATTGATGCGTATGTTATGCTTAGTCCTCAGATGTGTTTCCTGGACTAGAAAAACATCGGGACTGTACTTATCTACAAATATATTAAATTCGTGTATTTTATTTAAAATACCATTTGCGTTCCATGAACTCAAACTCAGGTCAATCATTACTCGACTATTCATGATCATTATCTAGAATAGCCTCTACTAAGGCGTATAGCTTGCGTTATTTAATGTTTTTATTTTTAACAGGCTTAGCTTGAGGGAGGGTTAGTATTAAAATTCCTGTTATTAATTTGGACAGTTAAAGCAATAATTATTCCTTGTAAGGATTGGATTATAAGACTGGCAATTGGATTTTAGTTTTGAATTAAATTTGCGTTAGTTTGAGGGGGGATGACTGTTGACTGATTGGCCTGAGGTTGCGAGGTAACAGCAGAAATTCCTCTACTTCGTGTCGCCATTTGTTTATTTTTGAAATAAAATTAGAGGCGTTTTGATTTTTAGTAGCATTAGCAAAATAAACATTAGGTCGAACCAGACTATTTATGACGTTAGTATAATTGTTTTTACTTGTTGATTCTTTTTCGCATTTGGGGAAAAGCAAGCATTTGGCATTGTTTGTCATGTGTCCAACAACCTTATAGTCTATGCAATGCATTTGTTCAACACGTTGTAATGCACATTCGCGAGTTTGGTGGGATTCACCGCATTTAAGGCATCTTGGTTTTAAATGGCAATTTTCTGACGTATGATTAAATTAAAATATACGTGTGAAAGAGTCTTATGTTTTGAAGTCATTTACTTGAGAAATTATCCTGGTATCCTAAAATATATATACTTCTTAAACTATATACCTTCAAGTTATTTTTTTAATCCCCATATCTTCTTTGCTTTTAAAACTTTCGTTTTTGTTTTTCAACTTCTACTATTAGACGACTCTCTACCTATTCGCATATATATATATATATATATATATATATATCATAAAATAAAATAAGACACCAAGTGAAAAAGTTATGTAACCAACAATGCCAAATAATGAAATTGGAGAATAAGAGATATAACAAATGCAGATACAAAAAGAGTATTTGGACAAAAGTGGAGACCTATTATGATATCTAGAGCTGTCGTTGAATTACACTAGCTATATACATGTATATATATATATATATATATATATATATATATATATATATATATATCTTGCTCAAATTTTCAATCGTTAATAAAATACTTTGTATTCATCCACTGAAGTTCAAATACAGTTCTTAAACTTGTATTGGATGACAGTTAAAGTTAATATAGTTATTTTAAAATATTAATTTATTATATTAACTGATTTTTTTTCAATATTAAATTTGCTCTGCAGTATTTCTGACGAAGTTAGTTTTATCTGCAAAGGATGGCGCCCTTAAGGTTTTCTAACGAAGTAGAAATTGACTTTAAAAAAGTATACATTAAACTTTTCATTTATATTTCTGAAGGCGAGCATTATTTTGACTACCAATTTTTATAACATGTATTGAAAGGTTTTTCAAATTCGTTTTTTCATTTGTCTTTCATGTGAGGACATATTTCGAAATTTTGTTCTTTTTTTTAAATGGTTTTCTCAACAATAAGCTATGTTATCTATTTATTTGAAAGTTTAATTTTCCTCGCGACTAATGACGTTTAAATTCAATATCAGAATCTCGAATTTCAAAGTGATATAAAGATTTTCCATTCTAAAAAATACTGATACTCTTACCGCTAACTTAACCAAGTGATTAGGAATAAACAATTAGTTTTCTAATTTTTGAACCATAATGCTTACAGTAACTTTTGAGATATATCTTAGCCCAACGCGTTTATTTCATAGATTAGATTCGTTGGATTTAATTCTCCCATTAGTTCCACAGAAAGGCCAATTTAGTTTCCACTTAGAAAATTTTCATAATTTTCATATAATTACCAGGAAATTAAGTTAATTTTAGTGAATTTATCTTATTGTTAACGACTCGTGAATAAATTAATCTTGGCTATGTTTAATTATTTCAAATTATACAAAGCATTATTTAAAAATTATGTGGAGAAACACAACATTTTATTTAATTTTCTCTTAACCTCATTGAAAATGCAATTTGTTTAAATACAGTTTAGTTGTAGTCTTATTAGGGATATGAGTTTAAAAGTAACATTTTGATTAAATATTTGCCTTCCACGTTGGATTTTTAAACTAACCTTTCTTCAACAAATAATGAACTTGATAGGTATATTTGAAGATATAGTGACTAAAAACTGCTTTAAGCAGTTTTGAAGGGCTTAGGGACTTTTACTATTTTTATTAATTAACAAATATGTAAGCATATGTGCAAAATATTTATTTTTTATTGCTTGAAAAACCTTTTTATTACAGCAGTTAAAGGATATTACAAATATATTTTTGAATCACATATCTTTTCAATTAGATTGGTGTTTATTAAGAAAATGCTTTACAAGATTATTTTTATATATTAATTGTAAATAACAAATGTATAATTATTTTTAGAGTATTGAGTAGATTTAGCACAAGAATACCTTTTTCACTCTTTTTTTCTGGGTAAAAATTTTTTTTACGTGTTATAATGAATTGTACGCACAAACATGTTTCAATAAAATTTGTGACATATAAGTATTATATGAATAAATTAACTATGACTTTTATTTAATTTCCTTATCTAAATATGTGAGTTAAAAAATAAAACATTGTTTTCTGGTACATGAAGCATGGATAATATGCATAATTTAATTTTTAGAAAATAAATAATTTGCTTAGCATCGGTGGTTATTAATGAATATGACAATTACTAACGGTCTCAACACACACACATATATATACTGTGTTGCTATTCAATGCCATACATTTCTTGTGGAGTGAATACTGACATCACCTTATTCAGCCTAACGAGGGCTTTCATCGACGGAACTCGTAATTTTGAACCATGGTTAAGTGATGAGGACGATGATTGAACTGGCACCACCTCTCCTAACTTCCACGCCACACCAACGTGAATGTTAGCTCTTGTCAAAGAACCACGTACTTCTGCTCTTTGCATTAATGTAAAAAAATTAACCTTTATATTTTTCAATTTCACAGTTACTAAAAGCAAATACCTGCTTTTTGAGGCAAACAATTGCTTCAAAGATTTAATTACACGTAATCTTTAAGCCTACTAATATTCATATTTAATTGTTATATAGATTTATTGTTATCAAAAACTAATATATATTACATACAATTTTACCAATTATTCTGTAAACTGTTCAATTAAATGTGTTTTAATGTTGATTAAAATAATCTTAGCATATTTATACAAGATGGAACTACTCGTCAAAAGAAAAACTAGAGGAATTCTTGTTTCAAATTTTATAATGATTTTATATTTAGATTCGTTAAAAATAATGTAAAATTAGTGCTCTTGAAAAAATATTTTATTCAACAAAACAGCAGTAACAGCAAAAATTAAATAGTTACTAAGTCCCCCCCATGATATGTTTCGTAATTAAATTAAACCATATTTATCCAACTGTTTTAATAAAAGTGACTTGGAAACATATTTCTCATCCAAAAGAGAAGAAAATCAAATTAATTATGTGTAAAAAAATAATATGTGGATAAATTCTCAAAAATACTATTGCGGCGAGAAATACATCTTGAAAAGGGAATAAACCGAGCAAGAATGTAATATATAATTCGTACAAAAGAAGTATTAAACGTATAAAAAGGTAGTGTGAAGACTAACTGATCTAGAAGTTAATGAAAAAGAAAGAAAGAAAAATTAATACACAAATATTTAGAGCAGGAGTGTGCTTTAAGTCAATCGCGATCGACCAGGGGTCCTAGAAGACATTTTCGGGTGACCACCAGAAGGGTAGCAGTTAGTAAGTATATACAAAACTATTCAATATTGGCAGACAAAACACGCAGACTAAGTCTTCTACTGTTCATAACTAAAAGGAACTAACTTTAGAAGAAAATTATTTATTTTTAATGTGTTTTGAATTGTTTGATAATTAATGCATCATTTGATATTGTATTTGCTGATATTATTATGTTCTGAAAGTTTTGCATTTTTCTTAAAAAACGGGGTTTTAAAGAGTCAGTTTTTTTATTGTGGTTATGCAGGTAAGTACATATTCCGTATTTATTATTAATTTATAATAAATTATGTGTACTTTCTTTAGCTCACTACACCAGTGCTTCTCAAACATTCTATACTCGCAAACTAATTTTTAATCATAATTTTTATGGCTCCCCCCTTACATACAATAATAATATATCGAATTCAATAATAATGTACTTTGATGTAAATCTACAATATGACTTTAATTCTAAACCGTACAAATTATCAAGATAAGTATTAAATTTGTATATAATTTTATGACGTGCCCATCGAGTCACTGGTAATTATTAAACTTGTTCTTGACCGTACTGTTAAATTAATTATGAAATACAAGGTGCAGTACTGATACTTTTATAAGTGTATTATATCAGTTTAAATCTGTATTTTATTTTTTATTACGTCAGAATTTATTCATTTGCTTATTTTCAGTAAATTAATATTTTTTTAAATAATGTTTGCTTTCGACTTTTCAATATACTCGCGCCCCCCTTGAAGGGTTATCACGCCCCCAAAGAGGGAGCGCCCCACAGTTTGAGAAGCACTGCACTACACATGGGCTTCTGGGTGGACCGCAACAACTTTAAAAAATAAGAAGCAGGATGTCCCCTGAAAAAGTCTGCCCACCCCTGATTTAGAGGGATGAAAAAGAAATAAGAGAACAAACTAAAAAAAATAAATACTTAAACAAAAAAACTAGGGAGCTCTACTCGTATGCATAACGGCGGACCAAACCCTATCGTACAAATTATACAACTGTTAATACCCATTGCTTGAATTGTAAAACTGTAATTCGTATGTATTATGTAGCTCTATTTCTTTGTTATTTTTTTGCAAATTTTATATAATCTTGGCACTTATTTTCAGTTAAATTGAACACTGAAGCAACACTAATCTTTTATATTTTGATAAACATGCAGCTTTTTCAGCTTCTTGGAAAATTTCGTATTTTGTTCCATTGATTGTTAATCACCCTTCGTAGGAGTTATAATCTTTCTTCTCACGCAAGTATTCCAGTCAAGGCAGTCATTGCGAATTTTTTAAAGACAGTAAAAATTGGCTTAGAAAAATTATGCAATCGAAACGCAACTTTGCTGACTGTAGAAGGTGTGTTTTCTTTCGTTATTGGAGAAATGAACGAACAAAGTTCATATTTGTGAAAAATATGAAATATTCTCTAATCCAAGGAATAAATGAGTGATACAATGTTCATTTGATTGATTAATGCAATACCTGAATTTTTTGGGGGGGGGGCGAAGCATCTGCATTGCTGTCCATATTTCGCTGCCTAGTTTATATTATTTGGTTAGACGAGCTCAAATGATAGAGTCAAGTCTTTTCTCCGAAGAAGAAGAATCAATATCCATCTTTTCGTGTTCAGAAGATCGTAAAACAAAAACCTCAGACGTTGGACTAAAAATTAGAGAAAGCAATTTACATTAAATCAAGAGTTTTATAATTTTCTACCGCAAAAAGTATTAATTTCAACAAAATCATCAAACAGGAGATGTAGTTTTTCACACACACACACACACTTCACTGAAAATCCACCACCAAATATTATAAAACTATGTGAGGCTTAAGAAAAAATTCCTCCAACGCCAATTCAAGCCAAAAGAGCATTTCCTCCTGCCGAATTGTTCGTCACAAAGGTTAGAACTAGTCCGAGTGATAAAAGTATAAATTGTTTATGCTTTCTGAAATCCTGTTTTAAAAATGAATACTCAATTTAAAGTTGTTTTTTTTTGTATTTTTTATCATTATATAAATAATTATTAAGTTATTATTTAATTATTAATTGTATCCTTATTTTAAGTAATTATTATTGATTTTGTTTAAGAATAACCTGATTTAATTTTTTTGAATGTTTGAGGTAACCCGGGAACGGAAAAACCCGGGAAATTTGAAACCTTAGTTGTGGTAACGAAATGTTGAATTTCTAATTAACTTTTTTACGTGCCTATTATACCATCTACCAATATCTTCAAATCAAAAAACGTTTCCAAATGCCACTATATGCTGCAAACAATAAATAAAAATAGCAGAATTTAACATTCTTTCGAATTGGTGATGTCCTTTCATTTGGCGTGATTGTTCGGCGGTATACTTCGTGTATAAACACTTTAACTTATTGAAATCGTTCTTTATGTTGTCTTCGTTTTGTTATTAAACTGAAATATTGTGTATAATTGCGATCATAAAAACCATGAGCTGTATTGCTTCATGAATAAAAATACACGAACTAAAATAAAACTGAACATTATAAATTATTATAGAACTCCTTTTTTTTTCTTGCACCTTCTTTTGTTTTTGTACATTTTATAGAAGGCATGCTTTTAAAGTGTCAGGTGATTAAGAGTTTTGCTACGAAATTTATTTTCTCTCTCTCTTTTTTAAAGGAAGATGCATTTTTTAACATGTAGTACTTATTTCTTAATTTTTAAATTAGTCATCTGTTTTAATCTATTTTTAAAGGGGAAAACCTCATTTTAAAACTATTCATTACCGATTTGCTTTACCTTTAAGAAAAACTAGATTATCAAAAACTCAGTTTAAATTTTTGATTCAATATTTTAAGAGAATTTTCGAAATTCAAAATATATTCTGCGAATTAATTCATCTGAAAAAGCCGGATATATTGAAACACATTTTTTTAAAAAAACAAAGCGTAAATGCAGCTATAAATGTAATTATTATTTCTCAATGGAGGTTTCTCACGATACATTTTTCTAAACATTTTATTTCATCTTCTAAAGCCTGAAGTGTCTTAGTGATTTAGTTAGTCTTAGTGAAGTGAAGTTGATTTTTTGTGCATGGTCACACGTGAATTTAATGTATATTCTCTTGCCTGTAATTCCATTTTTGTGTTTTTATTTGAAGTCATATTAAACTTTTTCTCTCTTTTTTCATCATATGTAAACACACAAATATATATACCGAATTTATTCGAATCTAAGTCACCATCGAATTTCTAACCCACACCCTAAATTCTCTACTATTACTTGTGAAAATAAAAAATAGCTTATAGAATGATTTATCAATATCCAATTTTACGAAATTAAATTAAATTTAGAATGAGAACTAATAAGTGAATACTAAATTATTTTGCTATTATAAATTTTCAAATGCATGTGTGAACATTTAATTGCTCATTCAATGATTTTTTTACTTCGATTCTAAGCCGCACATGATTTTCAATCGCATTAACACTTGAAAATTAGTGCGTCTGAGATTCGAGTATATACGATACATATCCTTATTAAAATTATAAACGCGAAAGTATATATGGAGAGATGTCTGTTATTCTTTCACGGAAAAACAACTGAATGGATATTAAAGAAACTTTACAATAATATAGATAAAATATTAGAATAACACATAAAATATAGTTTATAAAGATATTATGTGCAGTTCCCAAAATATAACGATAATTGTCAAGAAATTAGGAAAAAATTGTACCATCTGCAAATAATCTATTTATCTATCTTTTTTGTGTGAATCAAAACTTTCTCTTTTGTTTTGTCTACGACATGCCTTAGTGCATGCTCGCTTTAAATTTATTCCTTCGATCAGTGTAATCGCTATTTTTTATTTCATAGTAAAACTAGATTTCGACGAGAGATGTGATGGCAAAATTTTAACATAAAATACAAAGAACAGAAAGTAATATTAACGTATTACACTTCCACATATAAATAATGTACATTATTTTAAGCGTTCATTACACAAAATTTGTAACAATGTGTTACTTTTTCCGAGCAGAGATCAGTTTAGGAAAATGTTTTCAAAAATCGACTGACAAGAGAGTTACGGGGAGTTATAAATAATCAGCTATTAGATCTACAGAATTAAAGTTTAACAAATATGTTTTTTTTTCAGCTGAGATACGCAAAAAGTTTTTTTGTTTAAATTGCAATTCACGTAAAATTAACTCATTAAAACGTAAAATTAACTTTATCATTAAATATGTATTGTTTAATTTTTCAATTTCCCTGTGCAAAAAACGGGGATACCATCTAGCATATATATATATGAACCTCGGACTTGAAATTTTGTAGGCAAGTTTCTTCTTTTAAGTGGACTTCCACTGAGAATAGATTTTGTAAAAATAGACCCCCCCCAACGGAATTTGAGTCTTCGTAGAAAAAAGTTCACGTTTTCGAACAATTAGGCCAGCTGGTTAGAAATTTGGAATCCGTATCCCCCTTTATTTGAGAAGAGATCAACTTATACTGCTGCAAATATCCAATTATCCTGTTTACAGTATTAATGTCTCAGTCTACAGGGTTGTAAAGTTGAAGTTGAAGTAAATAGCGTACGAAATACAAGGTGTGCATTTAAGGCTGATAATAGGTGTAACAAACACAATATTCGTTTAAAAACCATTTGTACAATTTTGCTACTCTCGGCTGTAAATTTACAATAACATAATAATAAATTAAAACTGTGAAGCAAAAGAAAATTTCAACGCAGCTTACTTTGATAACGTTACTCTTAATCAAATTTAAAAAAAAATATTTTAAACAAGTTTTTAATGCAAATAATAAATATCTTGCACTAAAAGTATAAGAAGATACATCAATTATTTCAGCAGTACGAAACTGCTCATTCTTCAGAAAAATATATAATACTGACTCTAAACTGTTCTTTCTAATGCCTTCAAAACTACTTCATCTGAGTTATTTTATCTGTTTAATTTATCTAACGCAAGAAATGTTGATAGTACAAATACGTGACTTTCATGACGAGTTTTCTGCAATGTTAACGAAAAGTATCGGCAATCGATATAAATAAAGAAATGTTCATGTTTCAACGAGTTGGATTCATTGGAGTCCAATACATCAAGGTCATTTGAAATGACCACAATTCCAATTCTCCTTAGACATTGAATCTTAGTAAAGAAGGAAAGAGATTGATTTTAGTTGATATCTACACTAAAAGAGCGATTCACTGTTACAATTTCAGAGTATTTATCACATTTTCCTGTGTCCAATATATATAGATAAATGTAATAATTCCCAATAATTTTATTTGTAATGATAATAATTCCTTCTAAAATCATTTTAATTATTTTTATAATATTTAAACCATTTTTAATTCTTTCGTTCAAGACTAATGCCCTAATAATCAACTAATACTATTACATCAGAAATATCTTTCCCGTCCATTTTAAACACTCAGAGCTCTTGTTAAAAAATAATCACGCGGTCTTCACTGCCATGATGTCTCTGGAAATCGCGCCCTCTTCTATCTTCTGTCTGTAATCATGACGCCATCTTTAGCGCATTGTGTGTTTGTTCTTTGTTCTGCGTTTTGTACCATTATTTCTGCTTTTTGTGACGTGCAAACGCTCTATGTTAAATGTTGAATAAATTGAATTGACTTACTAGACTGCCCCGTCAATACTACAATAATATCATCCACTCGCTACGGCAATATATTCATATATATATATATATATATATATGCATATATATATATATGCATATATATAATGAAGCCACTCCTCCTCCAGCAAGCCAAGCTATTAACACCAGTAGTAGTTTCAAGATACGGAGTAGAGATCCAGTCTCCTGTGAAGTTCAACTTTCTTACAAACATTGAATATCCCGCAAGATAAAGAATGTATAAATAATGGATTTTGTAACAAATAAGAACAAACCAAAATATAAGAAAGGGTATAAAAAGTCAATTGACCAGAATGGAAAACTATTATGTTTTCTAGAGCTGACACTGATTAAGGACAGTGAAATTGGGTTCAGCTTGATTTACATTATCCTATTTTCCTCTTTAGCAGAAATTTCTACATTATAGTGCAAGAAAAATTGTAGGAAAAACCTAATTTGAAAAATGAAGTTCACCCTGCATGTGTAAATTTAAAATAGTATAACAAATAAATAGTCTAATACGAATGAACATTGTAAAATTACTCTCTCTCTCTCTCTTTCTCACTGTATGTATATATAATACATGTAATTATTTTAAGCACTTTCATATCACAGCACATTTTTTTTGAAAGCTATAAACTAATACCGAAGTAAAAAAAAAACTACAAATACTTTAATGCATGATCAAATTAATGTTTGTGCTTCTGAATATAAATATGTTTGGGGGCATCAAATGAGATATCATACAGTGGATTCTCCAGGATGGCAAGCGAGCATGTGAATATGAATATATAAATAAAAGAATGAAGCTTCAAAAAAGTGCAAGATGCTCAAAGTACAACAATAATTTTAAAAAATTATAAGCATATGAAAATAAGAAACATTTCTGTAAGAAATATTAATTACGTTTTTTGTCTTGCACAGGATATTTCGAAAAAACTATTAGCTCTAATTACAAGCATTAAATTGATTTATAAAGTTATGCAGATCCTTATTACACAGCAGGTATTTTTATATAAATAGAATTAAAAAATGATATTTTTTAAAAAAGTAAAAAAAAAGGATTTTTACTTATTAATAAATACTAGTACTTTTTAAATATTTTGAAATACAAAATAGATATAATACTAAAATTATGTGTAGAGTTTATAAATAGTATAATTCATTTTATAAATATAAGAAATTTTATTCAGCAAAGGCTAATATTTAGGAAAATAGCATGCGCATCGTAAAAATTACTTAATATTTGTTTCAGAAAAGTTGCTCAATTTCATATGATTATCATTTTTTTTAAAATTATTCTTATATTTTATACATTTTGTACTTTTTTGAAACCTCATTCCTTTGTAAAAAATGCGTAAAAAGTTCGAGATATTTAATCATAATTTCAAAAAATGATATCTATTTCAAAATGGCTTACATTTTTTCCGTCCTTCAGACAAAATTAACACCCCTGAGATGCCTTAATGGTGTAATTTTACAAAAACCATAGATTGATCCCTTTAACCTTTAAAAATATTTGAGCAATATTAATTATTTTTAAATAATGATTAAAGTAATTAATTTTCAACTATGACCTTCATAATTTATTTGATGAAAAGTAGGTTTAAAAACTTTGTAAAGAAAAAAGAACTATTTGTGTGTATTATTACTAACAGATCTGTCCCTCATATCAAATATCGTTTGCCAAAGAAATGTATGGATGTCGGGCCAAAAATCATTTTTCAAAACAGTATTTCCGAGCTGTAAGCAAACTGGGAGCGCTTAAAATCAATCAAGCATCCACCTTGAAAACTTTTTTCCACCCTCTGTGATTCTTTCAAAATATTTTCCACAAAAGTGCAACACTGCGTGTAAAGATTTCTGGGTCAGTGCAAAAGAAATAGAAGGAAAAAAGAAGTTAATGGAATTATTTGTATTTATATTTCATTTTTTTTTCTTTCTTCATGGATTGTCAAACTGTGAGTACGACACTTTAAAAATGAAAAGTAAGAAATGGCGAAGGGAAATGTTTGAATTTTTCTTTTAATATCAAATGGCGGTTTTATAAGAGAAATACATGTATCACAACTTATAGAATTTTGTTTTGGAAAACGATATTATTCTGCATTAGAATTTTCGAGTGTATGTTCTTCTCCAACGTGTTTCAAACTGGGGGGTGCGCCAGTCTGGAGGGGGGCATGATAACCCTACAGGGGGGGCGAGTATATTGAAAAGTCGAAAACGAAAGATTATTTTTAAAAAATAGCAATTATTGAAAAAAAGCAAAACTTAACATATTTTGATACATTACAAAATAAAATACATACAGAAATATATAATTCAAACTCAGTGGCGCAGCAACTTATGAGGGACAGGCCCTACTATACCCATCACAGTACACATGACCATTAAGCGCTGAGATGCATTCGCAGACGTACCGATTAGTTAGTCAGTTTGAAGCAAGACCCCAGTGTTTAATTCCCCAAGCAAGCTTGGTACTCACTATTGATCCCCTGCAGTAGGAATGAAGGGCTGAGTCGACCTTGTTCAGCCCGAGAATAGAACCCGGACCTGTGGTGGAGAAGCTCGATTCACTACCACTCGAGCACTAGGCCTGCACAAATATATTCACTGATATAATACACTTATAAATGTGTAAGTACTGCACAATGTGTTTCATGATAGTACTAAGTTAAATTCATTAATAATACTAAATTTAGAACAAGTTATTTACAATATTTAATACTTATCTTGATAATTTGTACGGCTTTTAATTTAAATTGTATTGAAGCCTTACGTCAAAAAGTTCTTTAATGAATTCGATACATTATTATTGAATGGAGAAAGTGAGCGAGTATTGACGTCGCACTGTTCAGCTACACGAAGGCTTTGGGTGACGAACCACGTAATTTTGAGCCACTGTCAAGTGACGTGGACGACACCTGAGCTGGCACCCCCTCTCCTAACTATCACACTTCACTCACGGGAGGACTTTTCAGCTCTCCACAGATTTAACATGCATCGTTACCCTACACGGTGGGTCTTAAGATGTACTCGGTTCGAACTCAAAGATGTACTCGGTTCGAACTCATGACATGCTTGCCATGATCCAATACCTTGACCACTGGGCTACCGCAGACCTTATTATTGTATGGAAGGGGGTAGTGATGGAAAATATAATTTAAAAATTGGGTCGCAAGTATAGAAAGTTTGATAAGCACTGATGTACTCGCATTAGATTTAAACTCTTTTAATTATTACATTTACCAACATCACTAGCAACCTAAGCAATCTGTACAATGCTTATCAGATATATTACTCAAAGTTGGAAACTTATACAAGGTGATTCATAATAAAGCTCGTGGTTTCAGAGCACAATAAATCAAGATCAATGCAAGATACTATATGTTTCCTGCAACAGAATTGTAAGGGTTCATCTTAAGTTTTGTTTGATGCAGTCAGAGATGTTTTATGTGTGAACTCTTAGATAGCGAAGCCGCGAGTAAGGAAATTTATTTGGGGTAGAAACTTGGTGTAATAGTAGTACTGCTTGAGGGTATTCAACCCTCAGTTTAATTCCGCCAAATGGCCAGTCAATTCGGAGAAAATAGCCATAAAAATGCATGCTTACCTTTTATATACAATTTAATTTTAATGACCTCCCACGACTCACTGCCACATTTGGTAGCATGCCTACTTTGTACGCCGGTGGATAGGGCAAGAGTCACGCGATCAACTTTTTTTTTTCAATTCATTAATTTTTTTAATTAAATAATTTTTTTCAAAAAAATGACTTATTAAATATTTCATGTAATTATAAATAAATATACTAATAATATATAAAAAGGCATATAATTTTATCGGTTATAAAATAATAAATTTTATAATAATAATAATATATTTTATAAATTATTTTCCTTAAACATTATGGTTTATTTATAGTATATTGTTCTTCATATTATAAAACTATTTGTAGCTAATTTTTATGTAAAATATCATTTAATATGTATTATATATCTTATTATGAATATTATTTATGAATATAAAAATATATTTGTAAAATATATAACATAAATATTTATATAATTACAGTTTTTTGTTTACTTTATAAATTACAAAATAATTACATAAAATATCATTTAATATTTAATAAACCTTTCATACCATAAAATACCATAATTTCATCATTAAATACCATAAATAAAGGTATTTAATTTTAAAAAATTAAGAATTGAATTGAAAAAAAAAAATTCAACGCGTGATTCGAACCATATCCGCTGGCGTAGACAGCAGGTGCGCTACCAACTATGTCAGCGAGTCACTAGAAGTACTTAAAACTTAATTCTATAAAAGCTAAGGATGAATTTCGAGGACTATTTTCTCCGAATTGATCGGTCATTCAGTGAATTTACAATTGAGGGTTGAGCACCCTAAATGAGTAGTACTATTAATCCAAGTCTCATTCCAAAATGTTTTTCCTTAGTCGGGCCCTCCCCTTGTTTGTCACACTGGACAGATCGAGCCGGCAATTCATTTCCGCCTTAACGGATGTGAAGGAATCAGAATCAAGTTTATCAATAGTGAATTGATGCGCTGCTTCAGCTACGCTTAGTTAACAGGCAAGGCAGGGCTGAATACTTTATCCCTTACGTATCCCCACGGGAAGAAACCATGGAGAGTAAAGTGTCATGTCATCGTGATGACATTGGGTGAGAGGCATGTTGTAGTCAGAGACTCATCCAATGATTATGTGACATATGTTCTTTCATGTAGGCTGACCAGTGTGGTGTTGCACCTGAAATTAGTAAATGAAGTCTTCAACTATGGTATCAACGAATCATATAAAAAAAAGTGGCTCCCATCACAGTTTGCTCATGTAAGAAGGAGAAGCGGAACACTAACTCTTCATTTCTGGACATTGCACAGAACACATTTATCTAACAGGATACTTACAAGTGTTGCACTGTGGCTTTTTGCTTCCGTCTGGGGTGAAACACAAATTTTAAGAGTGCATCCACCTTCTGGTTTCTTGCGGTGGTACGTGTCTTTGACTGTGTTCTGTATTCACTTTGAAGTATCGGAAAAGTGTATACTTCTTTATGAACCACACAGCATTCATCAACATAAGTTGAAAAGTATCATATAATATCGGAGATTATAGTAGAAAAAAAAGAAAAACAAAGTGAGAAAAAGAGTAACAGACGGAACAAAATATAAAGACAAATGCATTAAGTAACTAATTATGTGGCGATTTTTAAATTAAATAAATATATATATTTTTTAGAAATTAAGTTAAATTTTTTGAACTTGAAATATTAAGTAACATAACAGAATAAATATGTGTTTTGGGTTACAAAAATAGCTACACATTTTTTCTATTTTAGCAATTTACGCTTTAAACTGTTGTAATTTTTGTAGAGAAGAATAATATAACTTTGTCAAATCACCGCATTCGTGAGTAGGCTTGAATTTTATATTCTCTCCATAATTCGAACTTATAAATTTACTGTAAGAAATAAAAAAATCGTGAGATTGTAGATTTTTCTTTTCAGAAAACAAATTGATCATTCCTTATTAATTTTACTTGGGTTATCCTACTTGCTAAACAATAATATATATTATTTGCGTTGCCAAAAGTATTTCAGATACACAACGAAATATAATGTTAATGTGGCCCTAATAATGCACTTGAATTTTTGCACCCATCAAAACGTGGGATATATGTAAAAGCTTCCGAACTAACAATAGGATTCGAAATAAATTTTGAAAGCAAATTATTGGAACTACAATCAATCCCTTATTCAATAAAAAAATTGATTCAATTATGGAATAATTAATTTTGAAGTTAATTATCCATGCTAATTAAGAGTAAATTGCTTAATCTATGAACTTCATAATTTAGCAATTAACAGTGGGACAAAAAAATCATGTGCGCAGAGAATTGCCAAAGCTTATAAGGGTGTGTTCATTTTCCTTCTTTTTTTTTGAAGAAGAAGAATATACTTTCAATGTGTTTTTTATCGTACTTTATATATATATAAGGTTTTATATTTTCACTCTATAATTAAACAAAATCCTCTCCCTATAAAACATATGCAAGTTTTTTTTAATTATTACAAACATTGGATTTTAAATAAATGCTATGGTAAATTAATTACATCAGGATTAAAAGTGAAATTCTTTTAACAAATTACTCTGCATCCAAAAATGAACTTAGAGAAATTAGTTACTTTTCGGAAATGTTCTAAAGAATATTTAATAGTACAACATTTGTTAACGAGCCATTTTTATACTTATATTTTAATATGAATGAGAAATAGACAAATGCCATAATTAATTTATATTTTTTCAGGAAAATTATGATACAGTTATGAGAATATAATAAATGCTACACACAATATTGGTTTATTTTAGCAGTCTCGGACTCGTTACGAGGAAGGAAAAACAAATAAATACATTTGAATAATAAAATACAAGAAAATATTCTATTAAATAATATATTTATTAAAATTATTATTATGTAAAATAAAATAATTCCGTAATTGTAGGCTTTTCTTTAAAAAAATGGATTTATTAGCACATTTCCCATCTAAGAAAAGGTATAAATAGTACCCGAGAAAAATCAATGAATATAAATTAAATTAAATACTGTTTGCTTAATTAAGTTTATTTACTGTGCAAGTTTGATAAAATCTATAGCTGCAAGGATATATATTTTTAGACTCCGTATAATGAGACACACGTACCCTGTCACATATTTCTATACATTTAAAAAAAAATCAGGAGTGAGACTGCTTGTTGAAATTCACAGCCTGCAAGTTTATGTCAGACAACTTGTATCTGTACTTAATCTTGTTCATAGTACATGAATTCTTTGTCAAGACAGTGATTCTCAACGTTTCAATATTCGCGACCCAATATTCAATCATCATTTTCATCACGTCCCCCTCACACAAAAACAATGTATTGAATTCAATAATAATACTAAACTTTGATACTAAAAATACTATATGACTTGAACTTGTTAGGTGCCTCTGGCGTATAAAAACGTCTTGCTCAGCCAACGCATTAATTTCCCCTGACGTACATATACTTCTTTCCAAAGTACGATCTTTTCAGTGCACTGCTATCCATAAAATTATTCTAAAGGTTTGGGAATGCAATAAAAGGAACTTGGCAATTCTTACGAGGGATTTACTTATTTCAGATTATTTGCTTCGTTATCCCCCCACAATGTACGCGCGAAAACGTGTGGAAAACGGTTGGCATCGGGACGCTACTAGTGTAACATATTTGTGGAAATTAAATGATTTATTATTTACCGTACAAATTATCAAAATAAGTGTTTTACATATACTTTTTGCATATAATTTTATAAATGACAATCCCATGGAGTTACTGGTAATTATTAAACGTTCTTAACTTAGTATTGTTAAATTATATGTAAATTACATTATGTAGCGCACCGATACATTTATAAGTGTAATATATCAGTGTAAATGTGTATTTTAGCTTTTATTATGTCAGAATGTATTTTGTTTGTTTACATTCAGCATATTAATTTTCTTCAAATAATCCTCTGTATTCGACTTTTCAATGTGCTCATGCCTCTCTCGTACAGTTGTCACGCCCCCAAGGGGGCGCTCCCCGCAGTTTCAGAAACACTGTCTTAAGAAGGTCGATTTACGTCATTTTTAATACAGCAAATCTCAAACTGTGGGGCGAGCCCCTCTACAGGGACGTTGTAACATTTCATGTCAAAAATAATATATATATATATATATATATATATATATATATATATATATATATATATATAAATGTTGTGTTGGTTTGTGTATGCGCGCATAACTCAAAAAGTTCTGCGTGGATTAATCTGAGATATTGACACAACGTTGCATTTGTCTCTGGTCAGGATCTTTTGTACTTTTTAATTCGACATTCTCTCTAAATTTTTTTAAATTTAATTTTTAAGTGATTTTTTTGGTGTTATGACGTCATACGACGTCACGATTCGCTCTGAATGCGAAAATTTAAACTTTACGCTTAGATTTTTCCAAATTATTGTATAACTCTTCTATGGTTATGTTTATGCGTTGTCATATTTATCTATTTATTGTCCTTTGATACGTAATTGGGATTATTTTTCGAATAAATCTTTTTTTAAAAATTATTCTCTCAAGAACTCAAATTTTGTTTTGTAGGTTTGGCACCAGTTGGATAGCATTATCGCGGGATGTTTACGACTTTGATTAAATTCTACATCGTATTTTTTTCTGTAATTTTAGGCTAAATTTATTTCTCTTTATTAAGCGAAAATGAAACTAACATAAGTGACTTCTGTGCGCTACTTATTTTTCTACCAAATAATTTCCGTCAACCTTTTACCTGAAATAAACAGACGTAGCCAAATGCCAAGATATAACACACACACACACATTCAATGTTTGGAAACAATATTTTTTTCCCACTTGGAGATATTTTAATGTGACGAAATTAATCGACGGAGTTTTTAATAGGAATGTCTTTTTTTTCTTTTTTAGACAACTTTTTAAACTTCCTTTGATTCTTACGTATTATCGCAACAATCGCCAACTTTAATGATAACTCGCAAAGTTGGCCATTCCATTTTCGCAGATGTTGTACGCGCGGAATTGGCAATCGTGCTTCATTTTATACAATATCGCTAATAGGTTCCGATAATACGTAAGTACCTTTCATTTGATGTTAGTATTGAAATACAAATGTTAAAACTAAGATTTTCTGATTTTGAGTCATCAAAATATTGCACCTTATTTTGTTTTTCATTGCTTTATAAGATTATTACCTTCTTAAACAGATTCCATTAGTAATTTGTTAAAAAAATACTGGAAGTTATTATGGTTTGTTTTTGTCAGGGACGTAGAGCTACCGCTGTATCAATGATGCAGGAGCCCCAACGAATGTTATTACAATTCCACTACCACGGATACAAGGCGCACTCAGAGCTGTTTTGTAATTTCATATGTTTTTCTTTAAACCTTCACTTTAACTGCAGTCAATCGGCTTGAGTACATAAAATTGTATTGCAGAAACTCGAACTTAGGTCATCCTACTGGCCAAGCAAACGCAGTGCGAGGGATAAATGCTGATCAAATTAGAGTAAGCATCAGTGAATGAGCAAAACAGACAGAGGGCTCAAATACATGTTGAGGAAGCAGGTTGTCATAAGATTGTAATTATTTTTTTTCAAATTTTACTTTCGCATTGATTAAGATAGTTCAGCTCTTTTTATGTCAATTACTGTTCGTATTGTATATCATTTTTCAATTTATTTTTAAGCACATAATATTTACGTTGGATAATTTTTATATATAAAATACTAAATTTAATTCTGTACACTATGTATGTATTTAGCGAGTAGTATACCGATTAAAATCTTCCACCTACCCTAAATCCGGCTTATAACGCGCACTTTGAACACAAAAAATAAGATCGAAATTTACAGGTGTGAGTTATACACTGGGTATAAAAATGAGGGCTTTAAAATTTAAAAAATAAATGAGTAAAAAAGTTAAACTTCTAAATATTTCGAAATACTCTTTATTTAAAAAACATGACATTCTTATTGAACTTAAAAGGTGGTAGTTCTAAAAGTATACTATTTTTACAATTGCTTAGATAAACACCTTGAATAAATCGCTACTAAACATAACAGCATTGCATTTGTACATTTCAGGTTTCATCGTAAAAAAGGGGTGTACATTATATAGCGAATATACCTAAAATTTAAGAATTGCAGCTTGAAAGTATGGGTGTGCGTTATATGTCGGACTTTACGGTATTTTGTCTTTCTCCAATGAATCTAAATTAAATTAATATATAATTTTTATGGTACTTATATTTTTTCTTTAGTCGGCCATTTACGTAAAATCAAAAGACATCGCCAAATACTGCAATATGCATTCAATAAGGGAAGAACAATCTATGCCTGTTTGTGCACAATAATAATACTTTTTTGCACTTGGTAGTGAATTTTTCCACGAAATAGTTATTGTAGTTTTTAATAGTTGGGGCAATAACATTAGACACACGAAATATCTATTTTGTGTAATTTCAAAATTTTATTTGGTGTTACTGTGAAATATAAATGGAAAAATTAAGATTTTCTGATGTATATTTTGTGTTTGTTTTGATATTTATGTATTATCGCAGCCATATTGGCAACATTAGCACTTAATTGCCATTTCACCGTGTATGATGCGAACAAAATCGGAGTTGATATAGTTGCAACAGTACCCAAGAACATTTGTGTTTGCAACTTTTTTTGGTGATTTTATCAAAATGATAATTTGTTGTTAATAATTGGTTTTTGATAGCTTTTTATCATTTAAGTTTGTTATAGCTAGCTAGCTGTACCCAATCACGTTTTCCTGTGGCTCAGTCCGGTTAAAAAGAAAGAAAAGAGAAAGCACACATTTCTAATATCTTTAACTGCTTGCACTTGAGGTATGATTTTTTTTTTATAAAAAAATGTGGAAATATACATTAACAAAACTTTTATAAACAGATTTATTTCATTTGTAATTTGTAAACAGAATACTCCCAAGTTATTATGGGATTTTTTGTCATGGTATGAATCTAAAATTATTTGCATTGTCTCCATAGAAGAGGTGCCAAGTTTGAAAACAAATTAAATGACTCTTCTTGAGGTGAAAGGGTTAATTTTACAATGCTTATGAGTAGACATTTTGTGTTGCTTCATTGTCTGTATATATACAGAAATTGTCTGCTGTGCTTGCTTTAGAGCAGTAGTTGCCATTTTTCAACACTTCATGAACCACTTAATGTATAACTTTATAATTAGCGTTTCACTAATAAAATTGACCTCTATGTGGTGGAGCACTATAGCTATATTTACGATTTTATTTAATCTTCTATGCCCTGAAAATAAGTGGTAAAATCCTAGGAGAGCCCACACCCTTGGCGCCAAACCAAAAAAGGCGCCAAGCCAGAACAAGATGGTGCCAAGCGAAAGCGACAATGGTGGCAAGGAAATATAGCGGGATAAGGTGGATGCATAATGAAAATATATGTAAGCAATACAGAAATTAAACATTTGAGATATAAAAAATATAAAAACAGCCCTTACTTTCTTACTGCTGATCTTTTCCGAGTGGAGGGGACAGCGTAACAACAGATTTTAAAAAAAGTCTTAAAGGTCTCATCGCTAAGCGAATGATCGTGTGAACGCCGCCATATTTATTCTGCGAGGTAATGGTCGAACATACATTCGGCGTGGTTGGCACGATTTCGAAGAAAGCGTTTTATTGCCGACCATGTTACATCATGCTGATCATTACATTTAGGACATTCATAACTCAAAGCAATCGATCCTTCCTTCATACACCATTCAATCATTTCTTTCTTACCTTTCGCATTCAACAAAGTAAAAAATTCTAAAGTAGATTCCCTCACACACGCAACCAGCCCAGAGACCAACAACAAAATGAAATTCGAAATTCGCAACCACAAAATACAAAAATGCTAGAAATAGTTAGGGTTGTCGTATGTAGTGTTTAAAAGTAGGGTTACCAAGATGGCGCAATTATCACCAACCGAAGTAATTCGCGCCAAGGGTGTGGGCTCTTCTAGGAGTGAACCAAATAAGCTTCATGAAAATCAACAAACTGAAGTGTTTTGCCTACAATTTTCCAAAAAAATGGTTGAGGTTACCAAAAATCGCTAACCTCAGGAATTATGTTTTTTGCTTAGTTATTTCAATAACTAAAATCTTTTAGTAAGGAATAATTCGTGTTCCGTAATATGTTGTTTTGTTGTTCATCTTTTTTTAAACTGAATCTTCATAAAAGTATAAATAATTTCCCAATTTTTCTGCATACCATCCAAAATTTTTCACGCATCACCAATTGGTGACTGCTGCTCTGTAACACACATCAGTAATTATGTATTAGCCTCACTGTAACAAAATTGGTGCCATGTATATCGTACCTTAATATCGAAACAATAAAGATTGTAACATTTTTTTTTATGAAAATAGAAATGGAGGGAAAATGTTGCGATTTGCATGGCGGTAATTTGGTTGTGGTGATGCTAATATTTAAGTATACAAATAAAAAATAATTGTCCATGTGAAAAGCTGTCTGTCTCTAGATATAAGCCACTCTGTTTTTAAGATAAGCCTTTAACTTTGTTGATAACAATTGCTAATACTAATCGAATTGTGAATTGCAAAAATACTCCCATCATTATCAACAATTTGTCGTAGTTTTCTGCTACAAAATCTGTGTTTATATTGGAATTTTCCTGGCGTATTCGATTAAAATTACCTTCAGCCTCTCATTGCGTTGAATTTCAGCTGTGTCAATTGATGCACGTTAAAGTTAAATATTTCATTAGCATTTTTTATTTTTTCCTTTTTTTTTGTTTCTGATTTTTCTTTTTTTTTTCATGTTTTGAAATTTTATATGTTTTTGTTTTCATTTTCTTTTCTTTTTAAGTGTAGTTTTAAGTTTTAAAGAAATTTTGTAAGCTTTGTTTGATTTTTTTTTTCTTTTTAAGTGCAGTCAATTGGCTTCACTAGATAAAAATAATGCCTTGCGGGAAATCAAACTTAGGTTGTCATACTTGCAAGGCAAAAGTACTATAATGAGTGTAATTGCACATCAAACTGAGAAAGAATGAATATCAGCAAACGAGAAAAGCAGACAAAGAATGTCACAAACACAGGCTGAGGGCACAGCAAAGCAACATGCGGCCAGACTTGAAGAAGCTCATTTGCGAGCACATCATTCGTGTTTTACAACATCAGAAGGATGTTAACCAAAAACAGCACATCTGCGTCAAACATGACTCTGTGGTGAGCAATCACACAATAACAGTCAACTTGCATTCCGGTACAACCCAGTGGAAGATTCTAGGTTCAGGCAGCATGTTCCCATTTACACAATGATGGAAGTGTATTGTTATTGCAATGTTCTGGAATTTAAGGGAGAAACCAAAGGAATGTTTTGTACCACTGAAAAAATTAAACTTCCTCAACTCAGAGAACAGAGCCCTTACAAATTTTGCTTGCTAGATATACTGCTGAATCAAAACATTTCCTATATGACATCAGGAAATACAATTCATGTTTCCAAGTGACATTGTTTGGTTAAATGTGCATTTGTGAACACACTTCTGATTTATTTAACATACTGAAAATATGGCCTTTCTGTTAAACAAGACTGAGCCACAGCAACGCGTGGCAGGGTGCAGCTAGTATATATATATATATATATATATATATTCATTTACGGAAATTACACAAAACAAAATACATAGTGACATAATAAAAAATAAAATGTATTATGCATATTTATTGCAATCTGTTATAATTTAAAATTTAAAAGTACTATAATATCTATCTTATTTCTTGTCTTGAAAGTATCTTACTTGATATATCTATTTCTTAAAACGAAACATATACAACATTTAACAGTTATCTAGATAATCTGTACGGTTTATAATAAAGGTCATATTGTGTAGTTTTAGCATAAAAGTCTAGTTTTTAAAATATACTCTCCAAATTTTCCTCATAGATAAAAACAAAAAATATAAGAAAAAGAACTACTTAAAATATTTCTTGTAAAAAAGGTAATAGGCGAAAAACACAAAATTTATTTTAATATCTGTAATTTTCCAGCATTTTTTTCAATCTTTCATAAAAACTTGAATAACAACGTTTGAAACTTGGAAAAAAGTTTTGTGTGATTATGTTTATAAATAAGGAAGTTATTCAATGTTTAGTAAGAATTTTGTGTATTTTTGAAAGCTCGCAAAAAAAAAAGTTTTTAGTATTTCATATTTTAAATCACTGATTCTAAAAGAACAAATTTTGAAATTTTTAAACACAGAATTTCGATATATTATGATGGTAAGAAATGCGTCCCGAACAATAGAAAAACTTTTTTCATAAAGACGCATCAAAATTGGCTCATCGTAGAAAAAATCACAACAAATGCAAAAATTCGTTATTTTGTAAAATTAATTATGCCGTATCGTGCGAAACAAGTTATCTTTTCGATTCTGTAATTGTTTTTTGCCTGATTTTGTAGGAAAAGAATGATCGTGATTATAAAAAAAAAGAAATAGTAGTCCTCCTTCCGACAGCAACTTGGCGCATGGGCAGGACATAGCATAGCACATTTGTGTGTGTGTGTGTTAACGTTTGTAAAAAGATCAATCTTCAAATTGTTCATACCGTGGGTTTTACAGGAAAATTGGTTTTTAAGGAATAAACTCCAACAATTTGCTCACCAGAATAAAGAATATTTTCTCAATATTTGATTTTCTTCCTTGGTGGATCACATGTATCAAGCGATTCTCTATTCGCCCACACATACCTTACTTAATAAGTTGAAAAAAACGGTGGAACATTAAAAATAATTTCTTCAATATTTAGCTTAATTAGCTGAAAATGGAATCAATATAGTAAATGTTTGTTATATTTCATAATTTAAATATAAATTTAAAAAACTATTATTAACTGATTTTTTTAAAAAGTAAATTTTTTAAATTGTTTTTAAAAATGTTCCTTATGCATTAGTTTTTAAGATGTGTACTTAGTTTTTGTTTTCTAAATAAATGAGCCACAATAAAATATATCTGGGCCTAGAATTTAAAATCAGAATAAAATTTGATGAGGAAAAGATACATTTCCTATATTATATAAAATATTTCTCCAGTTATACCCATTCAAGGTATTCAAAACAACACAAAATATATATCAAAATATATATCAATATATCAACTTTTATGAGTTGTGAAAATTTAAGAGTGATATGACGTAATTTGAAAAAAAAAGGTACTTTTTACGTAACAATAAAAAAGGAAAATTAATAAACTAAGAAAAGTACATTTTAAAAGTGTATTTAAATAAAATAAATAATTAAATCATTAACTATCAATGGAAATGGCAAAATTCTTTGACAGAGTTATTCTATGATTTATAAGGAATATTATTAGTATAAAAAATCAAAATCGCAACTTTGACAAAAATTTGGCTTTATGAGGTTCCACCATTCCCTTAAAGCTAAGTATAGAGTTCTGTAGAGAATTTGGTCCAGTCATCTTAAACCTGGTCCAGTGGCTGAGTGGTATTACACTGGTGTGCAAAACTTAAGCAACAGGTGGTTTTATTGCCATTATATTCACGAAAAATCATCTGAGAGACATGAAATTTAGAAATAAGGTAGAGTATTATGTACGTAAAGGATGACGAAAGCATCGGCACTGAAAAAGGAATACAATGCATACGGTATGGAATCAAACAAAAACAAGCTTTATTGAACTTATAGTATCGTGACTCATGATGGTCTATCCAACAGGAAAAACAACAAGCAGATGTTCCTTAATATGGTGTAAGCCCTCCCCTCACTGCAGTAGTTGCTTCGCGCCATCTCCGCATACTCAGAACCAGCTGGTTCAACATTTCTTGCGGTAGGAGTGCCCATTCTTCAATCAGCATTTGTTTAAGTTGTTGGGTGTTCGCCGGATGATGTAAGCGTGTTGCAATACGTCTCCGCAAACCATCCCACACATGTTCGATGGGATTTAAATCTGGGGAGTACGCTGGCCAATCCATTCGAAGGGATATCTTCACTTTCCAGCAGCTCTTCAACAGCAAGAGTCCGATGTGGCCGTGTATTGTCATCCATAAAAATGAAGTCTGGGCCAAAGGCACCTCGGAACAGATGCACATGGGGAAGAAGTACCTCCTCACAATAGCGAACCGGGTTACAGACCCTCTATCGAAAATGTGGAGCTCAGTTCGCCCGATCAGCATAATGACTCCCCAGACAAGAACTCCAGGACCACCGTAATGGTGTATTTCCTTGATGTTACTGGTATAAAACCGTGTCCCGATCTCTGTCCAAATCAAAACGCGTTGAGAATCGTTTCTGGTACTGAACCGACTCTCATCCGTAAATTGGACACGACTCCATTGATAGTTGTCCAGTTTTTGCGCTCTCTACACCACTGTAAACGGTGGCGTCGGTGGTCAACTTTCAACGGGAGGCAACGTTCGGGACGGCGGGCGAATAGGCCCCCTTTGTGAAGGCGTCTGGCCACAGTAAACCGCGACACTTGTTGCCCCGTTGCTGTAGAGAGTTGCTGAACAATGACGTATGCTGACTGCCGTCGGCCTCTTTTCGCCTGCAGGATGATATATCGGTCATCCTCTGCAGTTGTCGTCCTCGGGCGGCCACCACCAACCTGTGTAACAGCTGTACCAGTGGTTTGGAACGCTTTCCAAGCGCGCGAAATGACATTTTTGTTGATTCCGAACTCTGCAGCTACGCTGGTGACGGTACGCCCCTCCTCCAGCTTTCCGATCATTCTTCCACGTGTGAAGTCGTCCAGGTGATTTATTCTAGCCATATTTCATGAACTGACTCACTGGCACTTGCAGCGAATATGTTGAATTACATCTGCGTCCTTCATTTTATTTCACTGTTGAACAGCACGCGCCGACATCACGCGTTTTGCGTGAACTCACGTCGCTTCTGACGTTTCGTTCCTGATATTTGCATACGCATGACGTTTCTACGGACTTACGTGTTCACTGTATTTTTCTCCAGACCTCCTTTTCTGCAGTTTCATGGTTATTTGCTTAATTTGTACATTGTTGCTTAAGTCTTGCACACCAGTGTATATCACGCTTCGCCACCACAGGTCCGGGGCTCAAACCCTCGGCGTGTCAAGGTTGACTTAGCCTTTCATCCCTTCAGTGAGTAAATAAATGAGAACCAAGCTTACCTGGAAACTGATAACTGGGGGTTTCGTGTCAGACTGGCCACTTGACCGAAGCATCTGTACATGCACCCCAACACCTAAGGTAGCATAAATTGAGATAGCCACAGTAGGAATTGGACTTCATGGGCTGTTGCACCACTGAGTTCAGTTCAGTTCAGTATGTTAAACCTGAAAGAAAATTTTGAATTAAAAATGCAATCTAAATGCAAGTATAATTTATGCATTACTTGCAAACCCAGTTACGAAATTCTATAATTATCATTACGTGAAAATAGTAAATAGTACACGACCGTACAAGTTCTTATCACAAAGAAAACCGCCAAAGAAAGTTTTATGACGTGACTACACATAAAGTTTAAAATTAAAAAAATGTATTTTTTAAATAACTCGGCTTAAATATAAGCCAAATACTTGAACTGCAAATGTAATCCATTCAAAGTTCAATTCGAAAGAAACTACAATTTAGAAGATTTCATTTCCAAAAATTGTGGTAAACCAAATATAAAAAATTTGGATTGAAGATATTTAAATCCCACATGCATAACTATAATCTTTATTATTACTTAGGAACAGTTTTTATTTTTAAAGTATATTAAGTATTATGTTAGGTTTTCTTTGTGATAAAAAATATTCTCTAATGAGAAACACAAATAGGCTATGCAGTAGTTTCGATGTTTTTTTTCTTCACATGTGCTGCATTCTCAATTTGAAAATACACGAGAAATACTACCGACGAGCCTCATATTTTCGAAGCTGATGCAGGTGACAAAAATTGTACCTAAGCTTCCTCTCCCACTTTAAAAATTTTCGCTTAAAACTTACGGGAGGACTTTATGCCAGAACATATTTAACGTACAACAAATTTTATTAAGGGTGGATTTTCAGTGGCAATAACATCGAAACATCTATTCGAATCTTCGAGTTTGCTATTACTTGGGCGCCGCGAACTCAGAAACATAAAATATCCGACTTAAAATCTGATATGATTGATTTTGTTAAATTTAGCTCCCAAATGTATGCATTTGAAAGAGCACTAAGCATAATATAAATCTTTAGTATTATAAGCTGTGGAATGAAACCCGGTTCTTTAAACTTTAAGGTTTCTGAACACGTTTGGAGTACTATTTAACAAAATAACATTTTTAAACACTATAAATATTTATTTAGGACTCAATACCAATAAAAACTACTATTTAACTAACAATATTTGAATCACCTAAATTCTACCAAAATCAATATTATAAGTGAAATTTTAGGGATATTTTTTTAAAAACTTCGAAGCAATTAGTGAAAAAAGTAGTAGCAAATATTAGTAAAAGTATTACTAAAACAAATTAGATGCTTTTAATTTAGAAAATGTACTAAAATTGTATTGTTTAATGAAAACATTAAAATTTTAGAGCTCATTGAGAAAACATTATAGGAAATGTTACATTCTTTATGAGACCATTTTTTTAAATAACAATCCATAACTCAAGAAGTAGTCATACAATAATGAATATTTTTGTATATTCTCTTGAAAATAACATAAATATCAGTTTCATAGAGTTTCATAGAAATTCATTCGTAACATATTGAGTTATCAGACTCGCCATTATAGATTTTGAGCAATTTCAATGCCCATTTCCGGTAGGTCAAACAACCACTTCCGATTTTATAACTTTATAAGAATGATTGTAACTTGGCCTCTAGGTAGTGTAAAAAAACAACGCATATTTCTTTAAGCTAAAATGTAGCTGTATTCAATAAAATAAAAAAAAAATATCTGTCTATACCGACTTTGGTCATTTTCAACGTATTCGGTACCTTAATATTTACAACAGCCCCGTGTAAAGTGCGGCCCAAACACTAATTATTAAAACATTTAAGTTTACGCATTTTTATTGAAAAAATAAATGTTCGCACAGTATTTTTCATATATAATTGATTCGGTGACAATTATTTAGAAATAAAAATTTAAATAAAAGCATCTTAGTATGCTCTGAGAATTTAAGTTCCGAATTATTTGTGTATCTACTCGCACTGAATTCGCAGATGTTATTTATTGTACTGAAATAAGATGGTTCAGTAAGGGGAAAATGCTCAAAATATTTCCCAATTCTAGAATTGAAATACAAATATTTATGGAAATAAAAGTGGGACCTGTGACCGTGAATTTGAAGACGAGGTTTGTGTTTCAGATTTAACTTTTTTAGAAGACTTAACAGAATATTTTAATGATCCAAATTTGAAATTTCAAATAAAAAAAATGATTTCATGATAATATGTTCCAAACAATAATAGCGTTTGAAGGAAAGTTGAGCATTTCTCACAATCAAATAAAAGTAAAATAGTTGACATATTTCAGTACTTTGGCTGCATATAAATCTGTGAGTTGCACAAAATATGCTCCATTAATTTTTGATTTAATTTAAGAGTTTGAAAGTAGATTTCAAGATTATTGAAGAAAAGATGAGTATGTCAACGTTTTTTCGACCCTATTTTCTATAGAAATAAATAAATTACCTTCAAATCTTCAGTTGAAAAGCATTGAGCTGCAAAGGGACCTTTAAGTGAAAGAAAGATTTGAGAATGTTTCTTTAATGGAGCTTTACAAAGATTACGTGACCCTCGATAAATATCCTAATTTTCACAATCATGCTTTATTTAGAAGTCTTAGGGGTGTTCTAGAGGTCTGAAAATATAAACAACTGTCAAACAAGTATAATGCTTTTAAATTTAAATTAAATAATTTGAATCTTTTACACATTATTTATAAGGGAATGAGGCCTTAGAAAAGTATAAAATGTCTAAAATATAATCATAATTTTAAAAAATTACAAGCATATGAAAACAAGAAACTTTTCAATTAGAAATATTCATTAAGTTTTAAGTCGCGCATGCTATTTTCTAAAATAGTAGCTTTAATTACTAGCTATAAGTAGATTTATAAAGATAAATGTATTCTTATTACACTGTAGCTAATTTTATATAAATTGAATTACTTACATATTTTAATAATTAAAAAAAATTATTTTTGAAAAATATTTAAAAAATTGCAATGTTTTACAAATATATTGAAATACAAAAGATATGTATTACAAAAATTAGGTGGGGTTTAAAGAGTATGATGCGATTTTTAATTCTATGCAGTTTTATACATCAGAGGCTACTATTTTAGAAAAAAAACCGTTCGCAACGCAAAAAAATACTTAATATTTATTACAATATTTTCATATCCTTATGATTTTTAGAATTATAACTATATTTTAAATATTTTATACTTTTCAGAAGCCCCATTCTTTTATAAATAATGTGAAAAAGATTCGAATCATTTCCTTTAAATTTAAAATACTTTTACCTGTTTGAAAATCGTTCATATTTTCAAACCTCTAGAGAAATTTAACACTCCTGAGACTTATTAATGCCTTCTGTTTTTTGGCAGTACCTATATTTGTGAACAATTATTTTCATGAATGAAGCCTACAAAAAACAAAAATAGGACAAAGATGACTGACAAATATCTTGAAAATGTATTACGAATTACAACCTGGTCTATTTAACATGATATCGATTTGCTTGTTCAACAATAGCAAATTCATGCATATCATAAATTTTTGAAATTTCTCCATTTTTATGAAATCCAAACTAAATGAACGAAATTCTTACAAATTAAAAATAAATATGTGCCTATACATATCTAATTACAATTTTAAAAAATATATAATAAAAAGAAGCTAATTTATATATTTCAATAAAACTACACTGATAGTTAATTTTCATTTCAATTTGTAACAAAAAAAAATGTATATATGGACCCGCAATTTTTTTTCTCGTTGCTATGTAGCCCTCAAACGACCGTAGTTTTGACAACCATGATTTACATCGTTGAAATTTCTACTAAATGCATTCAGAAAACCAACTAAGCAATGAAAGCTGTTTCCTTCTCTCATTTGAACCATATAACTGACTCTACTGCATCAATACAAATATACGAGGTGATTCGCTACCAAAGCGAGAAACTTGCAGGGTATGTAAGAAGTACAGGGATGTCTCAGAATCACATAGGAAGGCAGTGTTATTCTGTAGTTGTTAGCTATGGTGCTAAGTAGCAGAAAAACGCATATAAATATAGTCACACTTTAATGGACAAAATACATTTTATTCGAAGTTCATACTAAACAGATGTTTGAATGTTAACTCAGTACTGTTAAATTACTTATAGGGCCGTGGGTAGCCTAGTGGTTAGAGCATCGGACTCCAGACCTGAAGGCCTGGGTTCGATGCTCGATGTCACCAAATACCCTCCGAGTGCACACGGAGTACGTGCTCGTTAAATCAGTGGGTCCGTAGTCTTGTGGGCTTATTCACGAGCGCAGGAACTGGAGAATATTTCCCTCACCTTCAGTTCACTTGCAGAAATTGTGGAGGTGGAGATAAAGGTCGTGTTGCCATCTATCGTCCCTTGGGGGAAGTTTCTCTGAGCTTAAATCGCACTGTCACCTGTATGGTGCTCAAGGCCAATGACAGGCGTACCTCTTGCCCATGCCACGATGAATTTCGTGGGCCTCGTTCTGACTACGTCAGACAGGTGGCATTTTACAACAACAACAAATTACTTATGAAATACATTGTGCAATACTGGAACATTTTTTTTGAAAGGTGTATTACATCAGTGTAAATGTATATTTTATTTTTTATTATGGCAAAATGTTTTTTTTTTTTACTTTAACTGAATTGCCATATATTTATTTATCTTCTTTTTTCGACTTTTCAATATGCTCGCCCCCTCGTAGAATTATCATGCCCTCTAGAGGAGCGAGATCCACAATTTGAGAAACGCTGATTGTTACTGATACTCGATACACACTTTGTTAAAAAAGAACAATTTAATACACATATGTAAAGCCAGTGGAATGTTAAATTTTATTCGCAATTAAGGTAAATCTTTTGAATAGGTAATTACAATGGAGAAGAAATGAAAAAACATTATTACTATACATAATAGTTTTTTTAATCATTCGTATAGCTTGAAATCTTAGGTACTACAACTAGCTAAACTAGCGATTTTCAACCTGCGGGCTCGCCCGAGCCCACAGGATCTTTGTGAATGGCACTCCCATGTCACATCGCACAAACAAATTGAACTTTTTAAGAACAATGCATTAAAATCTAAGCGACGAACGGTATGGATCAAGCAATCAAATATATAAGTTTTGCTATGAATGTCGTGCTGGCAGAAATTGCGAGACATCTTTTCTTTTTTCGTTTTTGTTACTTAAGTGGTTAGTCCAGCGTTTTTCAAACTGTGGGGCACACCCTCCTAAAAGGGCGTGTAACTCTACGAAGGTGACACGAGCATATTGAAAAATCCAAAACGAAAGATTATTTAGGAAAATTATTAATTAACTGAAAGTAAACAAACAAAACATATTTTGACGTAATAAAATATAAAATACAAATTAACCGTAAAAAAATACACTTATAAATTGTATCAGTAATGCGCAATGTACTTTATTATTTATTTAACAATGCTAAGTAGGGATTTCAAAATCGCACCAAAACTTAAATGCCGTTTTTAGGTATTTTTATATCGTAATACCGGGATATTGGTTTAAATACCGGTAGCAAAAATTCAAGAAAAAAAAACCCAGTGTTTGTGTTATATTTACCAGTTTTATTAGAGCGTAAATATCACAAAAATAATGTGTAACTTTTAAATTATAACAGTATATAAAGGAAAAGTAAAGGAACATCTTTTTTATATAAATCACAAAAAAGTGTAAATATCTCTATTCAGTGTGTGGCATCAATACAAATTTTTGAAATGTTATCTTAAAAAAACATAATGCACCAATTGTACTATCATAAAGTCTAGAACGCAATTTTGTGCAAAACTTTCCAGCTGTAGAAAACGCTCTTTCGGCATGTACGCTAGTTGGTGTTTCTGTTAGCAATGTGCGAAATACTTTTTTCGAGTGTTCACCTCTAAATCACTCATCTTCAATGAAATCGATTTCTCACTGGATAGTTTTGGATATAGCAGGTTTTTCTCAATTTTATTTTGGTCTGATGAAAATTTTTAAATTATCGCTAATTCTACTTTTGTTCAAGAGCCATTTCCTTTTCACTATCGACATTAGTGCCATCATCATTTTCGGTAACTGTACAGAATTTGAATAGGTTTGAGGGTAAAAAAAATTAAGAAAATTAATTATAAACTTGATCAAATTTGAATTAGTCCTTTTTCTTCTTTTTTGGTTTCATTTTTGAATGCATTACAGTTATATAAATACCGTTAGACATTTACTATTTATGTTATGTATTTCTTTTGTGTGATTTTTCTATGTTATATATAGTTTATCAGATAGTGATGTGTAATTATCTTTCAGTGAATGCAACATAAAATTTATTGTTGCATTAGCTGTTAATAAATTAGCTCTCCGACACAATGCATCAACAAAGCAGTTTATTGGAAGTGGCGCTAATACAATTTCATATATTGTCGATTTTAATATCGGAATAATTGATTTGCAGATTTAAGACGATCGTTGCTTTTTGAATTTGAATTTTCAGTTTCGAAAAAACGATCAATCATTAGGAGTAACATGTTCCAACGTGATTCAGAATCTAATAATAACATATGTTCTGTTTTATTTTCATATAGTATATATTTTTCTTCTAAATATCGAAAAACTGGTATTTACACTTGTTAATCCTGGTATTAAGAAATTGAGCAAAATGCTCAAAATACCGGCATTCGATATCCCGGTTTACCGGTATTGTAATCCCTAATGCTAAGTTAAAAACCAGTTTAAAAATTCCCATTGACCTCAAGGACTTTTCATATCAAAAATGATATCCAAAAATTAATATTTATGTTGATAAATTGTATGGTTTATAATTAATACCTTAACTGCTGGTTAAAATTTACGCGAAACGTTCCCCAATTCCACTGTTCTCCACGGAGGTGCATGTATGTGATGTATGGGGTAGCGAATAAATACGCAAATCCTCTGACGTAAGTAACTCCTACACAAACACTACCAAAGTCATTTTATTCCGTTAGAAAATCTTTGGAATAATTTTATGTATAGCAGTGCACAGAAAATATCGTACTTCGGTAAAACGTATGTATACGTAGGGGACACTTAACGCTTTGGCATGAGAGAATCGTTTATATACGTCGTTGGCACTTAAGTATTTGAAGTCGTGTTGTAACTTTAGCGTCAATGTATCGTATTATTGAATTTCATGCATTGTTCTTGTATGGAGGTGGGCGCGATAAAAATTATGACTGAATATTGGGTCGTTAATATTCAAGAGTTTGAGAAGCACTTGGTTAGTAATAACGAATAACAGTGATATTGTGACCATTTTATGAGTGAAATAAATTTTTAAATAATATGTCTTCCAAATAAAAACCAATATATAAAGAATATTTGTTCTCGTAATAATATTGTGTTTTGATCATTTCGTGGAAAAAAACAAAAATGGATCGACAACTTGTTTGATTTGTCATGAAAATGTTATATTTAAAAGATATAATTTTGCTCGTCACTTCATTAATAAGCTCAAGTCTTTCAGTGGCTAATATTTTTTAAGATTATCTTTCAAGACGAGTCAAAATGGTTTCCTTTGAAAAATATCTTAGCATTAGCTACAAAATATTTTGTGGGTGGTAAGGTCACAAAACATATAGGTGACAAAATTCTCCTTTAAAATTTATTACCATTATATATATTGATAAACATATGAAATTCTCTTAAGGAAAACACATATGAATTAATACAGAACTTGTAATATTTTTATTTAGTGTATAGTTTATTTCAGATTAATATCTGAAATAAAAAAAATAAGTGAGACTTTGTTAAAAAAATATTAAAAAATGAAAGAAAGAAATTAAATTTTCAAAACACGTGGCAGCTTTGTTTTAATGACATTGGAAGATGAAACAAAAGGGGCTTGTAATCATTGATGAAAAGAAATCAAAACTACCCGATTAATACGTAAAAAAAATTCAAAAAAACTATTTTTGTTATTTTAATTTTATAGAGTTTAAAATATACAGTTTGGGAGACTCAGTCACCCTAATTATTTGTTTATAATTATTTTTACTCTACACGATACAAATTGGAATTCCAGTGAATAATTTAACTAAGAGAAAGTATAATTACGGGTTTTCAAGGACTATTCAATTTTTCTTTGATGATTTGAAAAAAAAAAATCCAACTGACTGAACAAAATGTTTCAAAAGAACAAGACCTTAATAAAGGACGCAAATCAGTGACACTTTTCACTAATATTACAGAAATGTTATTTGCTGGCAAAGCTGTCGTACTTTGATCAAATTATTGTAATTTTAATCAGCTTTCCTGATCGAGTGAGTGAATATTAACGTCGCACTGTTCAGCTACACTAGGGCTTTCGAGACGGACCTCGTGATTTTAAACTATGGTCGACGTAGACGATACTTGAGCTAGCCTCTTTTAACTACCACACCACACCAAAAAGAGGCAGTTTGAGCTCTCGACAGATTTAACGTGCACCTCTTCTCAACACAGCGGGTCTTTAGTGGTACTGGGCTCGAACTCGTGACACCTTTGGTGATGAACAAATAGCAAGTTGAACTTTATCTTTATTGTTTCTTTTTGACAAGGCAAACTCATCCTTGTGGTACACTTATGGCTTCATATTTAGTTGATGCAGTTCTTAAGGAAGAATTTGAAATTTTTCCTTTCGTTTCATGTTCATCGAGTTTCTCATTCATGAATAATATGCATTATTTCAACAGGTTCTCCTTTTGCTTGATCAGTTTCAACTTACTTCAATAGAGATCAAAGATGTCCCGAACCACCGCTCCTGGGTTCAAAGTGTATTCTGAAAAAATACAGAAGTTCTAAAAATGATTATGACGTTTTTCACTATGCTTTATGTGTTTGAGAATACTCATAAAAATAAGTCTTGGCCAAATAATCCTTCAAATCAATCATTTATTTTCCAAATATCGTAAATCTATACGTTATTTACAATTACAAAAGAAAAACGCCAGATGATAAACATAAATTATATCAGTCTTGTTGTGTATTTTTTTTATTATGGAAAAAAATATTTTGTTTCACTTCTTTAGGGTTATTTTTTTAAAAAAAAATATCTTTAAAATGTCGATATGATCGGACCTTCTTTGTAGGATTATCGCAGCCCCAGAGGTGGGGTGCCCCAAATTTTGAGAAACACTGGCATAAGCATCACACAAAGTTTACACATACTTTGGTACTTCTTTGTATGTGTTTTATTCGAAGTATAATACTTTTTCGTAGTAATAAAAAAATCCCAGTAAGTTATCCCTTTGAATATAACGATATTTATTTTTAATAAAAATGTGTAATTACACGCTAAAGTATACATAACTACCATCTATTAAGTGTAGACTTTTTGAAGGAATTAGTTTGATATCATAGGACAATGTACCAAACAGTTCTAGGCGCGATAAAGGAATCACACCAAGAAACGCTTCTCGATGAAAGGAAATCGAAGATGGCGGCCTAGGGGTTTTAAATTCTCCGGAAGTTTATTTTATAGAATAGTTTTGAAAAAAAACATTGAAATATATTTCAAATGATAACTATTGGAAGATATTGAGAATAAACAATATCAATCAATAAATAATCAATATCAGTATAATATAATAAATTGGTATTTGTACTAATAATATTATGCAGTATATAACAATAATTATTAATATATTTAAAAATCATATAATATAGTTTAATAGTAATTATAAAAAAAAGACTAATGACCGTATTGTAATATAATATAAAATATACGTAAGAATACTCATATAACATAATAATTATAAATATAAGTAACATAAGAATAATTCTAAATGAATAACAAAATAAAAATTAAAAATACATAACATAATGTGTAATAATATTTATAAATAAATATAATAAAAACAATTGTTATAAATAACGAATATTAACACATATAATATCAGTTTAATTTTTATAACACATTATAATAAAAATATTTTAAACGCAAAGAAAATGGTTAAATTTTAAAAGAAATCGAATTAAAATCGTCTGAAGGTAAAAAGCGTCGACACAGAGAAAACCATTAAAGAAACAATCTAATATACATTATCCCAATGGAATCAAATTATCAGATGATAAAAATATGCAGGTAACCATATTGTAATGTTAACGCCCATCTCGACTAAGATAAACAACAACCTGGAGCGTGCCGCGTGATATCAAACTAGTACCGTTTTGAATACACATCTAAAATCATCACCTTTTACTCACGGCACACACATACGAGATTAAAGCATCTGCAGAAGTACTATATGTGATTTTCTCTCTCATTATATTTAATTAATTTACTATATATATATATATATATATATATATATATATATATATATAAATCTTAGATTCATACATATTTAGGATAAGATATATAAAAATTTCAAAATTTTTTGGTTACGCATAGTTTAAGAAACACTTATCCGAAAAAAGTCCAAAGGGTTGCCTGACTCCTTGCTTAAAGTTTCTTAACGCACAAAAATATTTTTAATTGAGTAATATTATGCCTTTTCCTTAAATATCATGGCATCATTTTATAATGAAGCCTTTCTTGAGTAAATACGAGGAAGTTGAAAGCATTCATACAATGTAAGACTAAAAGATAATATTAAAGGCAATGTGCAATTTAGAGTGGTAGGAAACTTCTAGAACACTCAACGGAAGCACCGATGATTACAAATTTTCGATTAAATTCTCTGGAAATGTTTACAATTAATAGAACACGTTTAGCATTAATCAATGCAGCCCGGATACTCTTAACAAAGTTTTTTTTTCTTGAATAATTTATGAATATTAAGTATATTCAGTTATGTCCCTGTAAAGTACTGAAATGGGTATGAATGACTACGAGAAATGTGCATTTATCCAAATAAAAAATTCCGTCTTAAATTATTACACCTAAGCTTTATTTTTAAAAGCATTCTTTTATTTTTGATTTTTTTAAAAAAAAAGTACACATTTACGTAAAAGAAAAAAAACGTAATAATATATTTTCCAGTTTATTATTTATTTTCAATATTTTTATGTTCTTTTGTGTATCAAAACTCATTATTTTATAACCCATAGTTCGACAACCTTATAGCTGTGATATTCCAAACTTATAATATATACAAAATATATATATATATATATATATATATATATATATATATATATATATATATACTATATATATATATATATACTATATATATACTATATATATATATATATTAAGAATTTGAAACTACATAGTAAAATTTATGATAAAAGACATGCCTTTAATTTTAATAATATCAAAGTGCTTACTGGAATTCAAATTTATCAATATCTATATATAGAAATATTAATATCCTATCGTAATTAATTTTATGCGTGCGTGTTTTCTTTTCTTTGTAAAGAGTTTTTTTTCCAGGTATAGAAGTTTAATTTGGCATTACTTTCCAAAATGGCGAACGATTTAACAGCTGTCAAGCAATTTATTCTGAGTTTGGTTTGGCAATTCTTCAAACCGATAATCAAGCAAGGTGTAGATTCGTCGAATGGGCCCAAAACGAGATTGCCGTTGTTCCCGATTTTCATAAGCGACTTTTGTTTAGCGATGAAGCGCACTTCTGGTTGAATGGCAACGTCAACATACAAAACTGCCGCATTTTAAGTGAAGCTAATCCACTAGTGTATGTCGAAACACCGTTACATCCATCAAAACTGACTGTTGCGCTTTATGGGCTGGTGGAATCATTGGTCCGTACTTCTTCAAAAACGATGAAGGCCACAACGTTACAGTCAATGATGATCGGTAGAAGAGCCATGATTATTAACTTTTTCATTCCTGAATTAAACAATCATGATGTCCAGGAGCTTTGTTTCCAACAAGACGGCGCAACAAGACGCACAGCTCGTGACACAACCGATTTATTGAAAGACACGTTTGGTGACCGAATAATTTGACGTTTTGGACCTGTGAATTGGCCTCTAAGATCTTGTGGTTTAACACCGCTAGACTATTTTCTGTGGGGCTATATAAAAACATTGGTTATGCGGATAAGCTACAAACGCATGACCCTTTGGAAGGCAACATTCGCCGTGATATTGCCGATATTCGGTTACAAATGTTGGAAAAAGTCTTCGAAAATTGGACGTACAGATTGGACTACATCCGGGCCAACTGTGGCAGTCACATGCCAGAAATCATATTTAAAATGTAATGTACTAAGATTATCTTTCGAATAAAAAAAATTCATATCAATAGAATAATACATCGTTGTTTTATTGCAATTTAAAGTTCTATACCTCTAAAAAACACCCTTTAGTTTGAATGAGCTTTCATGATCGAGTGAGTGAATATTAACGTCGCACTGTTCAGCTGCACGAGGATTTTAGAGACGGACCTCGTAATTTTGAACAACGTTTGACGAGGACGATACTTGAGTTGCCCTCTTTTAACTACCACACCACTCTACAAGAGTACATTTGAGCTCTCGACAGATTTAACATACACTTCCCCCATACACGCCGGGTCTTTAGTGGTACTGGGTTCGAACTCGTGACAACTTTGGTGATCAACAAATAGCAAGTTGAACTTTTTCTTCCTTGTGTCTTTTTGTCAAGGCCAACTGATCCTTGTGGTACACTTATGGCTTCATATTTACTTGATGCAGTTCTTTAGGAAGCATTTGAAAATTTTCCTTTCGTTTGATGTTCATCGCGTTTCTCAATCATGAATAATATGCATTTTTTCAACAGGTTCTCCTTTTGCTTGATCAGTTTCAACCTCCTTCAATAGAGATCACAAGATGACCCGCGCCACCGCTCCTGGGTTAAAAGGGAATTCAGAAAAAAATACGGATGTTCTAAAAAGGATTATTAAGTTTTCACTATGCTTTATGTGTTTGAGAACACTTATAAAAATAAGTCTTGGCGAAATAATCCTTCAAATAAATCAATCATTTTCCAGATATCGTAAAATTCTTCATTATTTACAATTTCTCTAAACGAAAAACAAACACATAAAAGATGGGACGGAACTATTGTATACACCATACCAGTAAGTTTGAATGTCATTCAAATGATCAGCAAATGAATTATGCTGCCAGGCTGAAAAATGAATCTCATGTCTTCCTTTTCTTTTTACAACTAATAAACAGTATTTCAAGAATAATTATATAATTACAGTGATGAAATGTTTATGTTACAATTTTTCTCAGGGCCTGGGTTTCGTTTTTTTTCCTTTAACGAGTAACGTTTTATGTTTAAAAAGAAAATCGCGAGATGATATACATAAATTATATGAGTGTTGTTGTGTATTTTTTATTATGGAAAAAAAAGTATTTTGTTTCACTTCTTTCCGGTTATTTTTTTTTAAAAAATATCTTTAAAATTTCGATATGATCGTGCACCCCTTGCAGGGTTATCGCAGCCCCAGAGGAGAGGGGATGCTCTAAATTTTGAGAAACACTGGCATAAGCATTACGCAAAGTTTACACATACTTTGGTACTTCTTTGTATGTGTTTTATTCAAAGTATAATACTGTTTCGTAGTAATAAAAAAATCACAGTTAGTTATTCCTTTGAATATAACGATATTTATTTTTAATTAAAATGTGTAATTACACGCTAAACTATACATAATTACCATCTATTAAGTGTAGTCTTTTTGAAGGAATTAGTTTGATATCATGGGACAATGTACCAAACAGTGCTAGGCGCGATAAAGGAATCACGCCAAGAACCGCTTGTCGATAAAAGGAAATCGAAGATGGTGGCCTAGAGGTTTCAAATCGTCTATAAGATAATTTTACATAATTGTTTTGAAAAACATTGAAATATATTTCAAATGATAAGTATTGGAAGATATTGAGAATAAACAAGATCAATCAATAAATAATCAATAGCAGTATAATATAATAAAATGGTATATGTACTAATAATATTATGCAGTATATAACAATAACTATTACTATATTTTAAAATCATATAATATAGTTTAATAGTAATTATAAAAAAGACTAATGACCGTATTGTAATATAATATAAAGTATACGTAAGAATACTCATATAACATAATAATTATAAATATAAGTAACATAAGAATAATTCTAAAGGAATAACAAAATAAAAATTAAAAATACATAACATAATGTGTAATAATATTTATAAATAAATATAATAAAAACAATTGTTATAAATAACGAATATTAACACTTATATTATCAGTTTAATTTTATAACACATTATAATAAAAATATTTTAAACGCAAAGAAAATTGTTAAATTTTAAAAGAAATCGAAATTAAATCGTCTGAAGGTAAAAAGCGTCGACGCAGAAAAAACCATTAAAGAAGCAATCTAATATACATTATACCAATGGAATCACATCATCAGATGATGAAAATATGCAGGTAACCATATTGTAATGTTAACGCCCATCTCGACTAAGATAAACAACAACCTGGAGCGTGCCGCGAGATATCAAACTAGTACCGTTTTGAATACACATCTAAAATCATCACCTTTTACTCACGGCACACACATACGAGATTTAAGCATCTGCAGAAGTACTATATGTGATTTTCTCATTATATTTAATTAATTTACTTAATCTTAGATTCATACATATTTAGGATAATTTTTATCAAAATTTCCAAATTTTTTGGTTACGCATAGTTTAAGAAACACTTATCCGAAAAAAGACCAAAGTGTTGCCTGACTCCTTGCTTAAAGTGTCTTAACGCAAAAAAATATTTTTAATTGAGTAATATTATTCCTTTCCCTTAAATTTCCTGGCATCATTTTATAATAAAGCCTTTCTTGAGTAAATACGAGGAAGTTGAAAGCATTCATACATGATGACGCTGGATGACGCTGGATGTCACTGGGAAATGGAACGCGAAGCGTTCCTCTATCCCATATCGAGTTTGTAGTTGAGTCCTTGTGTGAATGGGCCTGCCTGAGTGAGTGTGTTCTTATTGGTGGATCGAAGGTGGCAAGGGGCGTGGCTACGAGATCGAGGATTTTCTTCCATACGGTTTTGGCGGGAAAGTCAATGTGATGTCTAAAAGGCTTTGCTGTGGTTGGTCCATGGCACTGCGAGAGTAGGCACTCTATTGGCTGCACTGAAGTATTGGAATATATCAAAGGGGAGGTCTAGAGAACTAGCCTGTGTGGGGTTGCAGTTGAGTAAACTTAAAATGATTTTAAAAGAAAATAAAATTTAAGAATTAAAAAATAAAAATTAAGAATTTAGCAAGGATAGTGGTCACTCGCCACCCGGCAAGTGACTAAATTAATTGTTAGGGGGGATTGTAGGAGTCTAGGAGGATTCTCCTAGGTCTCTTGAGATCTGGCATAGGAATATAATTATTGAGCATTTTTACATTATCGTTATCAATATTAGGTAAATTATTAAAGAAGGAAATAGCCAGCTTTTGAATATAGTTTTTAAAAGGGGGAATTTTAGTATCTTCATAAATTTTAGAATTTCTGGTAAATCTATCTGCTCTTACTATATTTCTGATAATCGAGTTTTGAGCAACCTCGAGTGTTTTAATATTAGAGTCTGCTGCGTAACCCCACACAGGTGAACCGTAAGTCAGAATTGGACGCAGAACGGCAGTGTAGAGAAGTAACTTATTGTACATATTTAATACTGAATTCCGGCAAATTAGGGGGAAAAGGGCTCTTTGAGCTCTTCGGAATTTATCTCGCGTTTGAATTATGTGTTGTTTCCAAGTGAGTTTATTATCTAGAGTCAATCCTAAGTATTTTGTATTCTGAGACCATTGGAATTGTGTGGAGTATAGAGTAGGAGGTGTTGGTTTTTTTTTTCCTTTTTGTGAAGAGAACTGCTATTGTTTTATCAATGTTAATTTTAATTTTCCAAGTGTCGAGAAAGATTTCTAGAAGTTTTAGGTGATTATTAAGTGCTAGTGTGATTGTTTTATGATTTTTAAAGGTTGCAAGGGTGAAAGTGTCATCAGCATAAATATTAGTGGAGGTTAGAGGGTGAGTAGGTATATCATTAATGTAGATATTGAATAAGAGTGGCCCGAGAAGGCTACCTTGAGGGACTCCGTAATTTATTTTAAAGGAATTTGAAAGTGTGTCATTAACACGAACTTGGAAGGACCTGTTAACGAGGTAGGAATTAATCAAATGTATTAGTACAGGCGGGAAGATGTTAGTTATTAATTTATAGATGAGGCCACTAACCCAGACCCTGTCAAAAAGCATTCATACAATATAAGACTAAACGATAATATTAAAGGCAATGTGCAATTTAGAGTGGTAGGAAACTTCTAGAACACTCAACGGAAGCACCGATGATTACAAATTTTCCATTACATTCTCTGGAAATGTATACAAATACTAGAGCACGTTTAGCATTAATCAATGCAGCCCGGATACCCCTAATAAAGTTTTTTTTTCTTAAATAATTCATGAATATTAAGTATATTCAGCTATTTCCCTGTCATGTACTGAAATGGGTATGAATGCCTACGAGAAATGTGCATTTATCCAAATAAAAAATTCCGTCTTAAATTATAACACCTAAGCTCTATTTTTAAAAACAATCTTTTATTTATGATTTTTTTTAAAAAAAGTACACATTTACGTAAAAGAAAAAACGTAATAATATATTTTCCAGTTTATTATATATTTTCAATATTTTTTATGTTCTTTTGTGTATCGAAACTCATTATTTTATAACCCATAGTTCGACAACCTTATAGCTGTGATATTCCAAACTTATAATATATATATATATTAAGAATTTAAAACTACATAGTAAAATTTATGATAAAAGACATGCCTTTAATTTTAATATTATCAGAGTGTTTACTGGAATTCAAATTTATCAATACTTATATATAGAAATATTAATATCCTATCGTATTTCATTTTATGTGGATGTGTTTTCTTTGTCTTGTAAAGAGTTTTTTTTCCAGGTATAGAAGTTTAATTTGGCATTACTTTCTAAGATGGCGAACGATTTAACAGCTGTCAAGCAATTTATTCTAAGTTTGGTTTGGCAATTCTTCAAACCGATCATCAAGCAAGGCGTAGATTCGTCGAATGGGCCTAAAAGGAGATTGCCGTTGTTCCCGATTTTCATAAGCGAATTTTGTTTAGCGATGAAGCGCACTTCTGGTTGAATGGCAACGTCAACATAAAAAACTGCCGCATTTTAAGTGAAGCTAATCCACTAGTGTATGTCAAAACACCGTTACATCCATCAAAACTGACTGTTTGTTGCGCTTTATGGGCTGGTGGAATCATTGGTCCGTACTTCAAAAACGATGAAGGCCGCAACGTTACTGTCAATGGTGATCGGTATTGAGCCATGATTTTTAACTTTTTCATTCCTGAATGAAACAATCATGATGTCCAGGAGCTGTGGTTCCAACAAGACGGCGCAACAAGACACACAGCTCGTGACACAACCGATTTATTGAAAGACACGTTTGGTGACCGAATAATTTGACGTTTTGGACCTGTGAATTGGCCTCGAAGATTGTGAATTTTAACACCGCTAGACTATTTTCTGAGGGGCTATATAAAAACATTGGTTATGCGGATAAGCTACAAACGCATGACCCTTTGGAAGGCAACATTCGCCGTGATATTGCCGATATACGGTTACAAATGTTGGAAAAAGTCATCGAAAATTGGACGTCCAGATTGGACTACATCCGAGCCAACTGTGGCAGTAATATGCCAGAAATCATATTTAAAATGTAATGTACTAAGATTATCTTTCGAATAAAAAAAATTCATATCAATAGAATAATACATCGTTGTTTTATTGCAATTTAAAGTTCTATACCTCTAAAAAACACCCTTTAGTTTGAATGAGCTTTCATGATCGAGTGAGTGAATATTAACGTCGCACTGTTCAGCTGCACGAGGGCTTTAGAGACGGACCTCGTAATTTTGAACAATGTTTGACGAGGACGATACTTGAGTTGGCCTCTTTTAACTACCACACACTCCACAAGAGTACATTTGAGCTCTCGACTGATTTAACATACACTTCCCCCATACACGCCGGGTCTTTAGTGGTACTGGGTTCGAACTCGTGACAACTTTGGTGATCAACAAATAGCAAGTTGAACTTTTTCTTTCTAGTGTCTTTTTGTCAAGGCCAACTGATCCTTGTGGTACACTTATGGCTTCATATTTATTTAATGAAGTTCTTTAGGAAGCATTTGAAAATTTTCCTTTCGTTTGATGTTCATCGCGTTTCTCAATCATGAATAATATGCATTTTTTCAACAGGTTCTCCTTTTGCTTGATCAGGCTCAACCTCCTTCAATAGAGATCACAAGATGTTCCGCGCCACCGCTCCTGGGTTAAAAGGGAATTCAGAGAAGAATACGGATGTTCTAAAAAGGATTATTACGTTTTCAATATGCTTTATGTGTTTGAGAACACTCATAAAAATAAGTCTTGGCGAAATAATCCTTCAAATAAATCAATCATTTTCCAGATATCGTAAAATTCTTCATTATTTTCAATTTCTCTAAACGAAAAACAAACACATAAAACATGGGACGGAACTATTGTATACACCATACCAGTAAGTTTGAATGTCATTCAAATGATCAGCAAATGAGTTATGCTGCCTGGCTGAAAAATGAATCATGTCTTCCTTTTCTTTTTACAACTAATAAACAGTATTTCAATAATAATTATATAATTACAGTGATGAAATGTTTATGTTACAATTTTCTCAGGGCCTGGGTTTCGTTTTTTTTTTTTTTTTTTCTTTTAACGAGTAACGTTTTATGTTTAAAAAGAAAAACGCCAGATAATATACATAAATTATATCAGTGTTATTGTGTATTTTTTTATTATGGAAAAAAAGTATTTTGTTTCACTTCTTTCCGGTTATTTTTTTAAAAAAAAATATCTTTAAAATTTCGATATGATCGCGCCCCCCTTGTACGGTTATCGCAGCCCCAGAGGGGAGGGGGTGCCCTTTATTTAGAAACACTGGCATAAGCATTACGCAAAGTTTACACATACTTTGGTACTTCTTTGTATGTGTTTTATTCGAAGTATAATACTGTTTCGTAGTAATAAAAAAAATCACAGTAAGTTATTCCTTTGAATATAACGATATTTATTTTTAATTAAAATGTGTAATTACACGCTAAACTATACATAATTACCATCTATTAAGTGTAGTGTTTTTGAAGGAATTACTTTGATATAATGGGACAATGTACCAAACAGTGCTAGGCGCGATAAAGGAATCACGCCAATAACCGCTTGTCGATAAAAGGAAATCGAAGATGGTGGCCTAGAGGTTTCAAATCGTCTATAAGATAATTTTACATAATTGTTTTGAAAAACATTGAAATATATTTCAAATGATAACTATTGGAAGATATTGAAAATAAACAAGATCAATCAATAAATAACCAATATCAGTATAATATAATAAAATGATATTTGTAATAATAATATTAAGCAGTATATAACAATATTTATTATTATATTTAAAAATCATATAATATAGTTTAATAGTAATTATAAAAAAAGGCTAATGACCGTATTGTAATATAATATAAAGTATACGTAAGAATACTCATATAACATGATAATTATAAATATAAGTAACATAAGAATAATATTCTAAATGAATAACAAAATAAAAATTATAAATGAATAACAAAATAAAAATTATAAATACATAACATAATGTATATTAATATTTATAAATAAATATAATAAAACAATTGTTATACATAACGAATATTAACACATATAATAACAGTTTAATTTTTATAATACATTATAATAAAAATATTTTAAACGCTATGAAAATGGTTAAATTTTAAAAGAAATCGAATTAAAATCGTCTAAAGGTAAAAAGCGTCGACGCAGCAAAAACCATTAAAGAAACAATCTAATATACATTATCCCAATGGAATCACATCATCAGATGATAAAAATATGCAGGTAACCATATTGTAATGTTAACGCCCATCTCGACGAAGATAAACAACCTGGTGCGTGTCGCGTGATATCAAACTAGTACCGTTTTGAATACACATCTAAAATCATCACCTTTTACTCACGGCACACACATACGAGATTTAAGCATCTGCAGAAGTGCTATATGTGATTTCTCATTATATTTAATTAATTTACTATATATATATATATATATATATATATATATATATATATATATAAATCTTAGATTCATACATATTTAGGATAAGATATATAAAAATTTCAAAATTTTTTGGTTACGCATAGTTTAAGAAACACTTATCCGAAAAAAGACCAAAGGGTTGCCTGACTCCTTGCTTAAAGTGTCTTAACGCAAAAAAATATTTTTAATTGAGTAATATTATGCCTTTTCCTTAAATTTCCTGGCATCATTTTCTAATGAAGCCTTTCTTGAAGAAATACGAGGTAGTTCAAAGTATTCATATAATGTAAGACTAAAAGATAATATTAAAGGCAATGTGCAATTTAGAGTGGTAGGAAACTTCTAGAACACTCAACGGAAGCACCGATGATTACAAATTTTCCATTACATTCTCTGGAAATGTATACAAATACTAGAGCACGTTTAGCATTAGTCAATGCAGCCCGGATACTCTTAATAAAGTTTTTTTTTTCTTAAATAATTTATGAATATTATGTATATTCAGTTATTTCCCTGTCAAGTACTGAAATGGGTATGAATGCCTACGAGAAATGTGCATTTATCCAAATAAAAATTCCGTCTTAAATTATAACACCTAAGCTCTATTTTTAAAAGCATTCTTTTATTTATGATTTTTTTTAAAAAAAGTACACATTTACGTAAAAGAAAAAACGTAATAATATATTTTCCAGTTTATTATATATTTTCAATATTTTTATGTTATTTTGTGTATCGAAACTCATTATTTTATAACCCTTAGTTCGACAACCTTATAGCTGTGATATTCCAAACTTATAATATATATATATAAATATATATATATATATATATATATATATATATATATATATATATATATATATTAAGAATTTGAAACTTCATAGTAAAATTTATGATAAAAGACATGCCTTTAATTTTAATATTATCAAAGTGCTTACTGAATTCAAATTTATCAATATCTATATATAGAAATATTAATATCCTATCGTAATTATTTTTATATGCGGGTCTGTTTTCTTTCTCTTGTAAACAGTGTTTTTTTTCCAGGTATAGAATTTAAGTTGGCATTACTTTCCAAGATGGCGAACGATTTAACAGCTGTTAAGCAATTTATTCTCAGTTTGGTTTGGCAATTCTTCAAACCGATCATCAAGCAAGGCGTAGATTCGTCGAATGGGCCTAAAACGAGATTGCCGTTGTTCCCGATTTTCATAAGCGACTTTTGTTTAGCGATGAAGCGCACTTCTGGTTGAATGGCAACGTCAACATAAAAACTGCCGCATTTTAAGTGAAGCTAATCCACTAGTGTATGTCAAAACACCGTTACATCCATCAAAACTGACTGTTTGTTGCGCTTTATGGGCTGGTGGAATCATTGGTCCGTACTTCAAAAACGATGAAGGCCGCAACGTTACTGTCAATGGTGATCGGTATTGAGCCATGATTTTTAACTTTTTCATTCCTGAATGAAACAATCATGATGTCCAGGAGCTGTGGTTCCAACAAGACGGCGCAACAAGACACATAGCTCGTGACACAACCGATTTATTGAAAGACACGTTTGGTGACCGAATAATTTGACGTTTTGGACCTGTGAATTGGCCTCGAAGATTGTGAAGTTTAACACCGCTAGACTATTTTCTGAGGGGCTATATAAAAACATTGGTTATGCGGATAAGCTACAAACGCATGACCCTTTGGAAGGCAACATTCGCCGTGATATTGCCGATATACGGTTACAAATGTTGGAAAAAGTCATCGAAAATTGGACGTCCAGATTGGACTACATCCGAGCCAACTGTGGCAGTAATATGCCAGAAATCATATTTAAAATGTAATGTACTAAGATTATCTTTCGAATAAAAAAAAAATTCATATCAATAGAATAATACATCGTTGTTTTATTGCAATTTAAAGTTCTATACCTCTAAAAACACCCTTTAGTTTTAATGAGCTTTCATGATCGAGTGAGTGAATATTAACGTCGCACTGTTCAGCTGCACGAGGGCTTTAGAGACGGACCTCGTAATTTTGTACAATGTTTGACGAGGACGATACTTGAGTTGGCCTCTTTTAACTACCACACCACTCTACAAGAGTACATTTGAGCTCTCGACAGATTTAACATACACTTCCCCCATACACGCCGGGTCTTTAGTGGTACTGGGTTCGAACTCGTGACAACTTTGGTGATCAACAAATAGCAAGTTGAACTTTTTCTTTCTAGTGTCTTTTTGTCAAGGCCAACTGATCCTTGTGGTACACTTATGGCTTCATATTTATTTAATGAAGTTCTTTAGGAAGCATTTGAAAATTTTCCTTTCGTTTGATGTTCATCGCGTTTCTCAATCATGAATAATATGCATTTTTTTAACAGGTTCTCCTTTTGCTTGATCAGGCTCAACCTCCTTCAATAGAGATCACAAGATGTTCCGCGCCACCGCTCCTGGGTTAAAAGGGAATTCAGAGAAGAATACGGATGTTCTAAAAAGGATTATTACGTTTTCAATATGCTTTATGTGTTTGAGAACACTCATAAAAATAAGTCTTGGCGAAATAATCCTTCAAATAAATCAATCATTTTCCAGATATCGTAAAATTCTTCATTATTTTCAATTTCTCTAAACGAAAAACAAACACATAAAACATGGGACGGAACTATTGTATACACCATACCAGTAAGTTTGAATGTCATTCAAATGATCAGCAAATGAGTTATGCTGCCTGGCTGAAAAATGAATCATGTCTTCCTTTTCTTTTTACAACTAATAAACAGTATTTCAATAATAATTATATAATTACAGTGATGAAATGTTTATGTTACAATTTTTCTCAGGGCCTGGGTTTCGTTTTTTTTTTCTTTTAACGAGTAACGTTTTATGTTTAAAAAGAAAAACGCCAGATAATATACATAAATTATATGAGTGTTGTTGTGTATTTTTTTATTATGGAAAAAAAAGTATTTTGTTTCACTTCTTTCCGGTTATTTTTTTAAAAAAAATATCTTTAAAATTTCGATATGATCGCGCCCCCCTTGTACGGTTATCGCAGCCCCAGAGGGGAGGGGGTGCCCTTTATTTTTAGAAAAACTGGCATAAGCATTACGCAAAGTTTACACATACTTTGGTACTTCTTTGTATGTGTTTTATTCGAAGTATAATACTGTTTCGTAGTAATAAAAAAAATCACAGTAAGTTATTCCTTTGAATATAACGATATTTATTTTTAATTAAAATGTGTAATTACACGCTAAACTATACATAATTACCATCTATTAAGTGTAGTCTTTTTGAAGGAATTACTTTGATATAATGGGACAATGTACCAAACAGTGCTAGGCGCGATAAAGGAATCACGCCAATAACCGCTTGTCGATAAAAGGAAATCGAAGATGGTGGCCTAGAGGTTTCAAATCGTCTATAAGATAATTTTACATAATTGTTTTGAAAAACATTGAAATATATTTCAAATGATAACTATTGGAAGATATTGAAAATAAACAAGATCAATCAATAAATAACCAATATCAGTATAATATAATAAAATGATATTTGTAATAATAATATTAAGCAGTATATAACAATATTTATTATTATATTTAAAAATCATATAATATAGTTTAATAGTAATTATAAAAAAAGGCTAATGACCGTATTGTAATATAATATAAAGTATACGTAAGAATACTCATATAACATAATAATTATAAATATAAGTAACATAAGAATAATATTCTAAATGAATAACAAAATAAAAATTATAAATGAATAACAAAATAAAAATTATAAGTACATAACATAATGTATATTAATATTTATAAATAAATATAATAAAACCATTGTTATACATAACGAATATTAACACATATAATAACAGTTTAATTTTTATAATACATTATAATAAAAATATTTTAAACGCTATGAAAATGGTTAAATTTTAAAAGAAATCGAATTAAAATCGTCTAAAGGTAAAAAGCGTCGACGCAGCAAAAACCATTAAAGAAACAATCTAATATACATTATCCCAATGGAATCACATCATCAGATGATAAAAATATGCAGGTAACCATATTGTAATGTTAACGCCCATCTCGACGAAGATAAACAACCTGGTGCGTGTCGCGTGATATCAAACTAGTACCGTTTTGAATACACATCTAAAATCATCACCTTTTACTCACGGCACACACATACGAGATTTAAGCATCTGCAGAAGTACTATATGTGATTTCTCATTATATTTAATTAATTTACTATATATATTATATATATATATATATATATATATATATAAATCTTAGATTCATACATATTTAGGATAAAGATATATAAAAATTTCAAAATTTTTTGGTTACGCATAGTTTAAGAAACACTTATCCGAAAAAGACCAAAGGGTTGCCTGACTCCTTGCTTAAAGTGTCTTAACGCAAAAAATATTTTTAATTGAGTAATATTATGCCTTTTCCTTAAATTTCCTGGCATCATTTTCTAATGAAGCCTTTCTTGAAGAAATACGAGGTAGTTCAAAGTATTCATATAATGTAAGACTAAAAGATAATATTAAAGGCAATGTGCAATTTAGAGTGGTAGGAAACTTCTAGAACACTCAACGGAAGCACCGATGATTACAAATTTTCCATTACATTCTCTGGAAATGTATACAAATACTAAAGCACGTTTAGCATTAGTCAATGCAGCCCGGATACTCTTAATCAAGTTTTTTTTCTTAAATAATTTATGAATATTATGTATATTCAGTTATTTCCCTGTCAAGTACTGAAATGGGTATGAATGCCTACGAGAAATGTGCATTTATCCAAATAAAAATTCCGTCTTAAATTATAACACCTAAGCTCTATTTTTAAAAGCATTCTTTTATTTATGATTTTTTTTAAAAAAAGTACACATTTACGTAAAAGAAAAAACGTAATAATATATTTTCCAGTTTATTATATATTTTCAATATTTTTATGTTATTTTGTGTATCGAAACTCATTATTTTATAACCCTTAGTTCGACAACCTTATAGCTGTGATATTCCAAACTATATATATATATATATATATATATATATATATATATATATATATATATAAATATATATATATATATATTAAGAATTTAAAACTACATAGTAAAATTTATGATAAAAGACATGCCTTTAATTTTAATATTATCAGAGTGTTTACTGGAATTCAAATTTATCAATACCTATATATAGAAATATTAATATCCTATCGTAATTATTTTTATATGCGGGTCTGTTTTCTTTCTCTTGTAAACAGTGTTTTTCAGGTATAGAATTTAAGTTGGCATTACTTTCCAAGATGGCGAACGATTTAACAGCTGTCAAGCAATTTATTCTAAGTTTGGTTTGGCAATTCTTCAAACCGATCATCAAGCAAGGCGTAGATTCGTCGAATGGGCCTAAAAGGAGATTGCCGTTGTTCCCGATTTTCATAAGCGAATTTTGTTTAGCGATGAAGCGCACTTCTGGTTGAATGGCAACGTCAACAAAAAACTGCCGCATTTTAAGTGAAGCTAATCCACTAGTGTATGTCAAAACACCGTTACATCCATCAAAACTGACTGTTTGTTGCGCTTTATGGGCTGGTGGAATCATTGGTCCGTACTTCAAAAACGATGAAGGCCGCAACGTTACTGTCAATGGTGATCGGTATTGAGCCATGATTTTTAACTTTTTCATTCCTGAATGAAACAATCATGATGTCCAGGAGCTGTGGTTCCAACAAGACGGCGCAACAAGACACACAGCTCGTGACACAACCGATTTATTGAAAGACACGTTTGGTGACCGAATAATTTGACGTTTTGGACCTGTGAATTGGCCTCGAAGATTGTGAAGTTTAACACCGCTAGACTATTTTCTGAGGGGCTATATAAAAACATTGGTTATGCGGATAAGCTACAAACGCATGACCCTTTGGAAGGCAACATTCGCCGTGATATTGCCGATATACGGTTACAAATGTTGGAAAAAGTCATCGAAAATTGGACGTCCAGATTGGACTACATCCGAGCCAACTGTGGCAGTAATATGCCAGAAATCATATTTAAAATGTAATGTACTAAGATTATCTTTCGAATAAAAAAATTCATATCAATAGAATAATACATCGTTGTTTTATTGCAATTTAAAGTTCTATACCTCTAAAAAACACCCTTTAGTTTTAATGAGCTATCATGATCGAGTGAGTGAATATTAACGTCGCACTGTTCAGCTGCACGAGGGCTTTAGAGACGGACCTCGTAATTTTGAACAATGTTTGACGAGGACGATACTTGAGTTGGCCTCTTTTAACTACCACACCACTCTACAAGAGTACATTTGAGCTCTCGACAGATTTAACATACACTTCCCCCATACACGCCGGGTCTTTAGTGGTACTGGGTTCGAACTCGTGACAACTTTGGTGATCAACAAATAGCAAGTTCAACTTTTTCTTTCTAGTGTCTTTTTGTCAAGGCCAACTGATCCTTGTGGTACACTTATGGCTTCATATTTATTTAATGAAGTTCTTTAGGAAGCATTTGAAAATTTTCCTTTCGTTTGATGTTCATCGCGTTTCTCAATCATGAATAATATGCATTTTTTCAACAGGTTCTCCTTTTGCTTGATCAGGCTCAACCTCCTTCAATAGAGATCACAAGATGTTCCGCGCCACCGCTCCTGGGTTAAAAGGGAATTCAGAGAAGAATACGGATGTTCTAAAAAGGATTATTACGTTTTCAATATGCTTTATGTGTTTGAGAACACTCATAAAAATAAGTCTTGGCGAAATAATCCTTCAAATAAATCAATCATTTTCCAGATATCGTAAAATTCTTCATTATTTTCAATTTCTCTAAACGAAAAACAAACACATAAAACATGGGACGGAACTATTGTATACACCATACCAGTAAGTTTGAATGTCATTCAAATGATCAGCAAATGAGTTATGCTGCCTGGCTGAAAAATGAATCATGTCTTCCTTTTCTTTTTACAACTAATAAACAGTATTTCAATAATAATTATATAATTACAGTGATGAAATGTTTATGTTACAATTTTTCTCAGGGCCTGGGTTTCGTTTTTTTTTCTTTTAACGAGTAACGTTTTATGTTTAAAAAGAAAAACGCCAGATAATATACATAAATTATATGAGTGTTGTTGTGTATTTTTTTATTATGGAAAAAAAAGTATTTTGTTTCACTTCTTTCCGGTTATTTTTTTAAAAAAAATATCTTTAAAATTTCGATATGATCGCGCCCCCCTTGTACGGTTATCGCAGCCCCAGAGGGGATGGGGTGCCCTTTATTTTTAGAAACACTGGCATAAGCATTACGCAAAGTTTACACATACTTTGGTACTTCTTTGTATGTGTTTTATTCGAAGTATAATACTGTTTCGTAGTAATAAAAAAAATCACAGTAAGTTATTCCTTTGAATATAACGATATTTATTTTTAATTAAAATGTGTAATTACACGCTAAACTATACATAATTACCATCTATTAAGTGTAGTCTTTTTGAAGGAATTACTTTGATATAATGGGACAATGTACCAAACAGTGCTAGGCGCGATAAAGGAATCACGCCAATAACCGCTTGTCGATAAAAGGAAATCGAAGATGGTGGCCTAGAGGTTTCAAATCGTCTATAAGATAATTTTACATAATTGTTTTGAAAAACATTGAAATATATTTCAAATGATAACTATTGGAAGATATTGAAAATAAACAAGATCAATCAATAAATAACCAATATCAGTATAATATAATAAAATGATATTTGTAATAATAATATTAAGCAGTATATAACAATATTTATTATTATATTTAAAAATCATATAATATAGTTTAATAGTAATTATAAAAAAGGCTAATGACCGTATTGTAATATAATATAAAGTATACGTAAGAATACTCATATAACATAATAATTATAAATATAAGTAACATAAGAATAATATTCTAAATGAATAACAAAATAAAAATTATAAATGAATAACAAAATAAAAATTATAAATACATAACATAATGTATATTAATATTTATAAATAAATATAATAAAACAATTGTTATACATAACGAATATTAACACATATAATAACAGTTTAATTTTTATAATACATTATAATAAAAATATTTTAAACGCTATGAAAATGGTTAAATTTTAAAAGAAATCGAATTAAAATCGTCTAAAGGTAAAAAGCGTCGACGCAGCAAAAACCATTAAAGAAACAATCTAATATACATTATCCCAATGGAATCACATCATCAGATGATAAAAATATGCAGGTAACCATATTGTAATGTTAACGCCCATCTCGACGAAGATAAACAACCTGGTGCGTGTCGCGTGATATCAAACTAGTACCGTTTTGAATACACATCTAAAAATCATCACCTTTTACTCACGGCACACACAAACGAGATTTAAGCATCTGCAGAAGTACTATATGTGATTTCTCATTATATTTAATTAATTCACTATATATATATATATATATATATATATATACATAAATCTTAGATTCATACATATTTAGGATAAGATATATAAAAATTTCAAAATTTTTTGGTTACGCATAGTTTAAGAAACACTTATCCGAAAAAGACCAAAGGGTTGCCTGACTCCTTGCTTAAAGTGTCTTAACGCAAAAAAATATTTTTAATTGAGTAATATTATGCCTTTTCCTTAAATTTCCTGGCATCATTTTCTAATGAAGCCTTTCTTGAAGAAATACGAGGTAGTTCAAAGTATTCATATAATGTAAGACTAAAAGATAATATTAAAGGCAATGTGCAATTTAGAGTGGTAGGAAACTTCTAGAACACTCAACGGAAGCACCGATGATTACAAATTTTCCATTACATTCTCTGGAAATGTATACAAATACTAGAGCACGTTTAGCATTAGTCAATGCAGCCCGGATACTCTTAATAAGTTTTTTTTTTTCTTAAATAATTTATGAATATTATGTATATTCAGTTATTTCCCTGTCAAGTACTGAAATGGGTATGAATGCCTACGAGAAATGTGCATTTATCCAAATAAAAATTCCGTCTTAAATTATAACACCTAAGCTCTATTTTTAAAAGCATTCTTTTATTTATGATTTTTTAAAAAAAAAAGTACACATTTACGTAAAAGAAAAAACGTAATAATATATTTTCCAGTTTATTATATATTTTCAATATTTTTATGTTATTTTGTGTATCGAAACTCATTATTTTATAACCCTTAGTTCGACAACCTTATAGCTGTGATATTCCAAACTTATAATATATATATATATATATATATATATATATATATATATATATATATATATATATATATATATATATTAAGAATTTGAAACTACATAGTAAAATTTATGATAAAAGACATGCCTTTAATTTTAATATTATCAAAGTGCTTACTGGAATTCAAATTTATCAATATCTATATATAGAAATATTAATATCCTATCGTAATTATTTTTATATGCGGGTCTGTTTTCTTTCTCTTGTAAACAGTGTTTTTTTTCCAGGTATAGGAATTTAAGTTGGCATTACTTTCCAAGATGGCGAACGATTTAACAGCTGTCAAGCAATTTATTCTCAGTTTGGTTTGGCAATTCTTCAAACCGATCATCAAGCAAGGCGTAGATTCGTCGAATGGGCCTAAAACGAGATTGCCGTTGTTCCCGATTTTCATAAGCGACTTTTGTTTAGCGATGAAGCGCACTTCTGGTTGAATGGCAACGTCAACATAAAAAACTGCCGCATTTTAAGTGAAGCTAATCCACTAGTGTATGTCAAAACACCGTTACATCCATCAAAACTGACTGTTTGTTGCGCTTTATGGGCTGGTGGAATCATTGGTCCGTACTTCAAAAACGATGAAGGCCGCAACGTTACTGTCAATGGTGATCGGTATTGAGCCATGATTTTTAACTTTTTCATTCCTGAATGAAACAATCATGATGTCCAGGAGCTGTGGTTCCAACAAGACGGCGCAACAAGACACACAGCTCGTGACACAACCGATTTATTGAAAGACACGTTTGGTGACCGAATAATTTGACGTTTTGGACCTGTGAATTGGCCTCGAAGATTGTGAAGTTTAACACCGCTAGACTATTTTCTGAGGGGCTATATAAAAACATTGGTTATGCGGATAAGCTACAAACGCATGACCCTTTGGAAGGCAACATTCGCCGTGATATTGCCGATATACGGTTACAAATGTTGGAAAAAGTCATCGAAAATTGGACGTCCAGATTGGACTACATCCGAGCCAACTGTGGCAGTAATATGCCAGAAATCATATTTAAAATGTAATGTACTAAGATTATCTTTCGAATAAAAAAAATTCATATCAATAGAATAATACATCGTTGTTTTATTGCAATTTAAAGTTCTATACCTCTAAAAAACACCCTTTAGTTTTAATGAGCTTTCATGATCGAGTGAGTGAATATTAACGTCGCACTGTTCAGCTGCACGAGGGCTTTAGAGACGGACCTCGTAATTTTGAACAATGTTTGACGAGGACGATACTTGAGTTGGCCTCTTTTAACTACCACACCACTCTACAAGAGTACATTTGAGCTCTCGACAGATTTAACATACACTTCCCCCATACACGCCGGGTCTTTAGTGGTACTGGGTTCGAACTCGTGACAACTTTGGTGATCAACAAATAGCAAGTTGAACTTTTTCTTTCTAGTGTCTTTTTGTCAAGGCCAACTGATCCTTGTGGTACACTTATGGCTTCATATTTTATTTAATGAAGTTCTTTAGGAAGCATTTGAAAATTTTCCTTTCGTTTGATGTTCATCGCGTTTCTCAATCATGAATAATATGCATTTTTTCAACAGGTTCTCCTTTTGCTTGATCAGGCTCAACCTCCTTCAATAGAGATCACAAGATGTTCCGCGCCACCGCTCCTGGGTTAAAAGGGAATTCAGAGAAGAATACGGATGTTCTAAAAAGGATTATTACGTTTTCAATATGCTTTATGTGTTTGAGAACACTCATAAAAATAAGTCTTGGCGAAATAATCCTTCAAATAAATCAATCATTTTCCAGATATCGTAAAATTCTTCATTATTTTCAATTTCTCTAAACGAAAAACAAACACATAAAACATGGGACGGAAGTATTGTATACACCATACCAGTAAGTTTGAATGTCATTCAAATGATCAGCAAATGAGTTATGCTGCCTGGCTGAAAAATGAATCATGTCTTCCTTTTCTTTTTACAACTAATAAACAGTATTTCAATAATAATTATATAATTACAGTGATGAAATGTTTATGTTACAATTTTTCTCAGGGCCTGGGTTTCGTTTTTTTTCTTTTAACGAGTAACGTTTTATGTTTAAAAAGAAAAACGCCAGATTATATACATAAATTATATGAGTGTTGTTGTGTATTTTTTTATTATGGAAAAAAAAAGTATTTTGTTTCACTTCTTTCCGGTTATTTTTTTAAAAAAAATATCTTTAAAATTTCGATATGATCGCGCCCCCCTTGTACGGTTATCGCAGCCCCAGAGGGGAGGGGGTGCCCTTTATTTTTAGAAACATTGGCATAAGCATTACGCAAAGTTTACACATACTTTGGTACTTCTTTGTATGTGTTTTATTCGAAGTATAATACTGTTTCGTAGTAATAAAAAAAATCACAGTAAGCTATTCCTTTGAATATAACGATATTTATTTTTAATTAAAATGTGTAATTACACGCTAAACTATACATAATTACCATTTTTAAGTGTAGTCTTTTTGAAGGAATTACTTTGATATAATGGGACAATGTACCAAACAGTGCTAGGCGCGATAAAGGAATCACTCCAATAACCGCTTGTCGATAAAAGGAAATCGAAGATGGTGGCCTAGAGGTTTCAAATCGTCTATAAGATAATTTTACATAATTGTTTTGAAAAACATTGAAATATATTTCAAATGATAACTATTGGAAGATATTGAAAATAAACAAGATCAATCAATAAATAACCAATATCAGTATAATATAATAAAATGATATTTGTAATAATAATATTAAGCAGTATATAACAATATTTATTATTATATTTAAAAATCATATAATATAGTTTAATAGTAATTATAAAAAAGGCTAATGACCGTATTGTAATATAATATAAAGTATACGTAAGAATACTCATATAACATAATAATTATAAATATAAGTAACATAAGAATAATATTCTAAATGAATAACAAAATAAAAATTATAAATGAATAACAAAATAAAAATTATAAATACATAACATAATGTATATTAATATTTATAAATAAATATAATAAAACAATTGTTATACATAACGAATATTAACACATATAATAACAGTTTAATTTTTATAATACATTATAATAAAAATATTTTAAACGCTATGAAAATGGTTAAATTTTAAAAGAAATCGAATTAAAATCGTCTAAAGGTAAAAAGCGTCGACGCAGCAAAAACCATTAAAGAAACAATCTAATATACATTATCCCAATGGAATCACATCATCAGATGATAAAAATATGCAGGTAACCATATTGTAATGTTAACGCCCATCTCGACGAAGATAAACAACCTGGTGCGTGTCGCGTGATATCAAACTAGTACCGTTTTGAATACACATCTAAAATCATCACCTTTTACTCACGGCACACACATACGAGATTTAAGCATCTGCAGAAGTACTATATGTGATTTCTCATTATATTTAATTAATTTAGTATATATATATATATATATATATATATATAATCTTAGATTCATATATAAATCTTAGATTCATACATATTTAGGATAAGATATATAAAAATTTCAAAATTTTTTGGTTACGCATAGTTTAAGAAACACTTATCCGAAAAAGACCAAAGGGTTGCCTGACTCCTTGCTTAAAGTGTCTTAACGCAAAAAAATATTTTTAATTGAGTAATATTATGCCTTTTCCTTAAATTTCCTGGCATCATTTTCTAATGAAGCCTTTCTTGAAGAAATACGAGGTAGTTCAAAGTATTCATATAATGTAAGACTAAAAGATAATATTAAAGGCAATGTGCAATTTAGAGTGGTAGGAAACTTCTAGAACACTCAACGGAAGCACCGATGATTACAAATTTTCCATTACATTCTCTGGAAATGTATACAAATACTAGAGCACGTTTAGCATTAGTCAATGCAGCCCGGATACTCTTAATAAAGTTTTTTTTTCTTAAATAATTTATGAATATTATGTATATTCAGTTATTTCCCTGTCAAGTACTGAAATGGGTATGAATGCCTACGAGAAATGTGCATTTATCCAAATAAAAATTCCGTCGTAAATTATAACACGTAAGCTCTATTTTTAAAAGCATTCTTTTATTTATGATTTTTTTTAAAAAAAGTACACATTTACGTAAAAGAAAAAACGTAATAATATATTTTCCAGTTTATTATATATTTTCAATATTTTTATGTTATTTTGTGTATCGAAACTCATTATTTTATAACCCTTAGTTCGATAACCTTATAGCTGTGATATTCCAAACTTATAATATTTATATAAATATATATATATATATATATATATATATATATATATATATATATATATATATATATATATATATATTAAGAATTTGAAACTTCATAGTAAAATTTATGATAAAAGACATGCCTTTAATTTTAATATTATCAAAGTGCTTACTGGAATTCAAATTTATCAATATCTATATATAGAAATATTAATATCCTATCGTAATTATTTTTATATGCGGGTCTGTTTTCTTTCTTTCTCTTGTAAACAGTGTTTTTTTTTCCAGGTATAGGAATTTAAGTTGGCATTACTTTCCAAGATGGCGAACGATTTAACAGCTGTCAAGCAATTTATTCTCAGTTTGGTTTGGCAATTCTTCAAACCGATCATCAAGCAAGGCGTAGATTCGTCGAATGGGCCTAAAACGAGATTGCCGTTGTTCCCGATTTTCATAAGCGACATTTGTTTAGCGATGAAGCGCACTTCTGGTTGAATGGCAACGTCAACATACAAAAAACTGTCGCATTTTAAGTCAAGCTAATCCACTAGTGTATGTCGAAACACCGTTACATCAATCAAAACTGACTGTTTGTTCCGCTTTATGGGCTAGTGGAATCATTGGTCCGTACTTCAAAAACGATGAAGGCCACAACGTTACAGTCAATGGTAATCAGTGTAGAGCCATGATTATTAACTTTTTAATTCCTGAATTAAACAATCATGATGTCCAGGAGCTGTGTTTCCAATAAGACGGCGCAACAAGTCACACAGCTCGTGTGACACAACCGATTTATTGAAAGACACGTTTGGTGACCGAATAATTTGACGTTTTGGACCTGTGAATTGGCCTCTAAGATCTTGTGGTTTAACACCGCTAGACTATTTTCTGTGGGGCTATTTAAAAACATTGGTCTATGCGGATAAGCTACAAACGCTTGACCCTTTGGAAGACAACATTCGCCGTGTTATTGCCGTTATACGGTTACAAATATTGGAAAAAGTCATCGAAAATTGGACGTCCAGATTGGACTACATCCGAGCCAACCGAGACAGTCATATGCCAGACATCATATTTAAAATGTAATGTACTAAGATTATCTTCCGAATAAAAAAAATCATATCAATAGAATAATACATCGTTGTTTTATTGCAATTTAAAGTTCTATACCTCTAAAAAACTTAGTTTTAATGAGCTTTCATGATCGAGTGAGTGAATATTAACGTCGCACTGTTCAGCTGCACGAGGACTTTAGAGACGGACCTCGTAATTTTGAACAATGTTTGACGAGGACGATACTTGAGTTGGCCTTTTTTAACTACCATACCACTCTACAAGAGTACATTTCAGCTCTGGACGGATTCAACATACACTTCCACCATACACGCCGGGTCCTTAGTGGTACTGGGCTCGAACACGTGATAACTTTAGTGATCAACAAATAGCAAGTTGAACTTTTTCTTTCTTGTGTCTTTTTGTCATAGCGAACTGATACTTGTGGTACACTTATGGCTTCATATTTATTTGATGCAGTTCTATAGGAAGCATTTGAATATTTTCCTTTCGTTTCATGTTCATCGCGTTTCTCAATCATGAATAATATGTATTTTTTCATTAGGTTCTCCTTTTGCTTGATCAGTTTCAACCTTCTTCAATAGAGATCGCAGATGTCCCGCTCCAGCGCTCCTAGGTTAAAAGGGAATTCAGAAAAAAATACGGATCTTCTAAAAATTATTATGACGTTTTTCACTATGCTCTATGTGTTTGAGAACACTCATAAAAATAAGTCTTGGCGAAATAATCCTTCAAATAAATCTATTATTTTCCAAATATCGTATAACTCTTTATTATTTACGATTTCACTAAGCGAAAAACAAACACATAAAGGATGGGACGAAACTATTGTAGAAACCATACCAGTAAGTTTGAATGTCAATCAAATGATCAGCAAGTGTATTATGCTGCCTGGCTGAAAAGTGAATCATGCCTTCATCTTCTTTTTACAAATAATAAACAGTATTTCAATAAAAATTATAAAATTACAGTGATGAAATGTTGATCTTAGAACTTTCCTCAGGGTCAGGGTTTTTTTTTTTCTTCTTTTAGCGAGTAACATTTTATGTTTAAAAAGAAAAACGCCTGATTATAAAAATAAATTATATCAGTGTTATTGTGTATTTTTTTTATTATGGAAAAAAAGTATTTTGTTTCACTTCTTTCCGGTTATTTTTTAAAAGAAAATCTTTAAAATTTCGATATGATCGTGCCCTCCTTGTAGGGTTATCGCACGCCCCAGAGGGGGCGCCCCAAACTTTGAGAAACTCTGGCATAAACGTTACGCAAAGTTTACACATACTTTGGTACTTCTTTGTGTGTGTTTTATTCGAAGTATAATACTGTTTCCCAGTAAAAAAAATCACAGTTAGTTTGTCCTTTGGATATTACGATATTTATTTTTAATTAAAATGTGTAATTACACGCTAAACTATACATAACTACCATCTATTAAGTGTAGTCTTTTTGAAGGAATTAGTTTGATATCATGGGACAATGTACCAAACAGTGCTAGGCGCGATAAAGGAATCACGCCAAGAACCGCTTGTCGATAAAAGGAAATCAAAGATGGTGGCCTAGAGGTTTCAAATCGTCTATAAGATAATTTTACATAATTGTTTTGAAAAACATTGAAATATATTTCAAATGATAACTATTGGAAGATATTGAAAATAAACAAGATCAATCAATAAATAACCAATATCAGTATAATATAATAAAATGATATTTGTAATAATAATATTAAGCAGTATATAACAATATTTATTATTATATTTAAAAATCATATAATATAGTTTAATAGTAATTATAAAAAAGGCTAATGACCGTATTGTAATATAATATAAAGTATACGTAAGAATACTCATATAACATAATAATTATAAATATAAGTAACATAAGAATAATATTCTAAATGAATAACAAAATAAAAATTATAAATGAATAACAAAATAAAAATTATAAATACATAACATAATGTATATTAATATTTATAAATAAATATAATAAAACAATTGTTATACATAACGAATATTAACACATATAATAACAGTTTAATTTTTATAATACATTATAATAAAAATATTTTAAACGCTATGAAAATGGTTAAATTTTAAAAGAAATCGAATTAAAATCGTCTAAAGGTAAAAAGCGTCGACGCAGCAAAAACCATTAAAGAAACAATCTAATATACATTATCCCAATGGAATCACATCATCAGATGATAAAAATATGCAGGTAACCATATTGTAATGTTAACGCCCATCTCGACGAAGATAAACAACCTGGTGCGTGTCGCGTGATATCAAACTAGTACCGTTTTGAATACACATCTAAAATCATCACCTTTTACTCACGGCACACACATACGAGATTTAAGCATCTGCAGAAGTGCTATATGTGATTTCTCATTATATTTAATTAATTTACTATATATATATATATATATATATATATATAAATCTTAGATTCATACATATTTAGGATAAGATATATAAAAATTTCAAAATTTTTTGGTTACGCATAGTTTAAGAAACACTTATCCGAAAAAAGACCAAAGGGTTGCCTGACTCCTTGCTTAAAGTGTCTTAACGCAAAAAATATTTTTAATTGAGTAATATTATGCCTTTTCCTTAAATTTCCTGGCATCATTTTCTAATGAAGCCTTTCTTGAAGAAATACGAGGTAGTTCAAAGTATTCATATAATGTAAGACTAAAAGATAATATTAAAGGCAATGTGCAATTTAGAGTGGTAGGAAACTTCTAGAACACTCAACGGAAGCACCGATGATTACAAATTTTCCATTACATTCTCTGGAAATGTATACAAATACTAGAGCACGTTTAGCATTAGTCAATGCAGCCCGGATACTCTTAATAAAGTTTTTTTTTCTTAAATAATTTATGAATATTATGTATATTCAGTTATTTCCCTGTCAAGTACTGAAATGGGTATGAATGCCTACGAGAAATGTGCATTTATCCAAATAAAAATTCCGTCTTAAATTATAACACCTAAGCTCTATTTTTAAAAGCATTCTTTTATTTATGATTTTTTTTAAAAAAAGTACACATTTACGTAAAAGAAAAAACGTAATAATATATTTTCCAGTTTATTATATATTTTCAATATTTTTATGTTATTTTGTGTATCGAAACTCATTATTTTATAACCCTTAGTTCGACAACCTTATAGCTGTGATATTCCAAACTTATAATATATATATATAAATATATATATATATATATATATATATATATATATATATATATATATATATATATATATATATATTAAGAATTTGAAACTACATAGTAAAATTTATGATAAAAGACATGCCTTTAATTTTAATATTATCAAAGTGCTTACTGGAATTCAAATTTATCAATATCTATATATAGAAATATTAATATCCTATCGTAATTATTTTTATATGCGGGTCTGTTTTCTTTCTCTTGTAAACAGTGTTTTTTTTTTTCCAGGTATAGGAATTTAAGTTGGCATTACTTTCCAAGATGGCGAACGATTTAACAGCTGTCAAGCAATTTATTCTCAGTTTGGTTTGGCAATTCTTCAAACCGATCATCAAGCAAGGCGTAGATTCGTCGAATGGGCCTAAAACGAGATTGCCGTTGTTCCCGATTTTCATAAGCGACTTTTGTTTAGCGATGAAGCGCACTTCTGGTTGAATGGCAACGTCAACATAAAAAACTGCCGCATTTTAAGTGAAGCTAATCCACTAGTGTATGTCAAAACACCGTTACATCCATCAAAACTGACTGTTTGTTGCGCTTTATGGGCTGGTGGAATCATTGGTCCGTACTTCAAAAACGATGAAGGCCGCAACGTTACTGTCAATGGTAATCGGTATTGAGCCATGATTTTTAACTTTTTCATTCCTGAATGAAACAATCATGATGTCCAGGAGCTGTGGTTCCAACAAGACGGCGCAACAAGACACATAGCTCGTGACACAACCGATTTATTGAAAGACACGTTTGGTGACCGAATAATTTGACGTTTTGGACCTGTGAATTGGCCTCGAAGATTGTGAAGTTTAACACCGCTAGACTATTTTCTGAGGGGCTATATAAAAACATTGGTTATGCGGATAAGCTACAAACGCATGACCCTTTGGAAGGCAACATTCGCCGTGATATTGCCGATATACGGTTACAAATGTTGGAAAAAGTCATCGAAAATTGGACGTCCAGATTGGACTACATCCGAGCCAACTGTGGCAGTAATATGCCAGAAATCATATTTAAAATGTAATGTACTAAGATTATCTTTCGAATAAAAAAAAAAAATTCATATCAATAGAATAATACATCGTTGTTTTATTGCAATTTAAAGTTCTATACCTCTAAAAAACACCCTTTAGTTTTAATGAGCTTTCATGATCGAGTGAGTGAATATTAACGTCGCACTGTTCAGCTGCACGAGGGCTTTAGAGACGGACCTCGTAATTTTGAACAATGTTTGACGAGGACGATACTTGAGTTGGCCTCTTTTAACTACCACACCACTCTACAAGAGTACATTTGAGCTCTCGACAGATTTAACATACACTTCCCCCATACACGCCGGGTCTTTAGTGGTACTGGGTTCGAACTCGTGACAACTTTGGTGATCAACAAATAGCAAGTTGAACTTTTTCTTTCTAGTGTCTTTTTGTCAAGGCCAACTGATCCTTGTGGTACACTTATGGCTTCATATTTATTTAATGAAGTTCTTTAGGAAGCATTTGAAAATTTTCCTTTCGTTTGATGTTCATCGCGTTTCTCAATCATGAATAATATGCATTTTTCAACAGGTTCTCCTTTTGCTTGATCAGGCTCAACCTCCTTCAATAGAGATCACAAGATGTTCCGCGCCACCGCTCCTGGGTTAAAAGGGAATTCAGAGAAGAATACGGATGTTCTAAAAAGGATTATTACGTTTTCAATATGCTTTATGTGTTTGAGAACACTCATAAAAATAAGTCTTGGCGAAATAATCCTTCAAATAAATCAATCATTTTCCAGATATCGTAAAATTCTTCATTATTTTCAATTTCTCTAAACGAAAAACAAACACATAAAGGATGGGACGGAACTATTGTATACACCATACCAGTAAGTTTGAATGTCATTCAAATGATCAGCAAATGAGTTATGCTGCCTGGCTGAAAAATGAATCATGTCTTCCTTTTCTTTTTACAACTAATAAACAGTATTTCAATAAAAATTATAAAATTACAGTGATGAAATGTTTATGTTACAATTTTCTCAGGGCCTGGGTTTTTTTTTTTTTTTTCTTTTAACGAGTAACGTTTTATGTTTTAAAAAGAAAAACGCCAGATAATATACATAAATTATATGAGTGTTGTTGTGTATTTTTTTTATTATGGAAAAAAAAGTATTTTGTTTCACTTCTTTCCGGTTATTTTTTTAAAAAAAATATCTTTAAAATTTCGATATGATCGCGCCCCCCTTGTACGGTTATCGCAGCCCCAGAGGGGAGGGGGTGCCCTTTATTTTTAGAAACACTGGCATAAGCATTACGCAAAGTTTACACATACTTTGGTACTTCTTTTTGTATGTGTTTTATTCGAAGTATAATACTGTTTCCCAGTAAAAAAAATCACAGTTAGTTTGTCCTTTGGATATTACGATATTTATTTTTAATTAAAATGTGTAATTACACGCTAAACTATACATAACTACCATCTATTAAGTGTAGTCTTTTTGAAGGAATTAGTTTGATATCATGGGACAATGTACCAAACAGTGCTAGGCGCGATAAAGGAATCACGCCAAGAACCGCTTGTCGATAAAAGGAAATCGAAGATGGCGGCCTAGGGGTTCAAATCGTCTGTAAGATAATTTTATAGAATTGTTTTGAAAAACATTGAAATATATTTCAAATGATAACTATTGGAAGATACTGAGAATAAACAAGATCAATCAATAAATAATCAATAGCAGTATAATATAATAAAATGGTATATGTACTAATAATATTATGCAGTATATAACAATAACTATTACTATACTTAAAAATCATATAATAAAGTTTAAAAGTAATTATAAAAAAGACTAATGACCGTATTGTAATATAATATAAAGTATACGTAAGAATACTCATATAACATAATAATTATAAATATAAGTAATATAAAAATAATTCTAAATGAATAACAAAATAAAAATTATAAATACATAACATAATGTATAATAATATTTACAAATAAATATAATAAAACAATTGTTATAAATAACGAATATTAACACATATAATAACAGTTTAATTTTTATAATACATTATAATAAAAATATTTTATACGCTATGAAAATGGTTAAATTTTAAAAGAAATCGAATTAAAATCGTCTGAAGGTAAAAAGCGTCGACGCAGAAAAAAACCATTAAAGAAACAATCTAATATACATTATCCCAATGGAATCACATCATCAGATGATAAAAATATGCAGGTAACCATATTGTAATGTTAACGCCAATCTCGACGAAGATAAACTACAACCTGGCGCGTGCCGCGTGCTATCAAACTAGTACCGTTTTGAATACACATCTAAAATCATCACCTTTTACTCACGGCACACACATACGAGATTTAAGCATCTGCAGAAGTACTATATATGTGATTTTCTCATTATATTTAATTAATTTACTAAATCTTAGATTCATACATATTTAGGATAAGATTTATCAAAATTTCCAAATTTTTTGGTTACGCATAGTTTAAGAAACACTTATCCGAAAAAAGACCAAAGGGTTGCCTGACTCCCTGCTTAATATGTCTAAACGCAAAAAAATATTTTTAATTGAGTAGTATTATGCCTTTTTCTTAAATTTCCTGGCATCATTTTATAATGAAGCCTTTCTTGAGGAAATACGAGGAAGTTGAAAGTATTCATACAATGTAAGACTAAAAGATAATATTAAAGGTAATGTGTAATTGAGAGTGGTAGGAAACTTCTAGAACACTTAACGGAAGCACCGATGATTACAAATTTTCGATTAAATTCTCTGGAAATGTTTACAAATACTAGAGCACGTTTAGCATTAATCAATGCAGCCCGGATACTCATAATAAAGTTTTATTTCTTAAATAATTTATGAATATTAAATATATTCGATTATGTCCCTGTCAAGTACTGAAATGGATATGAATGCCTACGAGAAATGTGCATTTATCCAAATAAAAAATTCCGTCTTAAATTATAACACCTAAGCTCTATTTTTAAAAGCATTCTTTTATTTATGATTTTTTAAAAAAAAAGTACACATTTATGTCATAGAAAAAACGTAATAATATATTTTTCCAGTTTATTATATATTTATAATATTTTTATGTTCTTTTGTGTATCGAAACTCATTATTTTATAACCCATGGGTCGACAACCTTATAGCTGTGATATTCCAAACACATAATATATAACTATATATATATACATATATAGTTATATATATATATATATATATATATATATTAAGAATTTGAAACTACATAGTAATATATATAATAAAAGAGATGCCTTTAATTTAAGTATTTTCAAATTGCCTTACTGGGATTAAAATTTATCAATATCTATATATAGAAATATTAATATCCCATCTTAATTAATTTTATATGCGGGTCTGTTTTCTTTCCCTTGTAAAGAGTGTTTTTTTTTCAGGTATAGAAGTTTAAGTTGGCATTACTTTCCAAGATGGCGACCGATTTAACAGCTGTCAAGTGATTTATTCTCAGTTTGGTTTGGCAATTCATCAAAACGATCATCAAGCATAGCGTAGATTCGTGGAATGGACCCAAAACGAGATTTCCGTTGTTCCCGATTTTCATAAGCGAATTTTGTTTAAAGATGAAGCGCACTTCTGGTTGAATGGCTATGTCCACAAACAAAACTGCTGCATTTGGAGTAAAGGTTATCTTCAAATGTATGTCGAAACACCGTTACATTCAGAAAAACTGACTGTTTAGTGCGCTTTATGGGCTGGTGGAATCATTGGTCCGTACTTGTAGAAAAACGATGAAGGCCACAACGTTACAGTCAATGGTGATCGATATAGAGCCATGATTACTATCTTTTTCATTCCTGAATTAAACAATCATGATGTCCAGGAGCTGTGGTTCCATCAAGACGGCGCAACATGTCACACAGCTCGTGCCACAATCGATTTATTGAAAGACACGCTTGGTGACCGAATAATTTGACGTTTTGTACCTGTGAATTGGCCTCTAAGATCTTGTGGTTTAACACCACTAGACTATTTTCTCTGGGGCTATTTAAAAAATTGGTCTATGCGGATAAGCCACAAACGCTTGACCATTTGGAAGACAACATTCGCCGTGTTATTGCCGATATACGGCCACAAATGTTGGAAAAAGTCATCGAAAATTGGACGTCCAGATTGGACTACATCCGAGCCAGCCATGACAGTCATATGCCAGAAATCATATTTAAAATGTAATACCACAAGATTATCTTTTGAATAAAAAAAATCATGTCAATCGAATAATACATCGTTGTTTTATTGCAATTTAAAGTTCTATACCTCTAAAAAACACCCTTTAATTGTCGAAAAACACATAACTAAATGTTGCACTCCCGACCTAAGTATTGCTATTATCTATGTTAGCGTTGTATTAAATCTAAATTGCAAATAATAATATTAGGTTATATGTTTTGTTTATATTTTATTAGTTTAATGATTTTTTAAATATTTTAATTCCTCATATGTAATTGTTTCCTTTCCTCTGGGTACGTAGTATGACAGACTACAGGTGAAGGTTGGCTAGCCCCAAAACATGTTTAAACCTGCAATCCTGATTCCTAAGGCCAGGAGTTTGTCATTGTAATATTGTGCCTTTTTGCTTCCTATTTATAGTTATCTTAGATTTATAACTATTTGTATATTCTTATATTTTAATTTATATATGTATATATTTTATATTTATATATGTATATATATATATATATATATATATATATATATATATATATACATATATAAATTAAATTATATTGGATTTTATATTTTAGGTTATATATATATACATATATATATTGGATTTTATGTTTTATATATATATATGTATATATATCTATATCTATCTATAAATATATATTGGATTTTATGTTTTATATATATATATGTATATATATATATCTATATATATATATATATATATTGGATTTTTTATGTTTTATATATATATATATATATATATATATATATATATATATATATATATGGCGTGTTTAAAGGAAAGTGATTCGATGCTTCACATTCAGACAATTGTCAATGTATTTTCGTAAAACAAACGCATTAGTGAAGGTGTTTATACCCCGCTTTTTTTTTTTCATTATTTGAGTTTCTGTCTTGATGATTCACATATATGAAGCGGTTCGCTACTCGCCCACCTCTACCTTACTTAATAAGTTTAAAGGGACGGTGGACCACTAAACTAACTTCTCAAATTGTTAGCATAATTAGCTGAAAAGGGAATCAATATAGTAAATGATTATTATATTCCAATATTTAAATATAATATTTAAAAAAAAACAATTTTAAAATGATTTTTCAAAAAAGTAAATTTTTTAAATAGTTTTTAAAAATAATCCTTTGGCATTACTTTTTAAGATATGTACTTAATTTTTGATTTCTACATAGATGACCACAATAAAATATATCTTTGCCTGGAATTTAAATTCTGAATAAAACTTGAAGAGAAGAATATACATTTTTTTATATTATATGAATCATTTCTCCAATTATAACCATTCAAGATATTCAAAACAACACAAAATATGATTCGTTAATTATTTTTAGAAAATTAGAGTATAAATTGGGGTATTATATCAACTTTCATGAGTTGCGAATATTTAAGAGTGATATGACGTAATTTCAAACGCAAGGTACACATTACGTAGCAATAAAAAACACTAAAATTTATAAACTTAGAAAAGTACATTTTAAAAATTAATTTAAAAAGAATAAAAATATAGTCCAGTAATTATCAATGAAAATGGCAAAACTCTTTGACAGAAATATTCTATGCCTTAGAAGGAATATTATTAGTAACAAAAATCAAAATTGTAATTTTGACAACAATTTGGCTTTGTGAGGGTCCATCATTTTCTTAAAGCTAAGAGTAAAGTTCTATAGAAAATTCGGTCATCTTAAACCTTGTCCAGTAGCTGAGTGGTAGTATATCGCGCTTTCCCGCCTCATCCTTTCCTTGACTCAGCCTTTCAACCCTTCAGTCAGTCAATAAATGAGAACCAAACTTACCTGGAAACTGATAACTGGGGGTTTCGTGTCAGACTGACCACTTGACCGAATTGTCTTTACATGCACCCAAACACCTAAGGTAGCGTAAATTGAGATAGCCACTGTAGACCTTGGCCTTCATCAGCTGTTGCCTCACTGAGTTCAATATGTTAATTCTAAATGAAAATATTGAATTAAAAAGGCAATCTAGATGCAAGTATAAATTCTCTATTGCATGCAAACCCAGATGCAAAATAGCATAATTATAATTACATGAAATCAGGAAATAGTACGCGACCGTAGAAGATTTATCACAGAGAAAACTGCAAAGAAAAGTTTTATAACGGGACTACACACGAAGTTCAAAATTAAAAACATACATTTTTTAAATTACTCGGCTTATGTAAATATAAGCCAAACACTTAAACTGCAAAAATGATCCATTTTATGTTCAATTGGAAAGTAAGTACAATATAAGAGCTTTCATTTTCAAAAAAAGTGGTAAAACAATAATAAAAAATTTCGATTGAAGATATTCAAATCTCATGCATAGCTATTATCATAATTATTTCTTAAGAACAGTTTTTATTTTAAAACTATACTGAAGTATCCGACGCGACTTTTTTTTTTTTTTGAAAAAAATGGAGGTATGGAGATTTTTTTTGTTTCTTTTTATTTTTTTAAATATATTTTTAGCTAAAATAGTAAAATTGAAAACAGAAAAACATGTATTATTAAAAAGTGAAAAAACTGGTAAAAATGTACAAAAATTTACATAAACGGGGTCCGCTATGTACAAAATACTTTTAACAAATTCTCAAATTTTCAATTTTAATGTGTTACTTTGTTATTCATGGTGGAAATGACCTTCAGGATAATATATATTTTAATTTTTACAAAAAAAAAGAATAGTCTTTCTTAGTGACTATACGAAATTGCTTAAAAAACAGTGACTATATGACCATAAAAGACTGTTCACTTTGAAGTAAAACAGTGATTGATAAATCTGATGGTCAAAACACTTCTAATGTTATTCAAAACTTTCACAAAAAATTCAGCAAATTATTTTCAAAACATTTTCAGCAATCGCTGTCCCCGTTTGAGTTTTTCGAAAAAAACACATTTCGAGTAAAACTCATTTAAAGTTTGATATCCTGTTTAAAGTTATGGCATCTTCTTTTATTAAAACATTTGTAGATTTTGTTCTAGTGAATAGAAAATAAAAAGGTTAATATTTTTATTAAGTTCATAAGATGGCATATAAAATAAAACCATAAAAAAAGTGTCAATTTTTGAAAAAAAAATGGTTTTAGGGTAGTCCGATACTTTAAATATTCCGTAAGGTTTTCTTTGAGATAAAAATTTTTCTAATGAGCAACATAAATAGGATATACAGTAAAATTGATACTTTTTTTCACATGTGCTGTATTCTCAATTTGAAAATACACGAGAAAATCTGCCGACGAACCTCATATTTTCGAAGCTCATGCACGTGACAAATATTGTACCTAAATTGGAACTCCCACTTGAAAAAAATTTTGCTTAAAACTTGCAGGAGGACTTTTAGCCGGAACATATTTAACGTACAACAATTTTTATTAACCCTCAAATACTTGCGCGAGGTGTTCTGTACAAACCAGCAACAAGAAAATCCTCCCCGGATTCTAAAAACAATGCGCAGGAGCACAATTTTTCCTGTAGCTGCCCATTTTAGGTCATTGAACTTTCCGGCCTGATGCAAATCATCTTTCTCGAACGATTGGAAAGAAATTACCTTCAAAAGTTTATCTGGGGAACTGAGAACTCGTGCGAGAAGTTGAGCATATGTATACAGTCTGCTCTGAATGTTTGGAAAACGATTAAAATATTATTTTCTACTTTCTACTATCATTATCTCATTAACTATAAAATACATTTACTACTGGTATAAACGTTTCTCTTTTTTACGAAAAAATATAAAATTTTGTGTTTTAAAATGAAAATTTTGTATGTCTTTAGTTTAAAATATTGTTAGTCTCATTTCGATGCAATACATTTAATAATTTTATTTGTATAATACAAAAAACATCTTGTACTTTAAAAATATGTATCATAATAACTTTATCTTCCTAATTAAATACACATGTTTAAAGTTTTGGGTGTTCTCTACCCCTCACGAGTAAGGACGGTAGCTAAAACAGGCGCGAATGACCGCGGGTTAAAAGTGGATTTTCAGTGTCAATAACTTAAAAACATGAATTTGAGTCTGCTATAACTTGGCCGCTACGAATTCAGAAACTTCAAATATCTGACTTGAAATCTGATATGATTGATTTTCTTAAATTAACTCACAAATGTACGCATTCGAGTGAGCACTAAGTATAATATAAATCTTTAGTATCATACGTTGCGGAATGAGCCACAATTTGCTTAACTTTAAGGTTTCCGAACACGTTTGGAGTACTATTTAGCAAAATAACATTTTTAACTCTATAAATGTTTATTTAGGACTCAATACCAGTAAAAATTACTATTTAACTAACAATATTTGAATCACCTGAATTAGACAAAAATTAAAATTATAAGTGAAATTTTAGCGATATTTTTGAAAAACTTCAAAGCAGTTAGTTTAAAAAGTAATAAAAAATTATTAGGAAAAGTATTACTAAAAATGAAATGCTTTTATCTAGAAAATGTACTAAAATACTAATGCTAAATCAAAACATTAAAATTTTAGAGCTGATTGAGTAAAGATTTTAGGAAATGTTAAATTCTTTATAAGACCATTCTTTAAATAACAAGCCACAACTCAAGAAATATTCATAAAATAAGGAATATTTTTGTATATTCTCTTGAAAAAAACGTAAATATCAGCTTCAAAAAGTTTCATAAAAATACATTCGTAACACTTTGAGCGACGGAAACATTTGCAAAACTTCAGCAAGCCTACGGAGACAGTGTTTTGTCAAGAGCCCAGGTTTTTCGGTGGTTTTAGGCATTTTCAGAAGGAAGAGAGTCAATTGAAAATGACCTACCCGCGCAAGGGCCTCGGTTTCCATAAGGGCTAAAAATGTCGTTAGAGTCCGGGTTCTTGTGCGTTCAGATCGTCGTTTGAAAGTCAGAATGATTGGGGAAGAGTTGAATTTGAATCAAACCACTGTTCATTAGATTTTGACCAATGAATTGAAGGTGAGAAACATCTGCGCCAAAATGGTTCGGAAAAACCTTTCTCAGTTGACCGTATCTTGGCCAGTAAGAAGATGCATGTTGCTTCTGAGCCCCTTTATTCGCCAGACTTGAATCCTTGTGACTTTGTTTCTTTCCGAAATTGAAGAATCACCTCAATGGACATCATTTTGGGACATTGGAAAACATTCAAATGGCTGTAACCAACCAGTTGAAGGCTATTCCAATATCCGAGTTCCACCAGTGCTATGAGGAGTGGAAGAAACGTATCCAGCGCCGTGTGGCTTTGGAAGGCAGTTACTTTGAAGGAGGCAATGTTGAAATGTAAGTTTATTGGATTAAACAAGTGAAAAAATCAGTCTCATTATTTAAACTACACACCTCGTATATTTCTATCCATAATTTGATTTGAAGGAAAGCTGAAACTTTCACACAATCAAATAAAAGTAAAATACAGAGTGTTTTTTTCCCAGGTATACAAGTTTAAGTTGGCATTCCTTTCCAAGATGGCGACCGATTTAACAGCTGTCAAGTGACTTATTCTCAGTTTGGTTTGACAATTCATCATGAATAGATTCACGCCTGAACAACGGTTTCAAATTGTGCAATTTTATTTCGAAAAAGATGGTCGATTATCATAAGGGAACTTTGTTTAGCGATGAAGCGCACTTCTGGTTGGATGGCTACATCAACAAACAAAATGGCCGCATTTGGAGTGAAGCTAATCCACAAGTGTATGTCGAAACACCGTTACATCCAGAAAAACTGACTGTTTGGTGCGCTTAATGGGCTGGTGGAATCTTTGTTAAAAAACGATGAATGCCATAACATTACAGTCAATGTTGATCAGTATACAGCCATGATTACTAACTTTTTCATTCCTGAATTGAACAATCATGATGTCCAGGAGGTGTGGTTCCATTAAAACGGTGCATTTATTGAAAGACACGTTTGCTGACCGCCTAATTTCACGTTTTAGACCTTTGAATTGGCCTCTAAGACAGTGTTTCTCAAAGTGTGGGGCGCGCCCCCTGGGGGGCGCGAGCGTATCGAAAATTTAAAGATTTTTTTTTAAAAAAATAACCGGAAAGAGAAGTAAAACAAAATGCTTTCTTCCATAATAAAAAAAAATACACACAACACACTGACATAATTTATATTTATTATCTGGCTTTTTTCCGTCATCAAATAGCTATCTTTGATCCCAAAACCAAATTAAAGAAAAAAAAAAACATTTTGTTTTATTTGCTGTTTTTCCTCAATGAGAGATTTTTTTATTACGTTTCAACATAAAATATTACTCGTTAAAAGAAAAACGAAACACAGACCATGAGAAAAATTCTAAGAAGATAAACAATTCTCCGCTGTAATTATTATTGAAATACTGTACATTAGTTGTAGAAAAAGAAAAGGAAGTCATGATTCACTTTTCAGCCAGGCTGCATAGTACGTTTGCTAACCATTTGATTGACCTTCAATCTTATGGTATGGTTATTATCAATATTAGTTCCCTCCCATCTTTTATGCGTTTGCTTTTCGCTTAGGGAAATTGTAAATAATTGAGTTTTGCGATATTTGGAAAAGAATTGATTGGTTTAACATTTCTGTAGGATAACTGAAAAGTGTCTGATTTGCGTCCTTTATTATGGTCTTGTACTTTTGAATCATTTTAGTTCAGTTTTATTGGATTTTTCTCAAATCATCAAAAGAATTGAATAGTCCTTGAAAGAAGGTAAGTATACTTTCTATAAATTAAAATATTCACTAGAATTCCGATTTGTATCGTGTACAGTAAAAATAATTCTAAACAAATGATTGGGGGGACCATTAATGTTAGTATCGAGTACGCGCCTGCTCCCGGGTTAAAACATTTTGAAGTCTTCTCGCTTTAAATGTTAAAAAGTAACACAATTATTCTTCATCGGAATTTTATATTCTTTTTCATAATTTAACATTAATTCTAAATGCTAATTGTGTGAGGTTTAAAAGTACAGTTTTTTTAAACAGTTATTTACAATTATAGCATTTATCTAAAAAAAAATCATTTTCCATTTTTGTATACAATGTCGTGCACCCAGTTTTACTCTCCTTACAGTTCAGCTATTATATCAAGAATAATGTTTTATTTTTTCAAAAAATGAACTTGTGCGAAGAGTCGGTGTTTCAGCCAGTATACGTTTGATGTATCAGTACTGAAGAAGGTATTTTATAAATAATTTCTTATTACTGAATTTGGCCACGGTAGCCGAGTGGTATAGATATCGGATCGTGGCTTGCCTTGTCACGAGTTCGAGCCCAGTACCACTAAAGACCCGCCATGTAGGGCAACGATGCATTTTAAATCTGTTGAGAGTTGAAACGTTTTCCCGTTGGTGTGGTGTGGTAGTTAGGAGAGAAGGGTGCCAGCTCAGGTGTCATCCACGTCACTTGACCATGGTTCAAAATTACGTGGTCCGTCGTCAAAAGCCCTCGTGCAGCTGAACAGTGCGACGTTAATATTCAATCAATCAATCTTATTACTAAATTAAGAACAAGTTTAATAATTATTAGGGGCTTTTCTTGTAGAGGAAAGTTTTCAAAGGAAGGTTTTAATATCAGAAATTGACACTTAAAGAGTTATTTTTCTATATTTAGCTGAGATCTATATTTTGTCTTCAAGGCATCCACTGCAGAAAATCCGGTTTGAAAAAGGTAGGATGTTGAAAATGGTAATAGTATACGAAGTGCTTTTGTTTTCAGTACAGAAAATTCCTCATCCACCTCTACCCCAAATTCAAAGAGCGATTTATTACAAAATTGCCTTTTAATTTTTCACTGGATGTGAAATCTATGAAGATTTCTTCGGAAGTTGAGAGCCCTTCTGGAGTATCTTGAAATAGATCACTAATCCACTCGTAACTTGCTACCAAGCTGTCCTCATCCAGAAAATATTTTTAAAATTCTTTGCCAACATAGCTAAATGATTTTACATGTTTTAAAAACAACTTTCACATGTTGTTCTACAGATTTGTAAATTTTAACACATATGGAGCTTTTTCTAATGACATTTGTGCTTTGAGAAATGAATATGCTGAAGGAAATAAATCTTTAATTAAATACATCATTTTGCGATCTGTTCCAATTTAAAAATTAGAGAAAGAAAAATAACATAATTCTAAGTAATACATATTTTAAGTAATTTTCTTAAAATATATATATATTACTTAAAATATACACAAAATTTAATATACTTATCGTATTAATTTGTACGGTTTATAATTAAGATCGTATTGTAACTTTAGCGTCTCTCTCTCAAAGTGCATTTTTATTGCAGTAAATACATTATTGTTTTACAGGGGGGCGAGGCAAAAATTATGATTGAAAATTGGTTCGCCAGTATTGAAAGTTTGAGAAACACTGCTTTTAATGTATGAGTGGTGCATAGAGTATTTTATGACTAATTAATTAATACTAAATTAAGAACAAGTTTAATAATTATTAGCTACTTCCATGGGCTTGTCTGACAGAGCAAAGTTTTTGAAAGGAGTTTTAAGATAAGAAATTGACCCTCTGAGTTCATTTTCTATATTTAGCTGATATCTATATTTTGTCTTCTAAGCAACCACCGCATTTTGTAATATGTTCCAATTTAAAAATCAGAGAAAGGAAAAATAACTTAGTAATTATCCTATTACTTAACTTTTTTTTGCTTAAAAGTAACATATACAAAATTTAATATTTATGTCAAGAATTTGTACGGTTTATAATAAATATTGTTGCTTTATCGTAAAAGTGCATTATTATTGCATTCAGTAAATTATTATGTATAAGGGGGGGGGCGATAAAAATTGTGATTGAAAAGGGGGCGCCAGTATTGAAAGTTTGAGAAGCACTGCTCTAAGATCTTGTGGTTTAATAACCCTAGACTATTTTCTGTGGGCTATGTAAAGGCATTGATCTATGCGGATAAGCCACAAACGCTTGACCCTTTGGAAGACAACATTGGCCGTGTTATTGCCGATATACGGCCACAAATATTGGAAAAAGTCATCGAAAATTGGACGTCCAGATTGGACTACATCCGAGCCAGCCGTGGCAGTTCTATGCCATAAATCATATATAAATGTAATGCCACAAGATTATCTTTCGAATAAAAAAATTCATGACAATCAAATAATACATCGTTGTTTTATTACAATTTAAAGTTCTATACCTCTAAAAAGACACCATTTAGTTTTAATGAGCTTTCATGATCGGGTGCGTAAATATTAACGTCGCACTGTTCAGCTGCACGAGGGCTTTAGAGACGGACCTCGTAATTTTGAACAATGTTTGACGAGGACGATACTTGAGTTGGCCTCTTTTAACTACCACACCACTCTACAAGAGTACATTTGAGCTCTCGACAGATTTAACATACACTTCCCCCATACACTCCGGGTCCTTAGTGGTACTGGGTTCGAACTCGTGACAAATTTGGTGATCAACAAATAGCAAGTTGAACTTTTTCTTCCTTGTGTCTTTTTGTCAAGGCCAACTGATCCTTGTGGTACACTTATGGCTTCATATATATTTGATGCAATTCTTTAGGAAGCATTTGAAAATTTTCTTTTCGTTTCATGTTCATCGCGTTTATCAATCATGAATAATATGCATTTTTTCAACAGGTTCTCCTTTTGCTTGATCAGTTTCAACTTCCTTCAATAGAGACCACAGATGTCCCGCGCCACCGCTCCTGGGTTAAAAGGGAATTCAGAAAAAAATACGGATGTTCTAAAAAGGATTATGACGTTTTTCAATATGCTTTATGTGTTTGAGAACACTCATAAAAATAAGTCTTGGCGAAATAATTCTTCAAATAAATCAATCATTTTCCAGATATCGTAAAATTCTTCATTATTTACAATTTCTGTAAACGAAAAACAAACACATAAAAGATGGGACGGAACTATTGTATACAACATACCAGTAAGTTTGAATATCATTCAAATGATCAGCAAATGAATTATGCTGCCTGGCTGAAAAATGAATCTCATGTCTTCCTTTTTTTTTACAACAAATAAACAGTATTTCAATAAAAATTATATAATTACAGTGATGAAATGTTTATGTTACAATTTTCCTCAGGGCCTGGGTTTCGTTTTTTTTTCTCTTAACGAGTAACATTTTATGTTTATAAAGGAAAACGCCAGATGATAAACATAAATTATATGAGTGTTGTTGTGTATTTTTTATTATGGAAAAAAAGTATTTTGTTCCATTTCTTTCCGGTTATTTTTTAAAATAAAAACTTTAAAATTTCGATATGATCGTGCCCTCCTTGTAGAGTTATCGCACCCTTCGAGGGGGTGCCCCAAACTTTGAGAAACACTAGCATAAACATTACGCAGAGTTTACACATACTTTGGTACTTCTTTGTATGTGTTTTATTCGAAGTATAATACTGTTTTGCAGTAATAAAAAAAATCACAGTAAATTATTCCTTTGGATATAACGATATTTTTTAATTAAAATGTGTAATTACACGCTAAACTATACATAACTACCATCTATTAAGTGGAGTCTTTTTGAAGGAATTAGTTTGAGATATCATGGGTCAATGTACCAAACAGTGCTAGGCGCGATAAAGGAATCACGCCAAGAACCGCTTGTCGATAAAAGGAAATCGAAGATGGTGGCCTAGAGGTTTCAAATCGTCCAGAAGTTAATTTTGTAGAATTGTTTTGAAAAACATTGAAATATATATATCAAATGAAGAATATTGGAAGAGATTGAGAATAACAAAGATCAAACAATAAATATAGTCAATATTAATATAATATAATAAAAGGTACATGTACTAATAACATTATGTAGTATATAAAAATAATAATTATTATTATATAAAAAATCGTATAATATATTATAATAGTAATTATAAAAAAGACTAATCAACGTATTTCAATATTATAAAAACGAATAATTATTGTTATATTACATACGGTGTAATATAATAATATTTACTCATTATATTAATTCATAATAATAATTATTCATATAAGTTACATTTTCATATTTATACTTAATTATAAGTATTTTAATGACCAAAAATAATTATATAACATAATAATTTTAATTAAGTAACCCAATAAATGTAATAAATTAATAACAAAATAAAAGTTATAAATAATTAACACAATATGTAATAATATTTATAAATAAATGTAATAAAAAACAATTGTTATAAACAACGAATATTGACACATATGATAACAATTGTATTTGTATATTACATTACTAATAAATATTTTAAATGCTATAAAAATGTTTAAATTTTAAAAGATATCGAATTAAAATCGTCTGAAAGTAATAGGGATATCGCAGAAAAAACCATTAAAGAAACAATCTAATATACACTACCCAATGGCAACCAAATCACCAGATAATAATAATATCAAGGTAACCAAATTGTAATGTCAACGCCCGTCTTGGCGAAGATAAACAACAACCAAAAGCGCGCCGCGTGATAATACACAAGCACTTTTTTGAATAAACTTCTGAGATCATCACCTTTTACTCACAGAACATACACGAGATTTAAGCAACTACAGAAATCGTATGTATATGATTTTCTCATTAAATTTAACTAATTTACTAAATCTTAGATACATATTTAGTATAAGATTAACAAAATATCCAAATTTCTTCATCGCAAATAGTGTAAGAAACACTCATACGAAAAAATAACTAATTGTTGCCTCACTCCTTGCTTAATGTTTCTTATCGCAAAAAATATTTTTAATTGAGTAATATTATGCCTTTTCCTTAAATATCCTAGCATCATTTTATAATGAAACCTTTCTTGAGTACAAATATATTTACTGAGAGCATTAATACAATATAAGACTAAAAGATTATATTGCAGGCAATGTGCAATTTAGAGTGGTAAGGAACTTCTAGAACACTCAATAGAAGCTCCGATGGTTACAAATTTTCGATTAAATTCTCTGGAAATGTTTACAAATACTAGAGCACGTTTAGCATTAATCAATGCAGCCCGAATACCCTTAATAAAGTTTTTTTTTAAAATAATTCAAGAAAATTAAGTATATTCAGTTATTTCCCTGTCAAGTACTGAAATGGGTATGAATGTCTACGAGAAATGTGCATTTATCCAAATAAAAAATTCCGTCTTAAATTATAACACCTAAGCGGAATTTTTAAAAACATTCTTTTAATTATTTTTTTAAAAAAAAGTACACATTTATGTAAGAGAAAAAACGTAATATTATGCTTATTATATATTTTCAATATTTTTATTTTCTTTTGTGTATCGAAACTTATTATTTTATAACCCATTGGTCGGCAACTTTATAGCTGTTATATTCCAAATATATATATATATATATATATATATATATATATATATATATATATATATATATAATCCAATATAAGGATTTTTTAATATATAATCATATACATATACATACACATATATATAAATTTATACACACATATACATATACATATAAACAAATATATATATATATAAGGCGTGTTTATAGGAAAGTGATTCGAAGCTTCTCATTCCAACAATTGTCAATGTATTTACGTGAAACAAACGTGAGCGTGAAGGTGTATATATCACGCGATTTTATTCTTATTATTTGATTTTCTGCCTTGATGATTCACATATATAAAGCGGTTCTCTATTCGCCCAACCCTATTTTACTCAATAAGTTTAAAGGGACTGTGGACCATTAAACTAATTTCTGAAATTGTTAGCATAATTAGCTGAAAATGGAATACAATTTGATGAGAAAAAAAATAAACCGTTTATATTATATGGATCATTTCACCAATTATACACACTCAAGTTATTCAAAACAACACAAAATATGATTCGTTAATTTTATTTTAGAAAACTAGAATAAAAATTGGAAAAATATATCAATTTTCTGAGTTGCGAACATTTAAGTGAGATATGACATAATTTGAAACGCAAGGTACATTTTACGTAACAATAAAAAAGGAAAATTTATAAATTGAGAAAAGTACATTTTAAAAATTAATTTAAATAAAATAAAATAAAATAGTCCAGAAATTATCAATGAAGACAACAAAAATCTTTGACAGAAATATTCTACGATTTATAAGGAATATTATTAGTAACAAAAATCCAAATTTTGACAACAATTTGGCTTTGTGAGGGTCCACCATTTCTCCTTAAAGCTAAGTGTGTAGAGTTCTATAGAAAATTTAGTCGAGTCATCTTAAACTTGGCTCAGTAGGTGAGTGGTAGTATATCGCGCTTTGCCACCACAGGTCCGGGAATGAAATCCCGAACTGTGTGCAAGGTTGACTCACCCTTTCAACCCTTCAGTCAGTCAGTAAATGAGAACCAAACTTACCTGGAAACTAATAACTGTGAGTTTCGTGTCAGACTGACCACTTGGCCGAATTGTCTTTACATGAACCACAGTACTTAAGGTAGCGTAAATTGAGAAAGCCGCTGTAGACCTTGGCCTTCATGAGCTGCTGACTCACTGATTTCAGTTTAGTATGTTAATTCTGAATGAAAATATTGAATTAAAAAGGCAATCTATATGCAAGTATAAACTCGATTGCATGCTAACCCAGTTGCAAAATTCCTTAATTATTCTTACGTGAAAACATGAAATAGTACGCGACCGTAGAATTTTTATCACAGAGGAAGCTGCAAAGAAAAGTTTAAAATTAAAAACATACATTTTTTTTAAATAACACGGCTTTTGTAAAAATAAGCCAAATACTTGAACTGCAAATGTGATACATTTAACGCTCAATTCGAAAGTAAGTACAAAATAAGAGCATTCATTTTCAAAAAATAGTGGTAAAAAAATAGTAATAAATTTCGATTGAAGATATTTAATCCCATGCATAGCTATTATCATAATTATTTCTTAAGATCAGTAAATAGTAAAATTGAAAATAGAAAAAAAATTTAATATTAAAAGGTGAAAAAACTGGTGAAGATGTATAAAAATTCATATAAACGGGGTCCACTATGCATAAAATATTTTGAAAAATTCTCAAATTTTCAATTTTAATGTGTTACTTTGTTATTCATGGTGAAAATGACCTTCAGGATAAACCTTTAGAATAATTTCCAAAACCTTTAGAATAATTTTATGGGCAGCAGTGCACAGAAAATATCGTACTTCGGTAAGACATATATATACGTAGGGGACACTTAACGCTTTGACATGTGAGAATCGTTTATATACGTCGTTTGTACGTAAGTATTTGAAGTCGTGTAAAGTATGGTATTATTGAATTTCATACATTGTCCTTGTATGGAGGTGGGCGCGATAAAAATTAAGACTGTATATTGGGTCGTTAATATTTAGAGTTTGAGAAGAACTCTTCGTTAGTTATAACAAATAACAGTGATATAGCGACCATTTTATGGTTGAAACAAATTTTTAAATCATATGTCTTTTAAGTAAAATCAAATATATAAAGAATATTTGTTGTCGTAATACGATTGGATTTTGACCATTTCGTGGAAAAAAACAAAAATGGATCAACAACTTGTTTGATTTGCCATGAAAAGGTTATATTTAAAAGATATAATTTTTCTCGTCACTTCAATAATAAGCACAATTCTTTCAGTGGCTAATATTTTTGAGATTATCTTTCAAGACGAGGCAAAATGGTTCCTTTAAAAAATACTTTCGTTCTAGCTACAAAATATTTTGTCGGTGGTAATGTCACAAAACAAATCGGCGACAAAATTATCCTATAAATTTTTATTACCATTATATATATTGATAAACATGAAATTGTTAAGGAAAAAACATGAATTAATACAGAATTTGTTATAGTTTTATTCAGTGTGATATTTATTTCAGATTAAAAAATTAGTGAGACTTTGTCAATAAAAAATATAAAAAAGAGACAGAAATTAAACCATCAAAACATGTGACAGCTTTGTTTTAATGATATTAAAAGAGATGGAAAAAAGGGGCTTGTAATCACTGATGAAAAGAAATCAAAACTTCCCCATGAATACGTCAAAAAAAATACGTAAAAACTATTTTTTGTGAGTTGAGTTTTATACAGTTTGATATATACAGTTTTAAAATAAATCCCAAACTATGTGCTTTAATATTTGGACCCATTTTACCTATTTTAAATGTTCTTGATCTTACATCTTAACACACTTAAAACATCATACCGCGGCTCGCATGAAATAGTTGACATATTTATGTTGCCCGTTCGAAAAAAAAAAGGATTAGTACTTCTGATCTGAACCAAGGCTCTTTAATTCTTCGAGAAGGTAACCTTATTTTTCCTTCCTAAAGTCTTGTACGACCGCATAAGCATTGCGCAAAGTTTACACATAATCTGGTACTTCTTTCTTTGTGTTTTAGTCGTAGTATAATACTGTCTCGTAGTTATAAAAAATAACAGTAAAATATTCCTTTGAATATAACGACATTTAATTTTAATTAAGTAACAATTTTTTTTAAAAAAATGTATAATTACACGCTAAACTATACATAAACTATAATCCATTAAGTGTAGTCATTTTGAAGGAATTAGTTTTATATCACGGGACAATGCGACAAGCACTGTTTGGCGCGATAAAGGAATCTCTCCAAGTACCGCTTGTCGCTGGAATGGAATCTAAGATGGCTGCCTAGCGGATACAAATCGTCCAGAAGTTCATTTTGTAGAATTGTTTTGAAAAACATTGAACTATATATATCAAATGAAGAATATTGGAAGAGATTGAGAATAACAAAGATCAAACAATAAATAGTCAATATTAATATAATATAATAAAAGGTACATGTACTAATAACATTATGCAGTATATAAAAATAATAATTATTATTATATAAAAAATCGTATAATATAGTATAATAGTAATTATAAAAAAGACTAATCAACGTATTTCAATATAATAAACATGAATTATTGTTATTATATTACATACGGTGTAATATAATAATGTTTACTCATTATATGAATTCATAATAATAATTATTCATATAGGTTACATTATTATATTTATACTTAATTAAATTATTTTGAATGAGCAAGAATAACTATATAGCATAATTATAATTAAGTAACATTATAAATATAACAAATGAATAACAAAATAAAAAATTATAAATAAATAACACAATATGTAATAATATTTATAAATAAATGTAATAAAAAACAATTGTTATTAACAACGAATATTAACACATATAATAACAATTGTATTTGTATATTACATTATTAATAAAATATTTTAAATGCAATAAAAATGGTTAATTTTTTAAACATCGAATTAAAATCGTCTGAAAGTAATAGGGATATCGCAGAAAAAACCATTAAAGAAGCAATCTAATATACACTATCCCAATGGCAACCAAATCACCAGATAATAATATCAAGGTAACCATATTGTAATGTCAACGCTCGTCTTGGCGAAGATAAACAACAATCAAAAGCGTGCCGCGTGATATTACACAAGCACTTTTTTGAATACACTTCTGAGATTATCACCTTTTACACACAGAACATACACGAAATTTAAGCATCTACAGAAATCGTATATATACGATTTTCTCATTAAATTTAACTAATTTACTAAATCTTAGATACATGTTTAGGATAAGATATATCAAAATTTCCAAATTCTTGGAGACAAATAGTGTAAGAAACACTTATACGAAAAAAGACCTAATTGTTGCCCGACTCCTTGCTTAACGTTTCTTATCGCAAAAAATATTTTTAATTTAGTAATATTATTCCTTTCCCTTAAATATCCTGGCACCATTTTATAATGAAGCCTTTCTTGAATATAAAGATATTTACTGAGAACATTTATACAATATAAGACTAAAAAATTATATTGCAGGCAATGTGCAATTTAGAGTGGTAAGAAACTTCTAGAACACTCAATAGAAGCTCCAATGGTTACAAATTTTCGAATAAATTCTCTGCAAATGTTTACAAATAATAGAACACGTTTAGCATTAATCAATGCAGCCCGGATACCCTTAATAAAGTTTTTTTTTTCTTAAATAATTCATGAATATTAAGTATATTCAGTTATTTCCCTGTCAAGTACTGAAATGGGTATGAATGCCTACGAGAAATGTGCATTTTTCCAACTAAAAAATTCCGTCTTAAATTATAACACCTATGTGCAATTTTTAAAAGCATTCTTTTAATTATTTTTTTTTAAAAAAAGTACACATTTATATAAGAGAAAAACGTAATATTATATTGTCCAGCTTATTATATAGTTTCAATATTTTTATATTCTCTTGTGTATCGAAACTTATTATTTTATAACCCATGGGTCAGCAACCTTATAGCTGTGATGTTCCAAAATATATATATATATATATATATATATATATATATAAAATTCTCGTGTCACAGTTTTCGTTGCCATACTCCTCCGAAACGGCTTGACCGATTTTGATGAAATTTTTTGTGCTTATCCGGTATCTATGAGAATCGGCCAACATCTATTTTTCATCCCCCAAATGTTAAGGGTGGACCACCCCTCAGTTTTCGTTGCCATACTCCTCCGAAACGGCTTGACCGATTTTGATGAAATTTTTGTGCTTATCCGGTATCTATGAGAATCGGCCAACATCTATTTTTCATCCCCCAAATGTTAAGGGTGGACCACCCCTAAATTTTTTTTTTTTTTTTATTTTTCAGACAAAATTTTTTGTTTTAATTTTTTTATGATACAGCATACAAAAATACCTACAACCCTAAATTTTCACCCGTCTACGATCAACCCTTATTTTTAATAGCCATTTTAGTTATTTAATCATTTTTCCTCTCCGGTCGAAAACTGATCAATCGTCATTTAATTAGTTATCCCCGCCAGATGTCTACAGGTGTCATTTCTGACCCAGTAAACAGCACGGAGTAGGGATGAGAACGAAGCCGGTCTCCTTTCTTTCTCACTCCCTATACAGTTGTTGGCCATCATTATTGTTTATGCATCAAGTGTATTAGTAACGTTGACAACAACAATATACAACGTATAAAGATGCATGCCTTGCACTCGGCTTGCTGGAAGACGACAACCAGTGGGAGTGCATGCTTGCTGAAGTTGCATTGAACTGTACAGCAATACAAATTCGTCGACTATTCGCTATAGTGTTGACTACATGTTTCCCAGCCCGAGCACAGATATTATGGGAAATTCACAAAGATTCAATGACTGATGATATATTGCATCAACATCGTATACGGTGCCACGATCCAACCATAACATTCAGCGACGAAATGTACAATGAAGCATTGATTGCTATTGAGGATCTTTGCATTGTCATTGCCAACTTACCACTTAGTAATTTCGGTATGAATTCGCCAAATCGAACTGCATCTGATTTAATCAATACTGAAATGAATCGTGAACTGCAGTACAGTACTGTAGAAATGGCAGCGATTGTTGCCCGCAATGTCCCACTACTGAATGAGGAACAAAGAACCATTTATGATCGCATTATGCTCGCAGTTTCAGCTGGACAAGGTGGGTTCTTCTTTTTGGATGCACCGGGTGGAACTGGCAAAACATTCGTTATTTCGCTAATTCTTGCTGAAATACGATCAAATAATGGCATCGCATTGGCCGTTGCATCATCGGGCATTGCAGCAACTTTATTGGATGGAGGTAGAACAGCACATTCAGTATTTAAGCTGCCACTAAATATTCAGAATAACCCTGACGCAGTATGCAACATTAAGAAACAATCGTCCATGGCCACTGTGCTGAAACGGTGTAAAATTATTATTTGGGATGAATGTACTATGGCACACAAACATTCACTTTAGTCGTTGAACAGGATATTGAAAGATATTAAAAACAGTGATAAACTATTTGGCGGAACTCTGTTGGTCCTTTCAGGTGATTTCAGACAAACACTCCCAGTCATTCCACGTTCAACATACGCTGATGAGATCAACGCTTGCTTAAAATCATCTCCATTGTGGCGTAATGTTGAAAAATTACAGCTAAAAATAAATATGCGCGTTCAAATGCTTCAAGATCCATTCGCTGAAACATTTTCAAAACAACTCTTAGATATCGGTGATGGAAAAGTTGCTATAGATGAAACTGGATACGTAAAATTACCGACCGATTTCTGCACAATCGCTGATTCGCAAGATACTCTCATTGAACAAATATTTCCCGATGTACACACACAGTACATAAATCATGAGTGGCTTGCAGAAAGAGCGATTTTAGCGGCAAAAAATGTAGACGTTGACAATTTTAATCTGAAGATACAAATGTTGTTGCCAGGGAACTTGGTATCATATAAATCTATTGATACAGTTTGCGACGACAGCGAAGCAGTAAATTTTCCCACAGAGTTTTTGAACTCACTGGATTTGCCAGGCATGCCACCGCATAATTTACAATTAAAGGTTGGATCTCCAATTATCTTGCTTCGTAATTTGAACCCGCCCCGGCTGTGCAACGGTACGCGATTAGTCATTCAAAAATTAATGAAAAACGTGATCGAAGCCAGGATTTTAAATGGCAAGTTCAGAGGTGAAAATATACTCATACCACGGATTCCTATTATACCTACAGATGTGCCAATTCAATTCAAACGTATTCAGTTTCCGATTAGATTGGCATTTGCAATGACTATCAACAAATCCCAAGGTCAAACGATGTCTGTTTGTGGATTAGATTTGAGAACACCATGTTTTTCACACGGACAATTATACGTGGCATGCTCTCGAGTGGGTAAACCATCCAGTTTGTTTGTGTTAGCTAAAGATGGACTAACAAAAACATTGTTCACGCTATAGCATTAAGAGATTGATATTGTTTAATATTGTTACTGTCGTAATTGTTTAATTAATGATATATAATTTTAAGGAATAAATTATAATAACTTAAAAATAATGTTTGCCTTTTGTTGATTTTATATTCCTCCATCGTTCACAGCGCTCCATGCTTATTTCACGCATATACCACATTTTTACATGCATACAATATACACATTCTAACATACATACATACTTACAATAAGCTATTTTTTGTCTACACTAGAAATTGCTAGGAAATTATTTATATGGCAAAACAACGTTTGCCGGGTCAGCTAGTATATATATATATATATATACATATATAAGGCGTGTTTGTAGGAAAGTGATTCGAAGCTTCTCATTCAAACAATTGTCAATGTATTTTCTTGAAACAAACGTGATAGTGAAGGTGTATATATCACACGAGTTTATTCTTATTATTTGATTTTCTGCCTTGATGATTCACATATATGAAGCGGTTCGCTATTCGCCGAACCCTACCTTACTCAATAAGTTTAAAGGGGTGGTGGACCATTAAACTAATTTCTCAAATTGTTAGCATAATTAGCTGAAAATGGAATCAATATAGTAAATGATTATTATATTTCAAAATTAAATAAAGTAATTAAGAAAAAATTTAAACTAATTATTTTTAAAAAAGTAAATTTTTTAAATTGTTTTAAAAATGTTCCTTTCGCATTAGTTTTTAAGATATGTACTTAATTTTTGTTTTCTACATAGATGAACCACAATAAAATATATCTAAGCATGGAATTGAAATTCAGAATACAATTTGATGAGAAAAAAATTAACGGTTTATATTATATGAATCTTTTTACCAATTATACACACTCAAGTTATTCAAAACAACACAAAATATCATTCGTTATTTTTTTTTAGAAAACTAGAATAAAAATTGGGAAAATATATCAATTTTCCTGAGTTGCGAACATTTAAGTGAGATATGACGTAATTTGAAACGCAAGGTACATTTTACGTAACAATAAAAAAGGAAAATTTATAAACTGAGAAAATTACATTTTAAAAATTAATTTAAATAAAATAAAATAAAATAAAATAGTCCAGTAATTATCAATGAAGACGACAAAATTCTTTGACAGAAATATTCTACGATTTATAAGGAATATTATTAGTAACAAAAATCCAAATTTTGACAACAATTTGGCTTTGTGAGGGTCCACCATTTCCTTAAAGCTAAGTGTAGAGTTCTATAGAAAATTTAGTCGAGTCATCTTAAACTTGGCTCAGTAGGTGAGTGGTAGTATATCGCGCTTTCCCACCACAGATACGGGAATGAAATCCCGAACTGTGTGCAAGGTTGACTCATCCTTTCAACCCTTCAGTCAGTCAGTAAATGAGAACCAAACTTACCTGGAAACTGATAACTGTGGGTTTCGTGTGTGTGTGTGTCAGACTCACCACTTGGCCGAATTGTCTTTACATGAACCACAGTACCTAAGGTAGCGTAAATTGAGAAAGCCGCTGTAGACCTTGGCCTTCATGAGCTGTTGACTCACTGAGTTCAGTTTAGTGTGTTAATTCTGAATGAAAATATTGAATTAAAAAGGCAATCTATTTTCAAGTATAAACTCGATTGCATGCTAACCCAGTTGCAAAATTCCTTAATTATCATTACGTGAAAGCATGAAATAATACGCGACCGTAGAATTTTTATCACAGAGGAAGCTGCAAAGAAAAGTTTAAAATTAAAAACATACATTTTTTTTTTAAATAACTCGGCTTATGTAAAAATAAGCCAAATACTTGAACTGCAAATGTGATCCATTTAATGTTCAATTCGAAAGTAAGTACAAAATAAGAGCATTCATTTTCAAAAAATAGTGGTAAAAAAATAGTAATAAATTTCGATTGAAGATATTTAATCCCATGCATAGCTATTATAATTATTTCTTAAGATCAGTTTATATTTTAAAGCTATACTGAAGTATCCGACACGACAATTTTTTTTTAAAAAAAAATGGAGGTATCGATATTTTTTTTTGTTTTCTTTTTAGTTTTTTTTAAATATATTTTAAGGAAAAAATAGTAAAATTGAAAATAGAAAAAAATTTAATATTAAAAGGTGAAAAAACTGGTGAAGATGTATAAAAATTTACATAAACGGGGTCCAATATGTATAAAATATTTTGAAAAAAATTCTCAAATTTTCAATTTTAATGTGTTACTTTGTTATTCATGGTGAAAATGACCTTCAGGATAATATATATTTTAATTTTTACAAAAAAATAGAACAGGCTTTCTTAGTGACTATATGAAATTGCTTAAGCAAACATTGACTATATTTACATAAAGTACTGTTCACTTTGAAGTAAAACAGTGATTGAGAGAGATAAATCTGATGGTCAAAACACTTCTACTGTTATGCAAAACATTCACAAAAAAATTCAGCAAATTATTTTCAAAACATTTTGAACAATCGCTATCCTAGTTTGGGTTTTTCGAAAAAAACACATTTCGAGTAAAACCCATTTAAAGTTTGACATTTTGTGTAAAGTTATGGCATCTTCTTTTATTAAAACACTTGTAGTTTTTGTTGTAGGTAATAGAAAATAAAAAGCTTGTTATTTGTATTAAGCTCATAAGATGTCGTTTAAAATAAAATCATAAAAAACTGTCAATTTTTGAAAAAAATCATGGTTTTAGGGTATTCGGATACCTTAAGTATTACGTTAGGTTTTCTTTGTGAGATAAAGTTTTCTCTAATGAGCAACATAAATAGGATATGCAGTCGAATTGATACTTTTTTCACATGTGCTGTATTCTCATTTTGAAAGTACACGAGAAAATTTGCCGACGAACCTCATATTTTCGAAGCTCATGCATGTGACAAATATTGTACCTAAATTGGCACTGCAAATTTAAAAATTATCGCTCTTAAACTTGCGTGAGGACTTTTTGCCAGAACATATTTAACGTACAACATATTTCATTAACCCTCAAACATTCGCGCGAGGTGTTCTGTACAACCCAGCAACTAGAAAATTCTCACCGGATTTTAGAAAAAATGCGCAGAAGCACGATTTTTTGATGTAGCTGCCCCTTTTAGGTCATTGAACCTTCAGGCCTGATGCAAACCATCTTTCTCGAATGATTGGAATGAAAGTACCTTCAAAAGTTCATCTGGGGAGCTGAGAACTCGTGCGAGAAGTTGAGCATATGTATGCACTCTGCTCTGAATGTTTGGAAAATGAGTAAAATATTATTTTTCTATTTTCTACTATCATTATCTCATTAATTTTAAAAAATATATTTACTACCGGCATATACGTTTTACTGGTTTACGAAAAAATATAGAATTATGTGTTTTAAAATGAAAATTTTGTATGTGTTTAGTTTAAAATATTGTTAGTCACATTTGTATGCAATACATTTAATAATTCAATTTGTATAATACAAAAAAACATCTTGTACTTTATAAATATGTATCATAATGACTTAACTTTATCTTCATAATTAAATACACGTGTTAAAAGTTTGGGGTGTTTTCTACCCCCCGCGAGGAAGGACGGTAGCAAAAACAGGCGCGAATGACTGCGGGATAAGAGTGGATTTTCAGTCTCAATAACATCGAAGCATGAATTCGAATCTGCTATAACTTGGCCGCTACGAATTCAGAAACTTCAAATATCTGACTTGAAATCTGATATGATTGATTTTCTTGAATTAACTCTCACAAATGTACGCATTCGAGTGAGCACTAAGTATAATATAAATCTTTAGTATCATAAGTGGCGGAATGAGCCACAATTCGCTTAACTTTAAAGTTTCCGAACACGTTTGGAGTACTATTTAGCAAAATAACATTTTTAAACACTATAAATGTTTATTTAGGACTCAATACCAATAAAAACTAATATTTAACTAATAATATTTGAATCACCTAAATTCTACAAAAATTACAATTATAAGTGAAATTTTAGCGATATTTTTGAAAAACTTCAAAGCAGTTAGTTTAAAAAGTAATAAAAAATTATTAGGAAAAGTATTACTAAAAATGAAATGCTTTTATCTAGAAAATGTACTAAAATTGTAATGTTTAATCGAAACATTAAAATTTTAGAGCTGATTGAGTAAAGATTTTAGGAAATATTGAATTCTTTATGAGACCATCTTTTAAATAACAAGTCATAACTCAAGAAATATTCATAAAATAAGGAATATTTTTGTACATTCGCTTGAAAATAACATAAATATCAGGTTCGAAAAGTTTCATAAAAATACATTCGAAACACTTTGAGCGACGGAAACATTTGCAAAACTTCAGCAAGCCTACGAAAAAAATGTTTTTTCAAGGGCCCAGGTTTTTCAGTGGTTTTAGGCATTTTCAAAAGGTAGAGAGTAAATTGAAAATGAGCCACCCGCGGAAGGGCCTCAGTTTCCAAAACGGCTAAAAATGTCGTTAGAGTCCGGGATCTTGTGCGTTCAGATCGTCGCTTGACAGTCAGAATGATTGGGAAGAGTAATTTGAATCACATCACCGTTCATTAAATTTTGACCAATGAATTGAAGGTGAGAAACATCTGCGCCAAAATGGTCCGGAAAAACCTTTCTCAGTGGACCGTTTCTTGGCCAGTAAGAACATGCATGTTGCTTCTGAACCCCCTTATTCGTCAGACTTGAATCCTTGAGACTTTGTTTTCTTTCCGAAATTGAAGAATCACCTTAATAGACATCATTTTGGGACATTGGAAAACATTCAAACGGCTATAACCGAGCAGCTGAAGGCCAATCCAATATCTGAGTTCCGCCAGTGCTATGAGTTCAGCGCTGTGTGGCTTCAGAAGGCAGTTACTTTGAAGGAGACAATGTTGAATTGTAAATTCGTTGGATTAAACAAGTGAAAAAAATCAGTATCATTAAATAATTTACACAGCTCGTACATTCCAAACCATAATAGGATTTGAAGGAAAGCTAAAACTTTCGCACAATCAAATAAAAGTAAAATATTTGACATATTTTAGTACTTTCACTGCATATAAATCTATGAGTTTAAAAAATATGCTGCATTAATTTATTATTTGATTCAAGTGTTTGAAGGTAGATTTCAAGATTTTCGAAGAAATGATGAGAATTTCAACGTAATTTTTTACCCTATTTTCTCTATAAATAATTAAATGTCTTCAAATTTTCAAATGAAATGCATTGAGCTGCAATGGGACCTTTACATGAAAGAAAATTTAGGAAATTTTATTTACCGGAGCTTTATAATGATTACCTGCACCACGATAATTATCCTAATTTTCACAATTATGCTTTATCAATGTCTTCCGTTTTGGGTAGTACGTATTCTTATAAGCAATTATTTTCATGAATGAAGCATTCAAAAAACAAAAATTGGACAAATATGATTAACAAACATCGTGGAAATGTATTACGAATTATAACCCCGTCTATTTAACACGACATCGATTTGCTAGTTCAACAAAAGCAAATTCATTCATTTCATTAATTTGAACTTTTTCCATTTTTATGAAACTCAAACTAAATGAACGAAACTCTTACAAATTTAAAATAAATATGTGCCTATACATATCTAATTACAATTTTTAAAAAAATATAATAAAATAAGCTAATTTATTTCAATAAAACTACTTATAGAGTTAATTTTTATTTCAAAATACCGGGTTTTTCTAAAAGACTATCGGAGTTTTAACTCCTTATAACAATTATTACCTATAAGTCACAAGTATAATTTATACATTGACTGAAATAATTACTGAAACAGTTTTATCTACACGTTTACAAACGTTCAATGTGAGCCCCATTCCCCACGAAACAAGTCGAGAGGCAAGTTTAACCCAAACATTTTTTCAGTGTGTCTGACGAAATTTTTGCAACATCCTCTTCTATCCTGTGTCTTAAGTCTAAAAAGTCAGATGGTAGCCGAGGAACGTACACAAAATCCTTTATCAACCCTCACAGATAAAAGCCAGATGATATCAGATTACGTGAACGTGGAGGTCATGTGATACAAGTTTTATCGAGAGTCTCTTACCGGTCAATCCATTTGTTGGGTACAAAAATCGCGTACTGAAGGATAACAGTGAGGCGGTGCCCATCTTGCTGCCAAATGAAATGAATTTGGCTCACTTACCTCCAATTGAGGAAATAACCTTAGCTATAGAGCGTCAAGAATGTCAGAACTAGTTGCAGCTGGCCATCAGTTATAGCCTTAGTCATTCCTTATTTTTCCCTTTTCGAAGACAGCCACTGGTTTCAAACTGATGATACTACCTAAAAATGTTATTATCATTTGGAAGTTAACAACCGAACTTAATAAGGAGCTCTCGTTGAAAAGTAATAAAGGGTGTTTTTTTTAGAGATATAGAACTTTAAATTGCAATAAAACAACGATGTATTATTTGATTGACATGAACTTTTTTTATTCGAAAGATAATCTCGTGGTATTACATTTTAAATATGATTTCTGGCATATGACTGCCATGGCTGGCTCGGATGTCGTCCAATCTGGACGTCCAATTTTCGATGACTTTTTCTAACATTTGTGGCCGTATATCGGCAATAACACGGCGAATGTTGTCTTTCAAATGGTCAAGCGTTTGTGGCTTATCCACATAGACCAATGATTTTACATAGCCCCACAGAAAATAGTCTAGCGGTGTTAAATCACAAGATCTTGGAGGCCAATTCACAGGTCCAAAACGTGAAATTAGGCGGTCACCAAACGTGTCTTTAAATAAATCGATTGTGGCAAGAGCTGTGGGGCATGTTGCGCCGTATTGTTTGAACCACAGCTCCTGGACATCATGATTGCTCAATTCAGGAATGAAAATGTTAGTCATCATGGCTCTATACCGATCATCATTGACTGTAACGTTGTGGCCTTCATTGTTTTTGAAGAAGTACGGACCAATGATTCCACCAGCCCATAAAGCGCACCAAACAGTCAGTTGTTCTGGATGTAACGGTGTTTCGACATACACTTGTGGATTAGCTTCCCTCCAAATGCGGCAGTTTTGTTTGTTGACGTAGCCATTCAACCAGATGTGCGCTTCATCGCTAAACAAAATTCGCTTATGAAAATTGGGAACAACGGCAAGCTCGTTTTGGGCCCATTCGACGAATCTACGCCTTGCTTGATGATCGTTTTGATGAATTGCCAAACCAAACTCAGAATAAATCCCTTGACAGCTGTTAAATCGGTCGCCATCTTGGAAACCAACTTAAACTTCTAAACCTGGAAAAAAAACACTCTTTAGAAGATTCTGTATCTGCAAATTATGGAACACAAAACGCTTTCTGTTTACTAGTCGCTATTTCTCTACTAGCGCGTGGATCGTCAAGAAAGGGGAAATAATAAGCATACGTTTCACAAACACCTGTCCACATGCCAGCAAACAAAACTGTTTCAGTTGCTCTTTCATTCGATGTATGAGTCATACACATATGTTATATGTAATGAGTACTATATACAACATTAAAACTCCAATATTCTTTTAGAAACACTCGTATATTGTGCACATGGAAATTTTTCCTTGTTGTAATGTGGCCCTCAAACGGCCGTAGTTTTGACAACCATGATTTACAATGTTGAAACTTCTACTAACTGCATTCAGAAAACCAGCAGAGCAATGAAAGCTGTTTCCTTTATTTGAACCATAACTGACTCTTCTTCATCAATACAAATATACGAGGTGATTCGCTACCAGAGCGAGAAATTCGCAGGGTGTGTAAGAAGTACAGGGATGTCTCAGAATCACATAGGAATGCAGTGATTTTCTGTAGTTCTTAGCTATTGTGCTAAGGAGCAGAAACACGCACAGCAATATTTTCACAGTTTAAAGGACTAAAGACAATTTATTCGAAGTTCATACTAAACAGATGTTCGAAAGTTAACTCAGCACTGTTAAATTACTTATGAAGTACATTGTGCAATACTGAAACTCTGAAAGGTGTAATACATCAGTGTAAATGTATACTTTATTTTTTATTAAGGTAAAATGTTTTTTTTTTACTTTTAGTGAATTAATATATATTTATTTGTCTTCTTTTTTCGACTATTCAATATCCTTGCACTCTCCTCGTAGAGTTATCATTCCCTGTAGAGGAGCGATATCCACAAGTTGAGAAACACTGACTGTCACTGATACTCAATACACTTCGTCAATAAATGACAATTTAATATACGCATTTCAAGCCAGTCAAATGTAAATATTATTCGCAAATAAGGTAAATCTTTTGAATAGATAATTACAATGAAGAAGAAAAAAACATATTATTAGTAGAGATAAAAGTTTTTTTTATAATTCTTACAGCTTGTAACAGGGGGAACTAAAGCCAGCTAAACTTACGACATTCAACCTGTGGGTCGCATGTGGCCCAAATAACCTTCGTGAATAACCCGTTTTTTGCATATTGCACAAAAAATTGAATTTTTTAAAAACAATGCATTAAAATCTAAGTGAGGAATTTTGTCTTTCAAGCAATCAAATATATATGTTTTGCTTTGAATAACGTGCTGGCACAGATTGCGAGATAACAACTTTTCTTTTTTCGTTTTTGTAACTTTAGTGGTTATTCCAGCGTTTTTCAAACTTTGGGGTACACCCTTCTAGGGGTGCGTAATAAATATACAAGCGTTACGCGAGAATATTGAAAAATCGAGAAAAAAAGATTTTATAGGGAAAATACTTAATTTATTTGAAAGTAAGCAAACAAAACATATCCGGACGTAATAAAATATAAAATGCACATTTACACTGATAGAATACACTTATAAATTGTATCCGTACTGTGCAATGCATTTTATAATTAATTTAACAATGCTAAGTAGAGATTCTAATATAGGACCAAAAGTTCATTACCGGTATTCGGTATTTTTTATATTTTAATACCGATATACCGGTTTTAATACCGGTAGTGAAATTTATGAAAAAAAGCAGTGTTTGTATTATATTTATCAGTTTTATTAGAGTGTAAACATCACAAAAATAATTTGTAATTTATAAATTATAACAGTATATAAAGGAAAAGTAAAGGAACATATTTCTTATATAAATCACAAAAAAGTGTAAATAGCACTATTCAGTCTGTGGTAGCATTACAAATTTTTGAAATGTGATCTTAAAAAACATAATGCACCAATATTACTGTCATAAAGTCTAGAACGTAATTTTGTGCAAAAATTTCCAGCTGTAGAAAACGCTTTTTCGGCATGTACGCTAGTTGGTGTTTCTGTTAGCAATGTGCGAAATACTTTTTTCGAATGTTCACCTCTAAATCACTCATCTTCAATTAAATCGATTTCTCATTGGATAGTTTTGGATATAGCGGATTTCTCAATTTTATTTTGGTCTGATGAGAGTTTTTAAATTATCGCTAATTCTAATTTTGTTCAAGAGAAAATTCCTTTTCACTATCGACATTAGTGTCATCATCATTTTCGATAACTGTAGGTAAAAAAGTAAGAAAATTAATTATAAACGTGATCAAATTTGAATTAGTCATTTTTCTTCTTTTTCGGTTTCTTTTTTAAATGCATTACTATTATATAAATACGTTTTAGACATTTTCTATTTCTGTATGTCTTTCTTCTACGTGATTTTTCATTGGAATATATAATTCTTCAGACAATGATGTGTAATGTTCTTTCAGTGAGTGCTGTTAATAAATTAGCTCTCCGACACAATGCATCGTTAAGTAGTTTTATTGGAAGTGGAGCTGATACAGTTACAGATATTGTCGACTTCAATATCGGAATAATTAATTTGCAGGTTTAAGACAATCATTGCTTTTTGAATAGGACTTATCAGTTTAAAGAAAAAAAAACGATCCATCATTAGGAGTAATATGTTCCAAAGTGTTTTAAAATCTAAAAATAACATATTTTCTGTTTTATTTTCATTTAATATATATTTTTCTTGTAAATACCGAAAAATCGGTATTTACACTTATTAATACCGGTATTACAAAATTGAGCAAAATGCACAAAATACCGGTATTCGGTATCCCAGTATACTAGTATTGTAATCCCTAATGCTAAATTAAAAACCAGTTTAAAAATTCCCAGTGACCTCAAGGACTTTTCATATAAAAATTGATATCCAAAAATTAATATTTATGTTGATAAGTTGTATGGTTTATAATCAGTACCTAAACTGCTGGTTAAAATTTACGCGAAACGTTCCCTAATCCCACTGTTCTCCACGGAGGCGCGTGTATCTGATGTATGGGAAGGGGAATAAATAATCAAATCCTATAATGTAAGTAAATCCTTCACAAACACTGCCAAGGTCATGTTATTGCGTTCCAAAACCTTTAGAATAATTTTATGGGCAGCAGTGCACAGAAAAAAACGTACTTCGGTAAGACGTATATATACGTAGGGGACACTTAACGCTTTGACATGTGAGAATCGTTTATATACGTCGTTTGTACGTAAGTATTTGAAGTCGTGTAAAGTATGGTATTATTGAATTTCATACATTGTTCTTGTATGGAGGTGGGAGCGATAAAAATTATGACTGAATATTGGGTCGTTAATATTTAAAGTTTGAGAAGAACTCTTCGTTAGTTATAACAAATTACAGTGATATAGCGACCATTTTATGGTTGAAACAAATTTTTAAAACATATGTCTTTTAAGTAAAATCAAATATATAAAGAATATTTGTTGTCGTAATACGATTGGATTTTGACCATTTCGTGGAAAAAAACAAAAATGGATCAACAACTTGTTTGATTTGCCATGAAAAGGTTATATTTAAAATATATAATTTTGCTCGTCACTTCATTAATAAGCACAATTCTTTCAGTGGCTAATATTTTTGAGATTATCTTTCAAGACGAAACAAAATGGCTTCCTTTAAAAAATATTTTCGTTCTAGCTACAAAATATTTTGTCGGTGGTAATGTCACAAAACAAATAGGAGACAAAATTATCCTATAAATTTTATTACCATTATATATATTGATAAACATGAAATTGTTAAGGAAAAAACATGAATTAATAATGAATTTGTTATAGTTTTTATACAGTGGGATATTTATTTCAAATTAAAAAATAAGTGAGACTTTGTCAAAAAAATATAAAAAAAAGAGACAGAAATTAAACCATCAAAACATGTGGCAGCTTTGTTTTAATGACATTAAAAGATGTAAAAAAAGGGGCTTCTAATCACTGATGAAAAGAAATCAAAACTTCCCCATAAATACATAAAAAAAAATACGTAAAAACCATTTTTTTTGTGAGTTGAGTTTTATAGAGTTTAATATATACAGTTTTAAAATAAATCCCAAACTATGTGCTTTAATATTTGGACCAATTTTCCCTACTTTAAATGTTCTTGATCTTACATCTTAACATGCGGCTCGCATGAAATAGTTGACATATTTATGTTCCCCGTTCGAAAAAAAAAGAGATTAGTACTTCTGATCTGTACCAAGGCTCTTAAATTCTTGGAGAAGGTAACCTTATTTTTCGTCCTAAAGTCTTGTACGACCGCATAAGCATTGCGCAAAGTTTACACATAATCTGGTACTTCTTTCTTTGTGTTTTATTCGTAGTATAATACTGTCTCGTAGTTGTAAAAAATAACAGTAAAATATTCCTTTAAATATAATGACATTTAATTTTAATTAAGTTACAAATTTTTTTTAAAAATGTATAATTACACGCTAAACTATACATAAACTATCATCCATTAAGTGTAGTCATTTTGAAGGAATGAGTTTTATATCACGAGACACTGCGACAAGCACTGTTTGGCGCGATAAAGGAATCTAGCCCAGTACCGTTTGTCGCTGGAATGGAATCTAAGATGGCTGCCTAGCGGATACAAATCGTCCAGAAGTTAATTTTGTAGAATTGTTTTGAAAAACATTGAACTATATATATCAAATGAAGAATATTGGAAGAGATTGAGAATAACAAAGATCAAACAATAAATAGTCAATATTAATATAATATAATAAAAGGTACATGTACTAATAACATTATGCAGTATATAAAAAAAATAATTATTATTATATAAAAAATCGTATAATATAGTATAATAGTAATTATAAAAAAGGCTAATCAACGTATTTCAATACAATAAAAATGTATTATTATTATTATATTACATACAGTGTAATATAATAATGTTTACTCATTATATTAATTCATAATAATAATTATTCATATAAGTTTCATTATTATATTTATACTTAATTATAATTATTTTGAATGAGCAAGAATAATTATATAACATAATAATTATAATTAAGTTACATAATAAATATAATAAATGAATAACAAAATAAAAAATTTAAATAAATAACAAAATATGTAATAATATTTTTAAAGAAATGTAATAAAAACAATTGTTATAAACAACGAATATTAACACATATAATAACAATTGTATTTGTATATTTTACATTATTAATAAAATATTTTAAATGCAATAAAAAAATGGTTAAATTTTTAAAGATATTGAATTAAAATCGTCTGAAAGTAATAGGGATATCGCAGAAAAAACCATTAAAGAAACAATCTAATATACACTATCCCAATGGCAACCAAATCACCAGATAATAATAATATCAAGGTAACCATATTGTAATGTCAACGCCTGTCTTGGCGAAGATAAACAACAACCAAAAGTGTGCCGCGAGATATCACACAAGCACTTTTTTGAATACACTTCTGAGATCATCACCTTTTACTCACAGAACATACACGAGCTTTAAGCATCTACAGAAATTGTATATATATGATTTTCTCATTAAGTTTAACTAATTTACTAAATCTTAGATACATATTTAGGATAAGATTAACAAAATATCCAAATTTCTTGGTGACAAATAGTTTAAGAAACACTTATACGAATAAAGACCTAAGGTTTGCCTGACTCATTGCTTAACGTTTCTTATCGCAAAAAATATTTTTAATTTAGTAATATTATTCCTTTCCCTTAAATATCCTGGCACCATTTTATAATGAAGCCTTTCTTGAATATAAAGACATTTACTGAGAGCATTCATACAATATAAGACTAAAATATTATATTGCAGGCAATGTGCAATTTAGAGTGGTAAGGAACTTCTAGAACACTCAATAGAAGCTCCGATGGTTACAAATTTTCGATTAAATTCTCTGGAAATGTTTACAAATAATAGAACACGTTTAGCATTAATCAATACAGCCCGGATACTCTTAATAAAGTTTTGTTTTCTTAAATAGTTCATGAATAGTAAGAATTGTCAGTTATGTCCCGTTCAAGTATTGAAATGGGTACAAATGCTTAAGAAAAATGGGCATTTATCCAAATAAAAAATTCCGTCTTAAATTAAAACACCTAAGTGCAATTTTTAAAAGCATTCTTTTAATTATCTTTTTTTTAAAAAAGTACACATTTATGTAAGAGAAAAGCCGTAATATTATATTTTCCAGTTTATTATATATTTTCAAGATTTTTATGTTCTTTTGTGTATCGAATCTTATTATTTTATAACCAATGGGTCGGCAACCTTATAGCTGTGATATTCCAAACCTATATAAACTGCTGGACAATTGCTAAGGACGGATAACACTATCATCCATAGCAACCACAAAATGAAAGGAAGAAGAATGTGGAAAATTAGAATAAGTGCGGGATATTAGTAAGAAGAAGTATGAGTATGCAAATTTTTTTTCCACGTCTGTTCATCACGTGATAGCGTTCATAAGAGCTTTAAAAGTTTTGACGCGTGTGGACAGTTGTTGTTTCAAGTCAAAGTTTTACAGGAAAGATTTAATAGACGAACTTAAAGTTTTTGGCATGTCTTCCTGACATCACATAGATATTTTATGCATGGCCGAATTATTAGAAAGATCGAAGAAGAGCAAAAAATAACAGATGTTGCCAGGGAGTTCAACATCGCTCACAGCGTTGTTTCACGGCTATGGAAGTCATTTAAAACTACTGGAATGTGTAGTAGACGGCACGGGGGAGGTCGTGCTAGAAGTACGACGCCTGCAGAAGACAGATATATTGTCCTATCAGCAAAAAGGAACAGGCGCACCACAGCTCAGCAGGTGGCAAATCAGTTTCTTGCTGCCTCAGGAAAGCAGATCTCCCGAAAAACTGTTGCCAGACGTTTGAGGGGAGGAGGACTATACGCACGCAGACCTGTTGTGTGTGTCCCATTGACCAGACAGCACCGTACTGCCCGTTTGTAATGGTGTCGTGAGCATCACAATTGGACTGAACAGGACTGGGCATGCGTATTATTCTCAGATGAGAGTAGGTTCAGTCTGTCATCAAATTGTAGACACCAACTGATCTGGCGCGAGAGTGGTACTGCTTATCGTCCAGAAAATATCCAAGAAAAGGACCGATATCCGACATGCAGTATCATCGTGTGGACCGGCATCATGATCAATGGCCGCACGCGCCTACGTGTGGTTGCGAATGGGACTATGACGGGCCAACGATACATTGATGAAGTTCTACTTCCTCATGTTCGTCTTTACCGTGGTGCTGTCGGTGATAAATTTGTTTTTATGGACGACAACGCAACATGTCATCCAACACTCGCTGTTCAGGATTGTCTAGACAGCGAGGGTATTCAACGTCTCGTATGGCCAGCGCCTTCTCCAAATCTAAACCCCATTGAAAATGTGTGGGATGCTTTAGGGAGGCAAGTTGCTGGTCGAAACTATCCTCCGACAAACAAGAACACCCTCATCCGTGCACTCACAGAGGAATGGGATAAATTGCCTCAACAGCTGCTGGATAATGTTGTGCAAAGTATGGTACGACGTGCGGAATGTTGCATCACACTCCACGGTGGACATATCCCGTACTGATACCTTTCTTTAAGGTGTCTGCTGACTTTTAGATGCATTGTTCCATTTCTCCGTACGCAGATCAAATGAACATTTTTTTTTCTTTCAGATGTTTTACAGCTTTTGTACTTTCCAGAACAATAAATATTCTTTATTCTAATGTCTAAACAGTGTGGCAACTATATTTTATCCTACTAGCCCTTATGTCTTGCTTAATGTTATGCTACATAGCAATTTGTGATCCGTCCTTAGCAATTGTCCAGCAGTGTATATATATGGCGTGTTTGAAGGAAAGTGATTCGATGCTTCTCATTCAAACAATTGTCAATGTATTTTCGTGAAACAAACGTGATAATGAAGGTGTATAAAGCACGCGATACTCAATAAGTTTAAAGGGGTGGTGGACCATTAAACTAATTTCTCAAATTTTTAGCATAATTAGCTGAAAATGGAATCAATATAGTAAATGATTATTATATTTCAATATTTAAGTATAGTATTTAAAAAAACATTTTTAAACTGATTATTTTTAAAAAAAGTAAATTTTTAAAATTGTTTTTAAAAATGTTCCTTTCGCATTACTTTTTTAAGATAGGTACTTAATTTTTGTTTTCTACATAGATGAACCACACTAAAATATATATCTGAGCATGGAATTGAAATTAAGAATAAAATTTGATGAGAAAAATATAAATGGTTTATATTATATGACTTGTTTCACCAACTATACACACTCAAATTATTCAAAACAACACAAAATATGATTCGTTAATTTTTTTTTTAGAAAACTAGAGTAAAAATTGGGAAGATAAATCAACTTTCATGAAATGCGAAAATTTAAGAGACATACGACGTAATTTGAAACGCAGTGTGTTGGAATGCAGTGATTTTCTGTAGTTGTTAGCTAAGGAGCAGAAAAACGCACAGCAATATAGTCACAGTTTAATGGTTCAAAGACATTTTATTCAAAGTTCATACTAAACAGATGTTCGAATGTTAACTCAGTACTGTTAAGTTACTTATGAAATACATTGTGCAATACTGAAACACTGAAAGGTGTATTACATCAGTGTAAATGTATATTTTATTTTTTATTATGGTAAAATGTTTTTTTTTTTACACTTTAAGTGAAAACATATATTTATTTATCTTCTTTTTTCAACTATTCAATATGCTCGCACCCTTTTCGTAGAATTATCATGCCCTCTAGAGGAGCGCGATCCACAGTTTGAGAAACGCTGATTGTCATTGATATTCAATATACTTCGATAATAAATGACAATTTAATACACGCATTTAAAGCCAGTCAAATGTAAATATTATTCCCAAATAAGGTAAATCTTTTGAATAGATATTTACAATGAAGAAGAAAAACATATTATTAGTAGAGATTAAAAGTTTTTATAATAATTATTACAGCTTGTAACAGGGGGAACTAAAGTCAGCTAAACTTACGACATTCGACCTGTGGGTCGCATGTGGCCCAAATGACCTTTCTGAATGTCCCGTCTTTGGCATATTTCACAAAAAATTGAATTTTTTAAGAACAATGCATTGAAATCTAAGTGAGAAATTTTGTCGTTCAAGCAATCAAATATATAAGTTTTGCTTTGAATAACGTGCTGGCACAAATTGCGAGATATTATTTTTTTTTTCGTTTCTGTAACTTTAGTGGTTATTCCAGCGTTTTTCAAACTTTGGGGTGCACCCTAATAGCGGTGCGTGATAATTTTACAAGCGTGACTCAGGGATATTGAAAAATCGAGAACAAAAGATTTTTTAGGAAAATACTTAATTTATTGAAAGTAAGCAAACAAAACATATCCTGAATCTATACACATAAAGGAGAAAAGCAACTCACTCACTCACTGACTGACTGACTCACTGACTGACTAATCACGATATATCCGGAATTATTAAACCTACAAACTTGAAATTTGTTTGGTAAGTTCCATTCATGGTGTAGACGTCAGCTAAGAACGGATTTTGCAAAGTTCGAACCCCAAGGGGCGTTACGAGGGTTTAAGGGGCGTTATAGATAATTATTTCCTTTACTAAACTATTAGATGTCAAGTCCTGAAACTTGGTACACAGATTAATTTCATAAAGTAGAGATTCCCTACATAATGATTTTTACAAAACTCGACATCCAAGGGGCGTTGAGCGCGCTTAAGGGGCGTTATACATAATTATTTCCACTTTTAAACTATTAGACGTACAGTCTTGAAATTTGGTAAGCGGAGTCCTTTAATAGAGTACAGATCCACTGCAAAATGGGTTTTGTGAAAATCGACTCCCAAGTGGCGTTGGAGAGTATTAGGTGGCGTTATAGGCAATTAACTCCTTTTAAACTATTAGACGTAAAATCTCGAAATTTAGGAAGCCGATTCCATTCCTTAAGTAGAGATCCGCTATAAGATGGGTTTTGGGAAAATCGTTTCCTAAGTGGCGTTGCGGGGGCTTAAGAGGCGTTATACATAATAATTTCCATTTCTAAACTATTAGACGTACAGTTTTAAATTTGATTAGCGGATCCTTTTCATAAAGTACAGATCCCCTACAGAATGGGGTTTGTGAAAATTGACCCCAAGTGGCGTTGTGGAGAATTAAGGGGCGTTATAGGCAATTAACTCCTTTTTTATACTATTAGACGTAAAATCTTGAAATTGAGTTAGCAGATTCCATTCACTGAGTAGTGATCTGTCATAAGATGGGTTTTGTGTAAATCGTTTCCTAAGTGGCGTTGCGGGGACTTAAGGGGCGTTATAGATAATTATTTCCATTTTTAAACTATTAGACGTACAGTCTTAAAATTTGGTAAGCTAATTCCTTTCATGGTGTAGAGATCCGTTACAAAATAGTTTTGGGGAAAATTGATCCCCAAGGGTCACTGAGGGGGATTAAGGGGCGTAATAGATAAATATTTCCGCGTTTCAACTAATAGAACCACCTGCTTGAAAATTAGAATGTATGTTTCGTTCATGGAATAAAGTTCCTTTTACAAAGATTTTTGCAAAAACGGACCCCCAAAGGAGTGGGTTTGCGAGGGATTAAGGCATGTTATAGAAAAATTTCTGTTTTTGAATTTAACTCACTTACTTGAAATTTGTTGAGCACTTTTCTTTAGTTGAATAGAGTTCCACTAAGAATGAATTTTACGGAAATCAACTCCAGGGGGAAGCGGGGAAAGTTATTGGGGCGTATTGATAGACAAAATTGCCTTTTTTGAAGAGGGAGTCCACCAGCCCATAAAGCGCACCAAACAGTCAGTTTTTCTAGATGTAACGGTGTTTCGACATACACTTGTGGATTAGCTTCACTCCAAATGCTTCAGTTTTGTTTGTTGACGTAGCCATTCAACCAGAAGTGCGCTTCATCGCTAAACAAAATTCGCTTATGAAAATAGGGAACAACGGCAATCTCGTTTTGGGCCCATTCGACGAATCTACGCCTTGCTTGATGATCTTTTTGATGAATTGGCAAACCAAACTGAGAATAAATCACTTGACAGCTGTTAAATCGGTCGCCATCTTGGAAAGTAATGCCAACTTAAACTTCTATACCTGGAAAAAAAACACTCTTTAATAGACGCGTATGGAATGTTTCACGCGTTATAAAACTTTCCTGGCATGCTAAATAACTTAAAATTAGAGTAAGGTTTTATAGCATTTGTTTGGTTTGTTAACCCGAAAGTTGTCACCGGGAGGCTAAAGAGTCACTCAAGGCTCACAAAATCTTTAATTCAGAGGAAACTATTTATTTGTATCAACTGACTTTATCAGTATCTTATATGACAGTCTTAATGCAAACTAAAATGTATTTGTCACATATCTCAATTATTTTAGGGTGCAGCAAACGCTTTTTTACTATCTTATGTTACGGGGGGGGGGGGCTGAGTTTCCCACACAACCACTTTTATTTCAAAATGTTTTCTAGGAAAAGTTTACATTTTGCCCATTTTAATAACTAAAATTAACACGGCATCTTTCACGCCAAAAAAACCTACCTAAATTTCTCGCGTGGGGTATGTCACACCCACGGGTGTTTACATTCTGTTTTTAAGGGAACCAGGACATGCTCAAAAGAGTAAAATGCCAAAATTAAGACCCTTTGTTTTTCAGACATATATCATTTAAAACTTCCAATAGAGCTTAGATTTTTTTATGTCTATAATAAAGATCATTTAATTTTTCTGTAGAACTACAAAAATAACTTTTTACTCCAAAAGTTTATTTTTACTACTTAATTTAAATAATACATAATTTTTGAGAATTCGTAATATATAGTTATGTTTAGGTACCATTTTTTAAAAAAGTATCCGTTTTTTATGCAAAATAATTTTTACACATATATAAAACAATACATAAAATACAGTGAAACCATTTTTTTAGTAAAATTTTAGTATAGTTCCTTTAAAAACTTTATGAAACTTTGAAATTTGAATTTTTTTTTTATTTGTCTGCTTTTTTTATGCATGAAACTATTTTTAAAAAAATAGGCACTATTTTAATAGAAAAAAATTAGGTTCACTATATGCATATGCATCTTGTATAGAAGTATAAAAAATCAGGAATCATATAGTGCAATAGTTTTTTTTAAAATGTACCTAAATGCAAAAAATATGCTTTTGAGAAAAAGTGAAAAAACTAAAAAAGCAATATTTTCACATATTATACATTTAATTAGTATTTCCTTGCCTATTTTTATATGACTAATAATATAATCCTTAACCATTTTCTAGAGTTACAAAAATAATTTTAAATTTATATGGTTTTTTTTCCTTTGTTTTAGTTAACATGAACATAATTTTCGAGATCTTGTAATACATATTTTCATGTATAGGTACCATTTCTTACAAAAATATTCTTTGAATATACAAAAAAATTTACAAATATATATAAAGTAACATATTAAACATAATGAATCTGTTTTTAACTAATTTATTGCATAATTTCTTAAAAATAATCATAAAACCTTAAAATTATGAAAATCTTAATTTTCTTTTTTACATATAAAATCAATTTTCAAAAAATTAGACACATACTAAAAGATATTTGTTCACTGTATGCACATGTATCCTGTTTAGATATATAAAAGGTTTCAAACAATATACTACAATAGTTTTTTTAAAGTGTACCTAAATTTAAAAATATTAAACATTCGAGAAAAAATATAATAAAACTTAACAAAAAATTTCTCCTTACATTATAGATTTGATTAATATTTCCCTGCTTGGTATTCATTTTCTTCATCTAAATTCTGTTTATCCATTTTCTTTTTTAAAGACCTTCTTTTATTTCTGGCTTCCAATGACACTTTATTTACTATACGTTCAGCCTCAAAAATTCGTTTGTTATCAATTATAAGTAAGGCACGTTCCGTGTTGTATCCTGGTTTAATGCCCAGAGCTTCAAAGACTTTTATCCTACTTACATATCTATCGTTAAAACACATTACAGCATCCATAACTCCAAATTTCAAAGTTTCAATGCCAACAAAAACTGTTTTAGGAATTCGCTCCCAAATACATTTGTTAAAACTTTCATTGGGATTTTGTGTTCTTCCATGAAGGCACTTTTTCAATAAGTCCTTCTCTGTGAGATCCCGAAACACTTTTTTCACTTTCAATAAAATTGACCCAGGTAAAGAATGCTTGTGAATATAAAATTCCCCCGTAACAATTCTACGGTTATAACCGCACCAGCTATCCTCACCAAGAGGTCACAAAGCGTGTTGAGGATTATCCTCAGTACTTAGTTTATGAAAATAAATAGCCCATGTGGCTCTTTTCATGTCCTCCACAGATGACAAATTTTTACAGATTGCTAGCCCATAATAATGTTGGATTGAGTCCACTTCTTTAAGCGTTAGCCGTCCACGACCCGAAATATTTTCCCCATCTGATAGCTTAATGCCTTTGCTCGTTTTTAGAATGTTTCTCAACCTTGTGCCCATACGCTTTTGCACATGGCCAACAAATTCTAATTTTTCAACTTCTGTGTTGCCATATACTTTTGCTTCTTTTATAGTAAGGAATCTTTTTGAGTCATCATCACCAAGATGCTTTTCGTGATGTTTCAGATCGCTGAAATATACTTAATACCCCCCGACATTCCTTTCCTCCACTGAATTTTTCGTAATTTTTAGCACAATTTTCACATGTTTTTTTTTATCCTTACATGAAGAACAATATTTTGTGAGAGCTTCAAAGTCGATAACTTTTCCGTTCTCAACAGACGTAACACATACAACTCCATTCAATGAAAAATAGCCTCTTTTATGCCATGTGCCATCCACAGCCACAGCTATATTTTAATTATTATCATTCGCTATGACTGCTTCGTGAACAGCTGCATTCATCGAGTCTTCACTAATTGTTTTTAAAACATTTAAAAACAAAGAATTATGGCGTTCAAACTTTGCAGGTGGTGGAGGCAAATTCATGAGCCCACAGAATATTCGAGCAGCGGCTCCACCTTTTCCAATAGCTCTCATTCCATATGTCAATCTTAGGTTAACATCATAACATTTATTTGATATTTTTGATGACATTGTGCTCTTCGATTCTCCACAGTTGTGACAAATTATTTCCAAACTCATAGCTATACCTCTACGACTTTTTAAATCTTCTCTCAGCTCAATTTTCTCTGAAGAACAGCAATATTTACAACATAAGAGATTTTTCATAAGGGAAGATAATAAATCCAGTTCAACGATTATGTTTACATTTTGAGAATCTTGTTCTTTTAGTAAATCCGGTATTTTAATTTTTCTCCTAGAAGCACTTTCCACGGAATTCAAAAGCAATTCTTCAGTCGATTTAGACTGTTTATGTTGATTGCTAGTATACTTCCTTCTGCCAATTTTTTTTTTATTCTTGGCATAATTACTCGTTTAAAAAAAGTTAGATACTTTTAAAATCTTATGAATGTTATTAAATATAAGTAAAAAATAAATATTTCTTACGAAAATTAATGTAAAATTAAGTGGTTGTATGCCACAAGAAACTTCGGAATAGACGAACTCGGTTCAAAACATTGCCATAAACTGAAATTTAAAGTAAGAAATTTTGTCACACAGCTTGGAACAATAGCTCACGCATAAACGTGGCTAAAAAATAGCGGGGTTAACATTCAAACGAAAAAAACAATCAAAAGTTAATATAGATAAAACACAGGGGAAACTACATATTTAAAGTTTAAAGGGGCATGTCAAAAGGGGCGTGGGCATTTATTTACATTTTTATTTTTCATATTTTAGGGCTATTTTATCAACAAACATAAAAGTATTATACATTTTTAGATTCAGAAAAATAAGCACTATTTTTAGAACTAAAATTGAAAAATCGATTATTTCAAAGTATATGATGTCCCTGTTCCCTTAAGGTAAAATTTGCATACAAAAGTTAAAAAGGAAGAAAAGTAGGAAATAAAATATGTTTATTTCATTTTTCACACTTTAATTTAATTTTTCCGTTCTTTTAGTTAACGCATCCACTGCATTGTTTATACACTACTTTAATCTCGCCGTATGAGTAAGTGCGCCATTTTCACTGGATATTAATTTGTTTTTAATATGTATCTTTTTAAAACTAAGCATTTATAAGAATAAACTTCTCTATTCTTTAATTTCAAAAGTTTGGGAATTTCTTTTTTTTCTCTTATTGTTCCAGCAATAGTTTTTTTTTCAGAAGTCCATCTAAAAGTGGATAAGATGTGTACCAGTTGTCTCCTTTAAAATTACGTTCTTCTTAATTGTTTATGTCTTTTCATATAAAGCATTTATGTTTTTATGTAACAGTGTTTCTCTCTTCTAAATCTGGATACATTTCAGTGGAGGAATCCTACTTGCTGTTATACTCTTCATCATTTCCAAATCATAACCATGAGGAGAATTTCTTCATCCGAAAATATGGTTGTACAATATCTATTAAGTTATTTAAATATCACATGTCTTCATCATAAACAAATTAACACGTCATAGCATAAGAAAAATTTCAAAGCATGATCATGTTTTTGGCAATTCTCGCGCAAGGTATGATGTATCTGAAGAAGCGGTATGCAAAAATGTGGCCCACTGTATATCATTAATTGAAAACTCTAGATTTCGAATTTCAGAATACCATTAAAAGCATTTAATTTGTGTAATAAATGTAAATAATAACAGAATCTAAAGAAAATAAACGTTTTTTTTTCGTATTTTACAGCCCAGCGATACTAAAAAGCAAACTTGACGGACATTACCTGAATATACACGACTTAATGCTATTATATGCCTCTTAAAACAGGAACACTCACATCAAAAAATGTACTACATCTTAGGTGTTATATGATATAAAATTTTCAAGTAAGTTTTAATCTGGTAGATTTTCGAAACCAAATGTTTCAATTATTTGAAAAAAAATAATATTTTGTAAAAATGTTTATGTGTATATCAATGAAGCATTGAAATTGATAATCTTTATTTGAATACAAGTAATTCAAAGATCATTCCATAAACTATTTCGCTTATAGAAAAAGAGAAAGTGAATTGAAACGAGATTATTTGTTTATTAGAATAATATAACAATATTTTTATAAATTTAATGCATCTACCAACTAGTACAAGTGAAAAAAATGAGTTTCTGCGTTACCAAAAAAGTGAAAGTGAAAGTTATTTCGAAACCATTTTTCCACACAAATATCGTGTTAATTGAAACATGGCTGCTACTCATTTCCATTTTAAATTGAAAATCAATGCATACACACACTCACATTTTTCTCTGGCAATTATTTTATATTTCCTGAAATAAATAGAATCAGCATTTAAGTAGCATTTCTGTGCTTTGCTTAATCAAACTCGCTTCCATTTTACTTGCAAAACGATATTTATTGTTTCCAAAATGATAGACAAATTTTTCCAAAGATTACACACTTGTCCATTAAAAAACAATTCCAACACCATTAGCTAACATTGGACAGATAAATTGTGTATTGAACTCCGGTGAAAACAATTGCATTATATTTTAAAAGCAAATGATATTTGTGTATAGTTTTTATGCATCGGGAAGTAATAGTGCATTTTCGGTATGATAAAGTCCTGATTTGGACGTTATGCTAAAAAAAAAAAAAAAAAACCTTTGGAACTATATATTTAATTAATTTCATTATTTGTTATTTTGGTTAACGCATCGGTCTACTTGCGACATTTTTTTTAAATTGGATGTACGGGGATTTTTGTGGTTTTTAGAATTATTTAGTACATTTTAAGAAAAATATGTTCAGACTAAGAAGACAAAAATATATTATTATTACTAAAATGGGGGAAAATTTACAAAAATTACATAAATGGAGCTGATTTTACACAAACGTTTTATGAAAATATTTTTAATTTTTCAAATTTGGTGTGTTGCTTTGATAATCATTTTTGAAATGACCTTCAGAATAAGAGATGTTTTATGTTTTACAGAAACTAGAATACTTAGTATGAATTTGCTGATCAAATAGTGATTTTATTCACATTAGGGACTGTAATTTTGTAATAAAACAGAGTTTTATAAATCTGAGGGTTGAAACATTTGTATTATTATACAGAACATACACACAAAAAGTCATTTGATTATTTTCCGAACTTTTTGAGCAGTCATTGCCCCGTTTTAGCATTTAAAAAAACACATATTTCTAGTAAAACACATTTAAAAGCATCTTGCTTAAAGTAGTGGCATCTGCTTTTACCAAAAAATTTGTAGTTTTTGTTGTAGTGAATGGAAAACAATAAATTTGGTATTTTTATAAAGCTCATAATATGGAATCTAATATATAGTATAAAAATGTGAAAGTTTGTGAAGATCTTTGTGGGTCTTTCAAGCAAAAACAACTGAATGGATTTTAATGAAACTTTACAGTAATATAGCTTATACATCAGAATAACACATATGCTATAATTTATAGCATATACTATAATTTATAAAGATATTGTATGAAGTGTCCAAAATATAACGATATTTATCAAGTAAATAGGAAAAAATTCTGTCATCTGCTAGCAAATCTAGCTTGCGCTGCAAAAAAGCCCGCCACAGCATATATCTATCTTTTGTTTGTGAAAAACCCTTTTTTTTTGGCTACGCAAGGGCCTTGCTTCTAATTAATTCCTGTGATCAGAATAATGCGTATTTTTTATTTCAAATTAAAATCAAGTTTTGAAGGGAGAGGTTGTTATAAATCTCTCTTTATTTTAATGTTTTTTTGATGATTTTATTATGCACATTTGGTAGTAAGAAATTGATCTTTTTTCCAAATAAATGCTTTTATCGGTTCTGGTACTTAAAGTAAATAAACTTTCTCTTTCACACTGCATCATTTGGACCAATTTTCAAAATTTGTTTGTGGTTAGTAGTTAAATATAATACTATAATTTTAATTGAATAGGCAGATATAATTATTTTTACACTTAAAAACGCAATAACTACTGTACTGTATTTTTTGGAGTGTGAAAGTCAGTGAATATTAATGTCGCACTGTTCAGCTACACAAGGGCTTTTGGTAACGGATTACGTAATTTTGAGCCATGGACAAGTGACGTGGACGACACCTGAGCTGGCACCTCTTCTCCTAACTACCACACCACACCAACTTAGAAGGAAGGTCTTTGTTAGCAGGTCTTACTTAGCAGGAATATTCTTTGAAATCCACTCTTCCAAGATATATGGCAGCACGGGTTCTATGAAGAGTATTGTAGCGGGGAAGGCGAATAGTTTTGTAGCAGATACTGTTAAAAATCTCTCTTTAATTTAATGTTTTTTTATGATTTTTTCATGCACATTTGGTAGTAAGAAATTGATCTTTTTTCCAAATAAATGCTTTTATCAGTTCTGAAATTTAAAGTAAGTAAACTTTCTCTTTCACACTGCATCATATGGACAAATTTTCAAAATTTGTTTGTGATCAGTGGTTAATTATAACGCTATAATTTTAATTAAAAAGGCAGATATAATTATTTTTATACTTAAAAATGCAATAACACTACAGTACTGTATTTTTTGGAGTGTGAAAGTCAGTGAATATTAATGTCGCACTGTTCAGCTACACAAGGGCTTTTGGTAACGGATTACGTAATTTTGAGCCATGGGCAAGTGACGTGGACGACACCTGAGCTGGCACCCTCTTCTCCTAACTACCACACCACACCAACTTAGAAGGAATATTTTACCAATACTTAGCAGGAATATTCTTTGAAATCAACTCTTCCAAGATATATGGCAGCACGGGTTCCATTATGAGTATTTTAGCGGGAAAAATAGTTTGTCAAAATTTAAGTGTCTTATGTTTTTGTATGTTAATGAAAACCTTGGAAAATGATTTGACTACTTATTTTAAGTGAACGGTGTATATAATTTGTTTTACAGTGGAATGTCTTTAATTAATTTATTAGCTCTAACGGATTAAATTTTCCAAAGAGAAATATTTTGTTTATGTATATCCCTTAATTTTAAATGTAGTGATCCAAAAAAAGTATTGTAAGAAAAAAACTGCAGTAAATCATAATGCGGTTGGATAAAGTATTAACGTGCATTGCACCCCTACACGGCGGGTCTTACAAAGCTCTAATAAAGCTCGAGTTATGAAAGTTGCTAGGCATTTGCCAACTTGACTCTATCGTTAACAATTCGCGCTATGTTTTTCATTGATACGTCATTATAATTTAAGAAACGGTGTTGCTTGCGAATATTACACAATTTTAACATAAAATAAATACTACAGAAAGTAATATTAATGTATTATACTTTCAGATAAAAATTACTTGCACTATTTTAAGCGTTCATTACACAAAACCTTTAACAATGTGTTACTTTTGTTGAGCAGAGATCGGCTTAGGAAGGTATTTTCAAAAATCGACCCTCAAGAGTGTTACGGGGAGTTATAAATAAAAAAAATAATTTTTATCAGTTATTAGATCTACATACTTAAAATTTAACAAAGGTATTTTATTTCTCTCTCTTTTTTTGTTTAGCTGAGCTACGCAAAAAGCTTTTTTTTGTTTAATTTGCAATTCACGTAAAATGAACTCATTAAAAACTTCTTTATCCTTCAATCTGTGTTGTTTAATTTTTCAGTTCACCCTTGCGAAGAACGGGTATACCAGCTAGTATAAAATAAAATTATTAAAAAAAATATCATATTTTGGTAAAATTTTCGATTAGAGGATAGTCGGATATTTTAAATGTTCTTCACTTGGTCGTAAAGATGGTTCACATTTAAGATTAAAGAAGGTAGACATTTAAATGTTGATTTGATAATACTTATAGGTATACTTTATTTGGTACATAAATGGATTTCTTTTCTACCAAAATGATAAAAATCATGTAATTTCTTAAGATAAACCACAATATAAGCTTATATATTATTGCTTTCTTTCAGTTTTATAAATATTACTATTGATGTAAAATAATCTAATTGAATTTTTTGGCTTGTTCTTAGTAGTTTTTGTCTTCTCAGTGAGATTTTATCAGTACTTCTGATTTTAAGGTATCTTGAAGTTAAAACAAACACGAAGGTTATCTTAGTGGTTTTCAAACAGTGGGGTGCTCGAGTATATTGAAAAGTCCAAAATAAAATATATATATATATATTAAAAATTATTAAGTTACTGAAAGGAGGCAAAACAAAATATAAATTCTGACATGATAAAAATAAAATACACATTTATACTCTGATACATTATTATTACAAATTTATTTCTCTAATCCACAATGTACTGGAAAAGCCTCAATATAAATTAAGAAAGAGTTTAATAATAAGTATCTTAATAAGTTTAATAATAAGTATATGGGCTTATAAAAAGTTTGTTTTAGAAAAATTGACTTAATCTAAATTATTTTTATACATTTAATAATTTCTTCAAAACAGCCACCGAAGAAAACTCGTATGTGTTTGGAATGGATGAAAAATGGATGCCTGAGGAAATAAATATTTAATTTAGTTGAAAATTATTTTGCAATCTGTTCCTATTTAAAAATTAGAATTAAACATAATACTTATCCTACTTAATATAACTTGCTTAAAAATAACATATACAAAATTCAGTGCTTACCTTGACAAACAAAAACAAAAAATAACGTTTATCTTGATAATTTATACGGTATATAAAAAAACTCCTTAAATGCTGATTAAAAGTTACGCAATTATCTCCCCAATTACCACCTTTTACCACGTAGGCGTGCGTGTTTGATGTATTGCTAGGGGGAGATAAGGAATAAATAAACAAATCCTCTGAAATAAGTAAATTCTTCGCAAACACTGTCAAGGTCCTTTTACTGCATTCCAAAGCCTTCGGAAATAATTTAATGGATAACAGAGCACATAAAAGGTGGTACTTCGCAAAGACGTATAGATACGTCCGGAGCTATTAACGCTTTGGATGAGCGAGACGGTTATATAAGCCGGTGGCACGAAAACCGTTAAAGTTGTTTGTAGTTTTAGCGACAAAGTATAGTATTATTGAATTCAATTCATTGTTGTTGTGTGGAAGGGGGCGCGATAAGAATTATTATTGAATATTAGGTCGCGAGTAATGAAACTTTGAGGAGCACTGCTGTACAAGCATCTGAATATTATAGGCATTGTCCAGAGTCCTCTTTGTAAATTATGTAACTCCAACGAAGAAATGGACACCATTTAATTTGCCCACTCCCGTGCACTCAGCTTTTGGTGAGAGAATGAATATTAACATCGCACTGTTTTGCTGCTCGAGGGTTTTTAGCGACGGACCTCGTAGTGTTGAACCATGGTCAAGTGACGATGACGACACGTAAAATGGCATTCCTCTTTCCTAACTACCAACGGGAGGACTTTTGAGCTCGCGACAGATGTAACGTGCATCGTTCCCCTAAACGGAAGGTCCTTAGTGGTACTCGACTCAAACTCGTGACCGTCCAGCCACCATCCGATTCCTTGACCACTAGGCTTCTGTGGCCACCACTCAGCTCTGGATCAATGTGTAGCAGATATTGGGAGGCCAGCCGTAAAATATGTGATTAATATACTATATTGTGGAATAGCGTTTCTTCTTTTTTTTTAACTTTTTCTATTTTATTATTATTGTTAATGTTATTAAAGGGTGTTTTTTTAGAGGTATAGAACTTTAAAATGCAATAAAACAACGATGTATTATTCGATTGACATGAATTTTTTTATTTGAAAGATAATCTTGTGGCATTACATTTTAAATATGATGTTTGGCATAGGACTGCCACGGCTGGTTCGGATGTAGTCCAATCTGGACGTCCAATTTTCGATGACTTTTTCCATCATTTGTGGCCGTATATCGGCAATAACACGGCGAATGCTGTCTTCCAAATGGTCAAGCGTCTGTGGCTTATCCTCATAGACCAATGACTTTACATAGCCCCACCGAAAATAGTCTAGCGGTTTTAAATCACAAGATCTTGGAGGCCAATTCACAGGTCCAAAAAGTGAAATTAGGCGGTCACCCAACGTGTCTTTCTATAAATCGATTGTGGCACGAGCTGTGGGACATGTTGCGCCATCTTGTTGGAACCACAGCTCCTGGACATCATGATTGTTCAATTCAGGAATGAAAAAGTTAGTAATCATGGCTCTATACCGATCACCATTGACTGTAACGTTGTGACCTTCGTCGTTTTTGAAGAAGGATTCCAGCAGTCCATAAAGCGCACTAAACAGTCAGTTTTTCTGGATATAACGGTGTTTCGACATACACTTGTGGATTAGCTTCACTCCAAATGCGGCAATTTTGTTTGTTGACGTGGCCATTCTACAAGAAGTGCGCTTCATCGCTAAACAAAATTTGCTTATGAAAATCGGGAACAACGGCAATCTCGTTTTGGGCCCATTCGACGAATCTACGCCTTGCTTGAGGATCGTTTTGATGAATTGCCAAACCAAACTGAGAATAAATCACTTGGCAGCTGTTAAATCGGTCGCCATCTTGGAAAGGAATGCCAACTTAAACTTCTATACCTGAAAAAAAAACACTCTTTACATGGCAAGAGTGCTCCTTCAAGAGAGACTTGTTGGAACAATAAGAAAAACAAAGTTTTACACCGAAGCGGCATCGATTCAAAAGTAGGCCCAATATGAGTTTTAGCTTTTTGAAGCGAATTCGGCCATTACAGTCCAGCGTAAATGTTGACGCTTTTTTAGATAAACTGAGACATTGTTAGTCTGATTTAAAAAATCATATACAGTGGTGGCAAAAATCCTGAACACACTCATTTTTTAGCGTAATTTTTGTGTTTGACTTCATTTTTCGTTGTGAAATTATCCCCCTATCTTAAATATTGTTATTCATTGTAATGTATTTTTTATGCTTATTTCAAATCTACTACTAGTTTCTTAATGACTAAAATATTTTTTGTAATAAAGCTGCCTGAACAGAATAATGTGAAATATGTGCAGAATGAAACAGTACAGTATAACATAATATGCAAAGATAAATAACACGAAAATTGACAAATGCGGTATATTTAATATATATATAAGCATTTTGTAAATTACATTGTTGTCACATGTTAGAAAATCAATATTTTATAGGCCAGTCGCTTGCTTTAATTACGGCTCTACATCTTTTTGGCAGGGAATGCACCAATTTCAAAAGAAGATCTTTCGTGACAATATGGTTGAAGGAAAACAATAAAGATTCAATCAATTCACATTTGTTTGAAGGTTTTTTCTTTGAAATTTCATAACCAATTTTAAACCATAAGTTCTCTATCGGATTAAGGTCGGGAGACTGTCCAGACCAGTTCATTCTATTCACAGTATGGTCTTTCAACCATTTCTAGACTACCTTTGCACGATGACAAGGGGCGTTATCGTCCTGAAAAATTCATGACTGATTCCCAAAAAGATCTCTCGAAGTTGGTAGCAATTTATTTTGTTGTATTTCAATGTAATCCATGGCTTTCACTGTTCCGCTAACGATATCAAGTCTTCCAACACCAGAAGACATGCAACCCCATACCATCACTTTTGTCGGGTACTTTACTGTGGGCTTCAGACACTGAGGGCTGAATTCCTCATGAGTGCGTCGTCTTACATAGGCACTATTTTGGTTGCCAGAAATACAAAACTCACTCTCGTCACTAAATATTACATTTTCCCAGTCTTTAATAGACCATAATGAATGTTCCTTTGCCCACGTCAATCGCCTCTTGCGTTGAAATTCAGTCAGTAATGGTTTTAGGCGCGCTTTACAACCTCGTAACCCAGTTTCCAGCAGTCTTCCTCTAACAGTTCTTGGGCACACACTCACATTTGATTCTAAAGTTCATTGTTTCAAAATTTGCGAGGAATTAAGCTTTCTGTTTGAAAGTGAAATTATGTGTAATAACCTGTCTTCACGTAAAGATGTTTTTCTTGGTCGTCCTGATCGCCCCCTGTCCGCAATAAAATTTGTTTCAGAAAATATTTTCAAAGTTCTCACAACAGTAGAAAGGCCACATGGTACTTTTGCAGCATTTTGGCGCATAGAATAACCTTCTTCCTTCAAATGTATTATTTTGTACCTTTTATTCTCAGGAAGATAAGAAAATTTAGCCATAATTTCAATATTTTCCACAAACGCACTTCAAATTGCTTTCAATACACTATTTTCCACAAGCACACAACTGTATTCAATACAGTAAACCACGTTTCACCTTTTTTCTTTCAACCCTTTACCCCTACTGCTCTCTGATTGGTAGAAATAACGGAGCATTTCATTAGTGGAAAACACAGTCACTCATTCTTACAGTGACCTTGTGCTTTCTTGTCAAGGTTTTTTTCAACATATCAATGAATCTATTTACTTTAGATGAAATCTACAAACTGATTTGAAATCAGCGTGGAAAAATACATTACAATCAATAACAATATTTAAGATAGTGTGATAATCTCATAACGAAAAATGAAGTCAAACACAACAATTTCGCAAACAATTGAGTGTGTTCAGTACTTTTTGCCACCACTGTATGTATTATGTGAATGCTTAAAGAAACACGGAGCGTAACAGAAAACTCGTTACAGAACACTTATTGGGAGTTGTAATACAGAAAAGGCATTCTCCGAGAGAAATCAATGTGACAAACTTTGCAATTTACTGCGGTAAAAGGTCTCATAAGAAATCCATAACAGTACTTGCAATATTTCCAAGCAAACATATGTCTAATTAGAATAGTTTGAGAATAATTAATATTTATAATAAAAGAAACGCTTTTGCTTCACCTTGTATTTCGAAACACGAAAAAAAATAATTCATTTATTTTTTCTGATGATTAAACAATTATCTACTATTATGTTTTCATATTAAAGTGCATTGTGCTTTTATCGTCTAATAAATTCTACCCTTCCATGCAAAATTCTTAAACAGTATATCCTAATATTTCAAACGCAGTAAATACTGGGCTGGGTGTAGGAACTTCCTATTTCGAACTTGTTCCAGTAATGTTCGAAGGGAGGACAGTGGCACGAAGAAGAGGTGGAGTGGTATATTTGTGTTTCCGCCCTTCTCAGTCTCAACTAGTTGTGATCAAAGCAGCAGATTGCAATGCAATATGTCTTTCGTCGTCACTTCGATATTCCTTCATAAGACCATGTTCCCGATCGGAAATGTGTTTTAATGTGGATGGATGCCTTCAGAGCAATGAGGAATGTCTCCAAAGAAAGGAAAGGACCCCCGAAAACTGTTAGAACACCTGAAAGTGTAGAACGAGTTTGTGTGTACATTCAGACCGTTATGTGACAATGATCCAACAATTCTACTTACACATTCTTCAAGAAATTGATCTTGATAACGTGTGGTTGCAACAAGAAAGTGTCATAGACTCACATTCAGAGTTTCTTTGGGTATTTTCAGAGCAACCTTTCCCGAGTGACTGATCTCTCTGTGAGGGGACATAAGCTGCCCTGCACGCTCACCTGATATACCCTCCTGATTGCTTCCTGCGGGCTGGTCTGAAGTTCCTGTCAACAAAGATAGTTCCCAGACACTGGAATTCTAAAAAAAAACAACATCCGAGATGAAATGGACAATATCCCGGTTGATATACATGAAAAGGTGAGTCAAAGTTTTCGAAAGCGACTGCTTCAGTGTATTCACAATGAATGGTGATATTTAACAGACATTCTGTTTAAAACTGTGTCAATTCAAAATTGCAATATTGTGTGGTAGGTGGTAAATAACAATTAAGTTGAATGAAATATGTAGTATGTTTTTTTGCATTTTCAATATAGGAAGTTCCCACTCCCAACCTACTACATAAGCTCAGTGAATGTGTTACTAATTATTTGACTAAATGTAATAAATATGCAATTTATTTGACACGTATGCAAAATACTTAAGCTGTGTTCATTAAATTATAATATAATTAAGCTATAATTTCTGAGGTAATCTTCTTAATTAAGTTGCATATATAAAATTAAGTACTTTATATAATTTTAACTAACCGTTGTGAAGGATAATTTGTTGCAACATTATAAGACTGTAGGTACAATTTGTTTCATTTTTCTAAGCATTATATTAAAAAAAGTTGATATTAAGGCTTTAAGATTCTAAGCATTTTTTTAATTAAAATTTCAATTAACGTACCTAATGATAAAACCTTTTTCTAGCTCATTTTTTTTAAAGAAAAAAAAAGAAATTTATCTAAACTCTAATAACAGCGAATAATTTTGCTACATTCTTTACCTGCCCCATATTTAAAAGGTAAATATATACCGCAAAAGCTAAAAAAATATCATTTTTTTATGATTAATGTCTCGATTATCTTCTTAAAATTATCAAAGGCTCATAAGATATAATTTGGCAGCAATTATATCTTGATATCTGTAAATGATTTATCAAAACCTAAAAAAAGATCACTACTAATATTCGCAAATTTGGTTAATCATACGGTATATTGAAGCTTAATGGTATAATTCATGTAATATATAATTTATATAAAAGTATTGTGAACTGTACTTATAAATTATGAAGTTTTAACTAAGTGATTCAGTATCAAATAAGTAAAATGAATTTAATGTTTATAAAGGGTGTTTTTTTAGAGGTATAGAACTTTAAATTGCAATAAAACAACGATGTATCATTCGATTGACATGATTTTTTTTATTCGAAAAGATAATCTTGTGGCATTACATTTTAAATATGATTTCTAGCATAGGACTGCCACGGCTGGCTCGGATGTAGTCCAATCTGGAGGTCCAATTTTCGATGACTTTTTTTAACATTTGTGGCCGTATATCGGCAATAACACGGCGAATGTTGTCTTCCAAATGGTCAAGCGTTTGTGGCTTATCCGCATAGACCAATGACTTTACATAGCCCCACAGAAAATAGTCTAGCGGTGTTAAATCAAAAGATCTTGGAGGCCAATTCACAGATTCAAAACGTGAAATTAGGCGGTCAAAAAAAGTGTCTTTCAATAAATCGATTGTGGCACGAGCTGAGTGACAAGTTGCGCAGCGTTGTCGGAACCACAGCTCCTGGACATCATGATTGTTCAATTCAGGAATGAAAAAGTTAGTAATCATGGCTCTATAGCGATCACCGTTGACTGTAACGTTGTGGCCTTCATCGTTTTTGAAGAAGGATTCCACCAGCCCATAAAGCGCACCAAACAGTCAGTTTTTCTGGATGTAACGATGTTTCGACATACACTTGTGGATTAGCTTCACTCCAAACGTGGCAGTTTTATTTGTTAACGTAGCCATTCAACTATAAATTGCGCTTCTTCGCTGAACAAAATTCGCTTATGAAAATCGGGAACAACGGCAATCTCGTTTTGGGCCCATTCGACGAATCTACGCTTTGCTTGATCATTTTTAAAATGTAATGCCATAAGATTATCTTTCGAATAAAAAAACATTCATGTCAATCGAATAATACATCGTTGTTTTATTGCAATTTAAAGTTCTATACCTCTAAAAAAACACCCTTTATTTAAAGAAATTCAAAACGATGCTATATATTTTGCTTTTTATGTAATTATACGCAAGCATGTGTGTAGTTTTTAAACATGCTTTCTATATCTTTAGAAATCATATTAATATTTTTAATTCATAACTATATTTATAACTACCATTATTATTGTACCAAGTATAAATCATTAGCAATATAGTTAGTATGGAGTATAATTAATGTTCTTTGATCAAAGTAATTGTTTACATGTATCTGTTTCTATATTTTGAATTCATGAACAATTAATTAAATTTTTGAAAAATGCATTATAACATGGGAAGTTATTTCAGCGTATCAACGTTATTGACAGCACGTGCTAGATTTCCCTTGTTAGCCGTGTTACTTGAAAACTTGGTCTTTCACATAAAATAGTAGCTCGTAAACGACACCATAACCAGATATACATGACTGAAGCTCTTTTTGGAATTTCGAACTCCAAAAATATAAAAGTATTACATTAATGTGATAAAAAATGCAATTGGAACGTTTAAACATGGATGAAAAAGTCCTGATTAGAGTGGGCAGGACGAGCCTAGCCAATCCGTTAGCAGAAAAGAAGCCTGAATTAGAGAGATAAGATTTTTGGATATGAAAAGTTAAAATGAGTTGATATCGAGAGGAGCGTTTGTGATTGACTGACTTGAAAAGGCAGCCATTTTACCCTTTAAGTCTGGGTGAGAATCTCGACCAATCATGGAGTAGGTAAGAGCTAGAGCAGATCGAGCACCAAAATGCAGAAAATTTAAGAAGTAAAGTAAAAGACATATAAATAATTAAATACAAATATATATATTTTTTTAAATTATAAAACAGCAGGATCAATTAAGATTGATCTGCGTCTATGGAAATTAAGATCAGGAGTATAATTTTCGATTGATTTATTATCAGAATTATCAGTTTTAATGAATAAATTGGTTGCATTTCTCCTGATCCTTTTTCAAATAATAAGGATTTTACTTTCGTCTCTGAGATCTACATTCCTCATGAAACACTGAGCGTTAATTAATTGTCCGACAAATAAAATTTCTGGATCTTTGCTGTCTGTCGCCATACAAAGGAATGAATATTTTATATTATATAACTGTTATACGAAATAATCCAAATTTTTTAATTATAATCTGTAAGATAGTAATTAAAAATAAATAAGTTTTTCATGACTTATATAATATGGGAAAGTGTAATTTATTAATGTTAACTCAGGTATATAGCATATTTGGAAATATGAGTATAAACGATTAATTGTTAATGTAGCTCGTAATGGTCAGTATGTGTTAGGATGAAGGTTGTATTAGGTGCCTAGTTAATTAAATTTTCCCATAAAAGTCTTGTAGCAGACTGTATTATATAATATCTCTAAGGAGCACCGATGCAAATATCAGATATGTAATGCTGGTAATATGCTACATAAATTATCAAATAGGCTAATGTAGAGTGCTATCTAAGAGCATCGTAACGACTGCAATAAATATTACATTTATTCAAGTCACAAACTTAGTCCATCAAACACAAATTTATGGTAATAAAAACCATTCGTTAATTCAAAATTTAATAATAAATTGAATTGTAATGAAAACAAATCAATGGCAAATGTGTATTTCGCTAATATTTATATATCAGGAATATAAATACCCTTTCACGCTATTTTAATTGTTCTGCTTCCTCTAACAGGTTCTTAATTGTGTTCGAAGTTGTCTTAAAATATATGAAGTGAGTTAAACTACAGTTTTTTTTTGTACTATATAGCGCTGTTAAAAATAATCGATGTTAGAATTAAGAACTTAAATTGTTTTACATAAAGAGGATAGTTGCAGGATCGGTTTCATAATTTTTACGTGGGTTTGATTTAAATAAGATATTTTAAATTTAATATATTTTGGTTTTTTTTGAATTCCTTAAATATATAGTGTGTATACCCTTGCTATTTTCTTTTAAAATTATTTAAACTTTACTGGACGTGCAATCAATGATGGCAACTAAATGTAGTAGAATCATTAAAAACAGTCTTGAATCAAACTCTAATAAAAGCCTTCTATTTCTCTTTCATAAACCTCAAGGAGCGAACGTTCTTATTTGCGGACGAGAGGAGTATGAAAACTCCTCCTTCTCCCTTGCATACTTAAGTGCATATCTTATCCCACCATCAATTGATGTATGAAGTGCCAGTCGTTTACACAACAGAGAGAAGACAGATTAGTGGAATCTTGAAGAGCTGTTTCTTCTCAAATGTATAATTTTCTTTTAAAGGTTAGCTACATTTTTTATTCCAAAATAAACATTACTAATAGTTTACCTCCTCAATTGAAAATTTGGAGAACTTATCTAATTAACAATAGATTTAAGTTTTTGTATGAATCGAGTTTCCTACGAGTTTTGAAGTTTTTTCTCAATTTGTTTAATTTAAGCCAGGAGTACGTACTCTATTTTTTAATGTTCAAAAGATTGAGACAGCAAAATTAACATCTTTTGTTCAGCGATTGTTGAAAACCAGATAAACTGTTAACAAAAAACAAATAATTTATATGATAAAAATTATTTCTTTTTTGGAAACTCTATTTTATTGATGCCCCACTCTTATCAAATAGTTAATCTTATTTGTTATCTGTTATATATATTATGACCAAAAAATTAATCATATTTTGTGATGTTAAAAATTGACGCCTATACTGTGAACAACACAAACAACTATGGTAACATAAGCTGTTTTAAGTTATTTATATAAAATTAAATTACTTCCATAAACACAGGTGTGGTAAAATTTTCTTAACTTCTCTAATTTGTTTCCATAATTAGATTTCAACACACACAGAGCAGTTTATTTCACACAATATATTTTCCGTAATCAAATTTACTAAAGGTAACTTTGATTAATAACTACTAACTGACGAAGAGGAGTACTAAATGTTAAAAAAGAGAATAGAAAAGCTTAAATGGAGAAATAGATAAAAAAAAGAACGAAAAAAGAGAAAACCAAATACAAAATATCAAAAACACTCGAAGCCAATTTAAGTAATGAATCTTTCTAGAAATTGAAATTGAGATATGAATACTTGGAAAGAGAGACAAAAAAATATCTTTTGAATGATAAGGATTTCAGGCAAAAAAGTAAATGGAAAACAGAACATTTTATCTGATAGAAAATGTCAGAAATCGAAATCAAAAGAAAATATTGATTTAGAAATAAGGTTGATATTAAGATAAAAATTTTAAGAAATTGCATCCGATTAAAAGCCTAATAACTTTAAGGTGTTAAAAATATATGGTATAATAATTATTTAGATATCATTGAACTAAATGAGATTTTATATTCAAGATTTTGACTTTCAAAGTACGTATTTTTACAGCTAACGCAACGTGCATTTTTGATCCACAGACAAATTACTGGGATAATGTATTTGGTTACATTAGTCTCTTATAATTCCAGCGCCGAACTACATGATGAATATGAAGACAGATTTCATTTAACATTTTAGGGTCACTATTATTCAAAACAGCAATATTTTGTTGAAATCAAGACTCGAATTAATGACTTGATTTTAACATGACCACCTATTAGAAATATGATCTTAAAAAACATATGCTGTCGATTTTAGAAAAATCTAAATTGAACAAGAATATAATTCGCATTATACATTTTGATTTAAAGTTTAAAACATTGTAGATTTGACGTGTAATTATACTTAAATAAATTTATATTTAAAATTTAAAGTACGTAATCCTTCATTACATAAATGTGTTTATTTCCAGGTATAGAAGTTTAAGTTGGCATTACTTCCCAAGATGGCGACCGATTTAACAGCTGTCAAGTGATTTATTCTCAGTTTGGTTTGACCATTCATCCAAACGATCATCAAGCAAGGCGTAGATTCGTCGAATGGGCCCAAACCGAGATTGCCGTTGTTCCCGATTTTCATAAGCGAATTTTGTTTCGCGATGAAGCGCACTTCTGGTTGAATGGCTACGTCAACAAACAAAACTGCCACATTTGGAGTGAAGCTAATCCACAAGTGTATATCGAAACACCGTTACATCCAGGAAAACTGACTGTTTGGTGCACTTTATGGGCTGGTGGAATCCTTCTTCAAAAATGATGAAGGCCACACCGTTACAGTCAATGGTGATAATTATAGAGCCATGATTACTAACTTTTTCATTCCTGAATTGAACAATCATGATGTCCAGGAGCTGTGGTTCCAACAAGACGGCGCAACATGTCACACAGCTCGTTCCACAATCGATTTATTGAAAGACACGCTTGGTGTCCACCTAATTTCAAATTTCGGACCTGTGAATTTTCCTCCAAGATCTTGTGATTTAACACCACTAGACTATTTTCTGTGGGGCTATGTAAAGTCATTGGTCTATGCGGATAAGAAACAAATGCTTCACCATTTGGAAGCGAACATTCGCCGAGTTATTGCCGATATACGGCCACAAATGTTGGTAAAAGTCATCGAAAATTGTACGTCCAGATTGGACTACATCCGAGCCAGCCGTGGCAGTCCTATGCCAGAAATCATATTTAAAATGTAATGCCACAAGATTATCTTTCGAATAAAAAAAATCATGTCAATCGAATGATACATCGTTGTTTTATTGCAATTTAAAGTTCTATACCTCTAAAAAAACACCCTTTATAATAATAATATGCAATCAATTACCAAATGGTATTAATGGTTGTAATTTACAAAACTTTCTAATCCAGGGTTTCTCAGACTTCAATTTTCAATCATTATTTTCTACCCCCCCCTGTACAACAGTAATGTATTTACTGCGATAAAAATGCACTTTGAGAGAGAGACGCTAAAATTACAATACGATCTTAATTATAAACCGTACAAATTAATACGATAAGTATATTAAATTTTGTATATGTAACTTTTAACTTATATATATTTTAAGAAAATTAGTTAAAATATATGTGTTACTTACTTATTATTAGGTTATTTTTCTTTCTCTAATTTTTAGATTGGAACAGATCGCAAAAGAAAAAATCTTCATAGATTTCACATCCTGTGAAAAAGTAAAAGGCAATTTTGTACTAAATCGCTCTTTGAATTTTGGGTAAAGGTGGATGATGAATTTTCTGTACTGAAAACAAAAGCACTTCGTAAACTATTACCATTTTCAACATCCCACCTTTGTTGAACTAGATATTCTGCAGTGGCTGCTTTGAAGACAAAATATAGATCTCAGCTAAATATAGAAAAATAACTCAGTGTCAATTTCTGATATTAAACCTTCCTTTGAAAACTTTCATCTACAAGACAAGCCCATGAAAGTCCCTAATAATTATTAAACTTGTTCTTAATTTAGTAATAAGAAAAAATTTATAAAATGCCTTCTTCAGTACTGATACATTAAAGGTATACCGGCTGAATCACCGGCTCTTCGCACGAGTTCATTTTTTAAAAAAATAAAACATTATTCTTGATATAATAGCTAAACTGTTAGGAGAGTAAAAATGCGTGCTAGACAATGTACACAAAAAAGTAAAATGATATTTTTAGATAAATGCTATAATTGTAAATAACTGTTTAAAAGAACTGTCATTTTAAACCTTACATAATTAGCATTTAGAATTAATGTTAAATAATGATAAATAATATAAAATTACGATGAAGAATAATTGTGTTACTTTTTAATATTTAAAGCGAGAAGACTTCAAAATGTTTTAACCCGGGAGCAGGCGTGCACTTGATACTAACGCTAATGGTAGTGCGGGGGGACTCAGTCACCCCAATCTTTTGTTTAGAATTAGTTTTACTGTACACGAGATACAAATTGAAGTTACAGTTAGTAATATTTTTGAGAGAAAGTATACTTACCTGCTTTCAATCAATTTTTTCTTTTATGATTTGAGAAAAAATGCAATAAAACTGAACAAAAATGATTCAAAAGTGCAAGACCATAATAAAGGACGCAAATCAGAGACACTTTTCACTAATATTATAGAAATGTTAAATCTTTTCCAAGTATCGTAAAACTCTTTATTATTTACAATTTCCCTAAGTGAAAAGCAAACGCATAAAAGATGGGACGGAACTTATGTAGAACTAAGCATACCATAAGTTATAAGGTCAATCAAATGATTAGCAAATGTATTATGCAGCCTTGCTGAAAAGTGAATCATGTCTTCCTTTTCTTTTTTTACAACTCAATAATAATTACAGTGATGAATTGTTTATCTTAGAATTTTCCTCAGGGTCTGGGCTTCGTTTGTTTTCTTTTAACGAGTAATATTTTATGTTAAAACATATGAAAGAAATCTTTCATTGAGGAAATACAGCAAATTAAACAAAATGTTTTTCTTCTTTAATTTATTTTGGGATCACAGATAGCTATTTGATGACGGAAAAATGCCAGATGATAAACATAAATTATATCAGTGTTGTTGTGTACTTTTTCATTATGGAAGAAAGCATTTTGTTTTACTTCTCTTTCTGGTTATTTTTTTTAAAAAAACCTTTAAATTTTCGATATGCTCGCGCCCTCCTTGTAGGTTCATCACGCCCACCCCAGAGAGGCGCGCCCCACACCACTTTGAGAAACACTGTTCTAATCATGTAAATTTATTAATGCATATAATGAATAAAAACTTCATAGGAAAATACGCTATTATTTTAATTAATATACATGAATCAGACGCATAATCAAACATACATACAAGTTGTTTCAAAATGTACAGGGCAAATTTACAGGCTCGTCCCTGACAATACAACAATTATTTATTATAGATAATTTTACAGACTCGGTGAGGCGGAAATTCAGGAAATAAGTCATGAAAAGAAAGACGAAGTGTTTATCAGAGCGTAATTCATAATCAAATATACAAGCTAGGAATTAGCCTGTTTCTCCCTGACGGAGAACCTAAAGGTATATTTTGGAACCATTTTGTTTTCCTTCGTTCAAAAATTTTCATTGCTTTACAGTTGTTCTGGTAATATATGAAGCCATTCATAGTCATTCGTAAATCAATACATTATTTATAATAACCCAATATACATCCAAGGTGTGACACAACAAAACGAGACCAAGTTTGTAGCTTTAAAAAGAGTAGAATTGGCAACAACACTGCTTTGGAGTCAATGTACCACGCACCTCATTTACCCATGCGGCCAGTTTCACTTTAATTGTTCACGCCAGTTGGGAGCACTGCGTCATTGAGCGAAATCGTGCATGTGCATTCTGCCAGAAAAATGTCAAATCAACATCAAGTTTCTTTTGAAACTTGAAAAGTCACACACGAAAATATTTCAAATACTAACCGAGGCTTACATAAATGAATCTTTGTCTCGTGCATATGTGTTTGAATTGTATAAAATATTTTTCGGGTGAAGGGTCAGTGAGGAAGATGACAGCTGCCGAAGGTCAGAGATTACACAACAAAACATATCCATGATCCGTATATGAGTGTGTTCCCACTCATGTTAGTAGTCAGACTGTTAATCAACATTACTAAATTGAAGTACTAAAAAGACTTCGCGAAAAATTAAGAACTAAAGACCAGAATTGTGGAGTGATGGACCGCTGTTACACCAAGACAATGCCTCATTTCACATGGTCCTATCTGTTAAACAGTTTCTGACCAGCAAAAATATTACTCTGATGGACAACCTCCTTATTTACCTGATTTGATCCCATGCGACACATTTAATTTATTTCCTACAGTTAAATCTTGCTGGAAGAGTGCTTATTTTACCTTAGTTGAAGAGGTTCAGTCAAAAAGGGAAATTCCCCTAAAGGGACTTCCCAAACCCTCGTTCTAGAACTGTTACCCTCAATGTTAGCACCAGATGCAGAAGTGTGTGAATGCTGAAAGGGGACTACTTTGAAGGTAATGCTATCACGGAGATCTGAAGGTGCAAAGATTTATTGGAACAGTTTCACCTTGTATATATACAAAGTCAATTCCCCAAAATGTAAAGCTTCTATGTTCTCTAGCGCTGTCACTAACTTAGGGTGGTGGATTTGGGTTAGACATATTTATGGGATTCAAATCTTCCTCTTTAGCAGAAGATTTATACTTAATAGTGCATGGAAATTTGTACAATACAAACCAATATTGAAAAAAACTTTAAAATTAACTGTTACACGTGTAACATACAGTACATTAACCTATTAAACAATTAAACTAAACAATACCATTATTTCCTAAATGGTCAACATTACAAAAATATATTCAATTTTCCAAAAAAAAATCTGTAATTTAGCAAAAAGTAACATAGAACTAATCTGAATATGGAATATATTTGCATGCGTAGTCTGTTTGGAAAAATAATAATACACAAAATTGCGGAGAGATGAAATTTGTAATTATATGCATCTTCTCTAATAGATACAAGTGTTCAGTTTTATATATATTGTTGAAGAAAAAACATTGAATATTTTGTAAAAATATTTTTTAAGATTTTGGAATTTTCATTAATGAAAATAGAATGAAAAACATATTAACTGTAAGTCGTCATACAAACATCACCTTGAATGAATAATTATAAACTTGAATACATTTTGACTATTGTCTGACCTTTATTCAAAGTCAGTTTCCCAGTATTTGCTGCTTGTTGTAACTCTAGAACGTCTGGGATTTTGATTACCCTTAAACGTCCGCTGGTATGGTTTCGACACCGTGATATAGAAAATAATTGTTATATTAAAATAATTATTGGACTACAGTACAGTAGGGAGTGAATTTAACAATTTTTAATATTACTTCACGTAATAATCATATGTTATGACCTTTATATCATAGAAAACTGTAACATCGGAGTAAAAATTTGTGTAAAATGGAATAAAACACTAATATTCATAAATATTAATATAATAAGCAAAATCGTAATTTTTATGAGAATGCGAGTTTTTTCTTCATCCTTCATCGTTTTCATGCATAATATTTTATAACAGCGTTTCTCAAACTGTGGGACGCACCCCCCTGAGGGGGTGTGATAACTCTAAGAGGGGGGCGCGAGCATATTGAAAACTCGAAAGCAACAAATTATTTTTAATACAAATTTTAATTTACTAAACGCAAACAAGCAAAATACATTCTGACATACCAAAAAATATAATACACATTTACACTGATACAATACACTTATAAATGTATCAGTACTGCACAATGTATATATTTGATAATTAATTTAAATATAGTAATCTATAAGAACAAGCTTAATAATTACCAATAACTCCATGGGCTTGTCTTATATAAAATTATACACAAAAATTAGCACTCATCTTGATAATTCGTACGCTTTATAATTAATCACTTAATTGCCGATTAAAAGTAACCCGATTCGCTCCACAATGCCATCGTTTTCCACGTAAGCACGTGTATGGGATGTATGGGGATTGAGAAAAGGAATAAATAGGCAAATCTTCTAAAATACATCCTTCACAAATACTGTCAGTCCTTTTCATGCATTCCAAAGCCTTCGGAACAATATTATGGATGGCAGTGCACCGAAAGGTCATACTTCAGAAAGACGTATATATACGCCCGGGGTAATTAATGCTTTAGCTGAGCGTATGAATATAAAGGGTGCTTTTTTAGAGGTATAGAACTTTAAATTGCAATAAAACAACGATGTATTATTCGATTGACATGACATTTTTTATTCGAAAGATAATCTTGCGGCATTGCATTTTAAATATGATTTCTGGCATAGGACTGCCACGGCTGGTTCGGATGTAGTCCCATCTGGACGTCCAATTTTCGATGACTTTTTCCAACATCTGTGGCCGTATATCGGCAATAACATGGCGAATGTTGTCTTCCAAATGGTGAAGCGTTTGTGGCTTACCCGCATAGACCAATGACTTTACATAGCCCCACAGAAAATAGTCTAGCGGTGTTAAATCACAAGATCTTGGAGGCCAATTCACAGGTCCTAAACGCGAAATTAGGCGGTCACCAAACGTGTCTTTCAATAAATCGATTGTGGCACGAGTTGTGTGACATGTTGCGCCGTCTTGTTGGAACCACAGTTAGTGGACATCAAGATTGTTCAATTCAGGAATGAAAAAGATAGTAACCATGGTTCAATACCGATCACCATTGACTGTAACGTTGTGGGCTTCATCGTTTTTGAAGAAGGATTCCACCAGCCCATAAAGCGCACCAAACAGTCAGTTTCTCTGGATGTAACGGTGTTTCGACATACACTTGTGGAGTAGCTTCACTTCAAATGCGGCATTTTTGTTTGTTGACGTAGCCATTCAAGCAGAAGTGCGCTTCATCGCTAAATAAAATTCGCTTATGAAAATCGGGAACAACGGCAATCTCGTTTTGGGCCCATTCGACGAATCTACGCCTTGCTTGATGATCTTTTGGATGAATTGCCAAACCAAACTGAGAATAAATCACTTGACAGTTGTTAAATCGGTCGCCATCTTGGAAAGTAATGCCAACTTTAACTTCTATACCTGAAAAAAAAAAAAACACTTTTTTCGCCGGTGGTACTTCAGAGGTTAAAGTCGTATTGTAACTGTAGGGTCAAGGTATAGTATTATTGAATTCAATGCATTGTTATTGTATGGATGGGGGTACTTTGAAAATTATGACTGAATAGTGGGTTGCGTATATTGAAAGTTTGAGAAACACTGTTTTATACATATCCTATTTGAAATCAATATATACAGTAATATTCCATTTGTCCTGTACATTTCCATGCATTTTTTTAGTTGCATTTTCTGTTGCACTCTTTAATTTCGCCTTTTTTTGTGATTTAGGGAATTTATAACTCTATCCATATTTATCTGCTTTTTCAAAATTCTTCCACTTACGAAATTTCAACATAATACCATGCAAGCAAATGCTATGAAACAAAACACTTAGGCACAATGATTTTAGTCTAACAGACTCACTTTCGCTTTGAACCCAATAACATTGCATTCTATTTCAAACAAAAGTGCGGTGCTACTTTCGGAAGCTTTCTTTACTAATAGTATCTACTTCATGAACTATCTTTTGCTGAACGACAGCTTTTTTTCATGGCAAATTGCCTTGTTATCGAAATGACACCAACGGACGTTCTAGTTATATTTAGTAGCAATAATCTCTCCTAATTAGCTTAGAACCACGAAACCTTTCGTCTGTACTCGCCATGGAAAACGATTAAAAGTCACGAGAAATTTTCAAAATTCCTACAAAAATACGGAAAAGAGAACAAATTAAACAGTCTCTAATGTCTAATCAACACCGTTCTAGTGTTAAAAGTGCATTTGTAAAACAACGTTAATTTCATATAAAAATACTAATAATGACATAGAATAAAATGAGAAAATACAGAATCCAAATATTCATTAAAATAAGTACTTAAATATTTACTCGCATTAGAGTATATAATTCAGAAATATAAATAGTTACGCAAAACTCGCATTAAAGTGCATCGTCTTTTATTTTCTTTAGGCATAACTAATATTTATATGCAAGTGCATAATTTTAAAAAAAAATTATAAGGATGCTTTTTTTTTGTTGCTCAAAACGTTATGTAAAATCAAAAATAACTCTTATTTTTTTACATTACTGAGGGACAAATATCCAGTAATAAATGCTACGCTGTATTCTCAATGCAGTATTTAAAACACGTAATAGCACTTTTGGGAATACAAAGAGACTTCTACAAAAAAATAAGAAAAGTCCTAACTCTAATTTCACCATTCTGCTGTGTTAGGGATTTCTATACAAGAGAATCCCCCAAAAGGGATTTATTTATTTTCTGTTCAACTGAAAAATTCAACTGGTGCTTAAAAGTTCTTTCTTTAAAGTGAAGCAGAGCAATTAAACTCGGATAATTAATTTCGCTTTAATGGTGATTCAGTCTCTGCACTCTAACTTACTGGAAAATAAAAGAATAGTAACCCATGTTTTCTGCCAAAATAAGGCTTAAAATGCTAGAATACAAATACAGTAAGCAAATATCAAGTTGATTATAGTTTATTTTAAGTATTATTTTTATCGAAGCATACTTTAAGATTATATAGAACATTTTTAAAAAATGAAAAATTTCCTTCTATTAGTACTTTTCAAAGTTTCAGTATTTGCGACCCAAGTTTCAGTCATAATTTTCATAACGCCCCCTTCAAATAACAAGTATGTATTGAATGTAATTAAATGCAATACATGGTGTTTTTTCCAGGTATAGAAGTTTAAGTTGGCATTACTTTCCAAGATGGCGACCGATTTAACAGCTGTCAAGTGATTTATTCTCAGTTTGGTTTGGCAATTCATCATGAATAGACTCACGCCTGAACAACGCTTTCAAATTGTGCAATTTTATTTCGAAAATAATGGTCGATTTTCATAAGCGAATTTTGTAAAGCGATGAAGCGCACTTCTGGTTGAATGACTACGTCAACAAACAAAACTGCCGCATTTGGAGTGAAGCTAATCCACAAGTGTATGTCGAAACACCGTTACATCCAGAAAAACTGACTGTTTGGTGCGCTTTATGTGCTGGTGGAATCATTGGTCCGTACTTCTTCAAAAACGATGAAGGCCACAACGTTACAATCAATGGTGATCGGTATAGAGCCATGATTACTAACTTTTTCATTCTTGAATTGAACAATCATGATGTCTAGGAGCTGTGGTTCCAACAAGACGGTGCAACATGTCACACAGCTCGTGCCACAATCGATTTATTGAAAGACACGTTTGGTGACCACTAATTTCACGTTTTGGACCTGTGAATTGACCTCCAAGATCTTGTGATTTAACACCACTAGACTACTTTTTGTGGAGCTATGTAAAGTAATTGGTCTATGCGGATAAGCCACAAACGCTTGACCATTTGGAAGACAACATTCGCCGTATGATTGCCGATAGACGGCCACAAATGTTGGAAAAAGTCATCGAAAATTGGACGTCCAGATTGGACTACATCCGAGCCAGCCGTGGCAGTCCTATGCCAGAAATCATATTTAAAATGTAATGCCACAAAATTATCTTTCGAATAAAAAAAAATTCATGTCAATCGAATAATACATCTTTGTTTTATTGCAGTTTAAATTTCTATGCCTCTCAAAAAACACCCCTTACTACTAAAACTACAATGTAATTATTGTGTGACTACAATGCAACTTTATTAAATTGCACAAATTATAAAGATAGCGTAAAATATTTTTCTGCTCCAATCAAGTACACTCTCAAAATTTCAATTCATGCAAAATTCATTTTAGAATCAAAAAGAAAATGTATTTTTCCTTGGCCATTACAAAAAAAGTAACATCTTATACTGAACTTGAGCTGAGCTAAAACATTTGTTCGAAAGCTAATGGCAGGTTCCACTGCAGCCAAAAAAATATGTTCCATTTTTTTACGTTTCTTTAGACCGTGAAGGTCAATTAAGATGAATTTTTTTAATAATTTGACTATCAAAATATTTATAAGAACTTTAGTTTCACCACAATGTACCCTTAAAAACAGAATTTAGGAATTTAAAGTCATTACAATAATGTCATCTGCTTTCCAGAAATTAACTTCACTCACATAGAACAAACTATAAAGTCTAGATTTGTAAAATACTTTATTTGTAAACATGATGATTTTGTCAATGTGTTTGGGTTTAAAAGAAAAAAATATGAATATTAAAATTAAAAAGTGGTATTAAAATGTAAACATATTATAATATAGTTTTACAATTAACAGTGTATTTAATGAGATTCACAATCATATTACAATCTTATATAGGTGCATTGGAAATCACGATATAAATAGTATTTAATCAAATATAATAATATGCACACACACATACTCACATAGCAAAACAATCAGTTAGAAACGAGCTTATATATATATTTTTAAAATACTAATTAAAAATATTAAAAAAAATGTATTTTATTTCTTAAACAATGCATAAAAGTTTCTAATATGTAAGCATAAGGACTTTCCTACAACAGTTCGTTATTCTGACCTTACAGAAAATGATATAATCAAATTATCCGAAACCACATACAATGAGTCAGATCTTTTTTATGATATCAATCTATACATTTTATTCACTTTTTTAATGATTTATTGATTATGTGCAATGGAAATAAATATCAGCATCTATGGAAGGAACAGTAGCGAACTATCCGAAATTTATGACTCAGTTGTTTCGAATCCATTGTCTTAAATATTTATGACAATTTCAAGTAATTTATCATGATCATTTTTAGAGTTTAAAATAAAATATATAGAAATTTGAATATGAAGCATGGAATGCTAATTGATTTGATAAACAAAAGAACATTTATTCGCAAAAGATTACATGATATTCAGAAAACGCTTACTCTTTAGTTTTAGGTTTAAAATAAACTTCTAATTATTTTTTTGCTGAAAGCGTCACATTTTTATATTTCTGAGTTTAATGCCAAAATGATTTCCACCTTAAATCTGTGGGATCATGAACAACAATTTCCAGCCTATTATCCCAGCTATGGACAGAAAATCAGTGTAGCAGTTTTAAAAATTGATATAGTATTTCTGAGTTTCGATGAAGTACTTCCTAATTTTGGGGTTAAGAACTAAAATTTTACAACTTAAAACTTTTTCACAAAGAGTCATAAAAGAAAATTTGTATTCAAACTTAGAAAATCTGCTTAAAATAATCTTGAAGATCTTCATAAATTATACATATAATATGAACCACATATATATACTGTGCTGTGTTGCACATTGGAAGCAATGCCACTTACTCCAAAAACTGAAGTTACTAAATTTCCAAAATACGTCAATTATAGTTAAGTGATTTACCTTTTCTCTATAAAATATCACCCATGTCGATCAAGACGAAATTTTTAACAATATCATAATATGAAGTTGACATATTAAGAAAAAAAACTAGTAATTTATTCCTTGAAAATATTATATTCTTTTTTGTTATTTGTTGACCGGAAACACCTTTATTTAATATGTATATATATATGCATCATATTCGCATAAAAATTTTCTTGAAATCTAAGGTTAAGAAAACCTGCTTAAATGAGAAATCATTAGATTTTGAAGTCATTTCACACAAACTGCTATAAATATAAAGTATGAAGCTTAAGATACCTGGATTTCTATCTTGAATTTACAAATTTTATATACACCTTTTGCATTCTCATAAAGGATTATGAAATTATTAGTCAAAATTTAATCTTGTAGGATAAATGTGAAAACACGGTACTATACGCGCATCACAACATCGCACTCAGAATGCTGTTTCTCTCTTCTTACTTTCTTCTACCTTTACTATCTCTTTTTCCATTCCTACTATTAACTCACACTCTCTATTTATTTATTTATTTGTTTGTTTATTTATTTACCTTGGTGGAACTTCAGTCGTTAAATAAATACATTTTAAAGCGCTCAATTGAACTGAAATTTAATATACAGGATTATTTTAGAAGATAATACAATGATTTAACTACGATTAATAAAAAAATAATTGTTTAAAACTAATTATTTTAATAATTACAAATACAGCCACAATGGCGACTTAGCGACCATATTGGCGACTTGTGTCATAACTTGAGAAGGTTTTTTTCTCACGTTTTAAAGCATTCAGTTGAACTGAAATTTTATAGACAAGATTGTTTTGGATGGAAATGCGATACTTTAATGATAATTAATAAAAATTAATTACCATTTAATGTTGGCATTCTGTCATATGTATATACATATTCATATTAATTGCAACTATTTAATAAAGAGTAGCTAAAATAAAAATTTACTGTGTTGATCTAAGTAGGAATTGACTTATATATTTTTTTATATTACTTGTGTGTGTTTGAGCTGCAAATAATACACTTTCATCTTGTATTAGTTTGTGTATGTGTTTGTCGGGGAATTTAGTCAACTAAGTGTCCGTTTGAGACAAGCGCGAGTGAGTGAGTGAATATTAATGGCACACTACATTCAGCAACACGAGGATGTTTGGTGACAGTCCTCGTAATTTTGAGCCATGATCAAGTGATGATCACGACACTTGAGCTGGCACTCCATCTCCTAATTTCCACACCATACCAAGAGAGGATGTTTGAGCCTCGTCATATTTAGCGTGCTTCGCACTCTGCACGGTGATACTTCAGTGGTACTTGGCACGAACTCATGACACGCCAGCCACGAGTTCGTTACCTTTACCAGTGGCTATAATGAAAACCAGTCAAGCGCGGAGGTGGATGCTCAGCAGAAAGACATCCTTTTTTGTAGAAAACTTCACCGAGTGGTACGTTTCAACTACCCAAATTCATAAAAAAGCACTTGTGAAATTATTCGGGAAAGACTGATTGTACAGTGTAAAATTTCACAGTGCCCGAGCTATACTCGAGGTAACCCAGGATTTTACATTTCGCCTGCCGAAACTCATGTTGTGAAATGCCGGGGAAAAGTTAATAATAATAATTTTTGAGACAAAATTTTACACTAAAAATTAAATATGTTGTTAGAAAAAAGTAATAACTTTGTCACGCGGGCTCATAGCGATTTCTACTAAATCTTCTTTTGGGTTTCATTGGGGCCAGAACGGCAATTATTTCCAATCAACTCAAGAAGTGATGCAAATTAAGAATCTTACAAATAGTAGCAGTTTAGCGTACGCAGTGTGGCTATGGGAAGTGAATATACGAGGTCTATGTCTACAAGTCTTTAAGCTAAAGTGAGAGGAAATCCCGCATACAAGATATAATATATCCGTGCAAGTGCTTTCTAGTTGAAGGTGGATACCATTCCACAGGAGTTAAGGTGACGTCAGTTAGGATTCAAGTGATTTGCTGCTTACCCAAGATAGAGCGGTAAGAAAATTCATTTAAACTACATGGTAGTGTGTTTATTGAGATTAGGATTTACCGGTAAAGTTAAACATAGTGGTCAGTGACGCGATTATTTGGTAATACATATTGTGTGTCTCTTCACCTCAGATTCACTTGGTTTGAATATTAATACTATAAGTGTATATTGCTTAAGTTAAGATCTTAATAAATGGATGTTAAGATTCTGGCAACGGCTGGTTCTTCATTCACTCCCATATCTCTAGGTCACAAGGATAATATAGAAGTAGGGCAGACCCCACGGGTCCATATCTTATAACCTATTTTGGAAATATATAAAGTAGGAATTCTCTATTAGCGCACTGTTGCTCTATAAAAATTGACTCTTATAATTTAATATTTTCACTTAATTATTTTATTCTTTAAAAGGGAATTAATTTAATGTAATTTAATGTAATTGTTAAGATTTTTTTATCAATCTTTATTTTACTTTATATTTGTAAGTCATTCATAACAAAGTGATTTTTATTTTTAGTAACTTTTATTAGTTATATATATATTTTAAATTTTAACGTACCCGACTACACTACAATCCAGATTTTTTTTTAAATTGACAAAATGTTTTTTTATTAATGTTGCACTTTATAGGTCATCATATATTAGCTTTATAAAACTATAAGGTTTTTTATTTTGCCTTCACTGCAACAAAAAATACAAGTGCTTTAGTAAAATCAGATGCCATTACTTTACATAAGGTGTTGAACTTTAAAAAGCGTTATACCCGAATTGTGTGTTTCTTTCGAAAACCTCCAGCGGAGAAGCGAATGCTCGAAAAGTTTTTAAAATAATTTGCTGAATTTTTTTTATGTATGTTCTGTGTATCAAGGTAGAAGTGGTTTGACCGTCAAATTTATCAATCACTGTTTTTATTACAAAATTTACACTTCTTTATGTACATATAATCACTGTTTTTTAAGCAATTTAATATAATAACTAAGATAAAGTGCTCTCGTTTTTGTAAAAATAAAGTATTTCTTAACCTGAAGGTAATTTCAAATAGCAATAGCAATGTAATACATCAAAGTTGAAAAATGTAGAATTGGTTCATTTTCTATTTGTGCAGAGCGGGCCCCGTTTATGTAATTTTTTGTCAATTTTTACCCATTTTAGTAATAATCATTTATTTTTCTCTTCTTAATTTTGGCTTTTTTTCTTAAATAGTACTAAATAAATCTAAAAACCACAAAAAATCTCCATATCTACATTTTTTAAAAAAAAGTTTTCGCAAGTAATCGGATACCTTAATATTTTCATGTTCTTAATTTATTTCTTAAATAGACATTAATTTAATGTAATTATTCTAAGTCAATATCCTTTTATCAATCATTTTTTTATTTTATAATAGTAAGTAATTCATAACAAAGTTATTTTTATTTTTAGTAATTTTCATTAGTTATATATATTTTAAATTTTTAGTATTATTTATTAAAAAAGGCATTTCGAATGCATTTTAACGTCATCCAAAATGTCTTGAAAGATGAAGGAGGTTCAGAAGAACTAAGAGCACTCTAACCCCCACCAAACTAAACTACATATCTGATATCGAGGGACATAATTAAGGTTTTATATACTTGTTGATTATTCCTTTTAATTCAGCATAAATAGAATCATTTATCTTTATCGTAAACTTCCTAACATTACATTAAGTTACCATCAAATATTATTTGCACACACTCTTAGCATTTTCACGGTACTAATTTTTTTCCTCTTTCTACGCTATATAAACTCTCTTTTAATTATACTTGTTGAAGAAACTTTATCAGTATTTTTTACTCTCATTTGCACAAGAGCCTAGACTTCACAACGTGTTAATGATGTAGAAAGCGGAACTACCAGTAATTGAAATGTAATTACTTCAACAACATTTTTTTTTCTTCTTATAGCTAAGCCTAATGAAGTTTTTGATATTTTACAGAAAAGAAGCAGCAAAAAGAAACAGTATTGCTCTATCTCTTATTTGAGGTAAGGCGAATTTAAATTAAGATATGTCATGTCACTATTTGAATTCAATTATTAGTTATGATAACTAATTCGTAGAATTCTGCATGTGTAGCCCTAAATGAGATTAGTTTAGTGTTTCTCAAACTTTCAATATTTACGACCCAGTTTTCAATTATAATTCCCATTGTCCCTCTTTCTTGCAATAACAATGTACTGAATGCAACAATAACGTATATAAATGTTGAATCTGCAAAACGATTGTAATTATAAACCGCCCAAACTATAAAGATAAATATTAAAATTTGTATACGTCACTTTTAAGTAATATATATTTTTTAAATGTGTTATTTTTAAGAAGCAGGATAAGTATGTTATGTTACTTTATTCATTTTTATTTTGAAACTGGAATAGATTTCAAAACTAATTTTTGAATAAAGAAAGGTTCCAAATTTACCAATCACCCAGGTATCTTAATACGGGAAAACCTTCAACTGCTAAAGAAGAACTTTTGATAGATGCCACGTCAAGTTGCAAAATCAAAAGGCAATTCACTCTTTGATTGTTTGACAGTAGTGGATGGTGAGTTTCCTACACTTAAAACAAAAATATTTCTTATACTATTTATATTTCCAATTATAATAATTATGAAAGTTGTTCTTTTTTTTTCAGTAATGATAAATTAATTTTAAATCGTGCAATTCTCATACATTTGCAAGTATATTATATCAGTGTAAACGTGCATTTTATTTTTTATTATATCAGAATGTATTTTTTGCTTCCTTTCAAAAAATTAATAATTTTTAAATAACATTTTGTTTTAGGCTTTTCGATATTGTCTTGTCCCAAGCGTTGAATTATCATTCCCCACAGTTTGAGAACCATTGGTTTAGATCATTAATTGTCAATTTAAGTTGAGACTTATTTTCAACATGAGTTTTAACCTTTTAACTGCCACTGGTGTAAACAGATGGCGTCTAGCTCAGCCAGTGCGTTAGGTGTCTCGGGCGTATATATACATCTTTCCGAAAAATACTATTTTTTAATGAAATCTAGATTGATTCTGAAATTTTAGGTGGCAACGCGGACTGATCCTAAATACTGCGCATGCGCGAGTGCCAAGCGAGCTTCAGTAAATGATTACCTATCGACGAGAGAGGTCGAGATTTTGTGTGTTCAATCCGTGAGCGTAGTGAGGAGGTTTGGAGTCAGTTATTGCCTCTCGCCGAGGGTGGTCGATTTTGGGTGCTCCACCAGTGAGCGTAGTGTGGAAATCTGGATTCAGCGATTACCTCTCAACGAGAGAGGTCAAGTTTTTGTGTTCCATCTGTGACTGTAGTGTGGAGATTTGGATAGAGTGATTTCCTCTCGATGAGAAAGATTGTATTTTGGCACAAACAATAAGCATAGTTTTGATTTGTGGAATCTACAAGGAAGTTTTGAGTGAAACTTCTTGCACCTGCCGGAGGTAGAGGGGTTGAAAACCACACCGACCCAATACTTGCTATTTTTCTCTGCGAACGTCATGAACTCGCCTTTATACGCATTTTACATAAAACGTGTACATACTGTAAATTTTTCCTGTCTGTAAACTGTCCTGTGTGTGTGAAATAAAACCCTCAAAATATACACTTACATGGCTGGGATGTTACTCTCTTCTATGCTGCTATTAGTAAAACTATTCCTAAGGCTTTGGAATGCAATAAAATGCCTTTCACAGAGTTTGCGATGTATTTTTTTTTAATTTCAGAGAAATAATTGCTTATTTGTGCCTTTCCTCTTACTCAAGCACACCGTATACGAGCGCCTACGAGAAAAACTGAAACCAAACGCTCATTTCGTGAAACCACAAAGCAAACATAATTTTTTTCTCTTCAATTTACACCATTTGGGCAGATATTGATATCATCTTTGCAATTTACTTCTCAAACTTTCAATACTCACAATCCAATATTCAATCATCATTTTCATCGCGCCCCCCTCCATATTATAACATTGTATTAAATTCAATAATACTATACTTTGACACTAAAGATACAGTGTGTATGTGTGTGTTGTGTGTGGGTGCAGTGTGTGCTGTGTGTGCATGACTTTAACCTCTTATATTCCACCGACGTATTTAAACGTCTCACTCAGCCAAAGCATTAATCTTCTGGGACGTATATATACGTCTTTCCGAAATTTTTCTGTGCGATACTATCCATGAAATTATTCCTAAGGCTTAAGAATACAATAAAAGGACCTTGACAGTCTTTGCAAAGGATTTACTTATTTCAGAGGATTTTACTTATTTATTCCTTTTCTCCCCCTCCCCCAAACAACATCAAACTACTCGCATCTACGTGGAAAACAATGGCATTGGGAACCCATCCCACGTAACTTCTAATCAGCAGTTAAGGATTTAATTATTAACCGTACAGATTATCAAGATAAGTGTTAATACAAGCCCATGGGGTCACTGGTAATTACCAAACTTGTTCTTAACTTAATATTGTTAAATTAATTTTAAAATACATTGTGCAGTACAGGTACTTTTATAAGTGTTTTTATGTCAAGAGAAATGTGTATTTATATGTTTTTACGTCAGAAAGTTTGTTTTTTTTGCTTACTTTCAGTAAATTAATAATGTTTTGAATAATCTTTAGTTTTCAACATTTCAATATGCTCGCACCTCCCTTGTATAGTTATCACGCCCCGCAAAGGGAGCGTGCCCTACAGTTTGAGAAACGATGCCCTAAATTCACTCTAGAAAGAACCCTTCCGTCATCTATAGTTCAATAAAACTACTGAAACTCACCTGATACAGCCTTTTTACTAAACAGTTACTTTATAATGAATTTTTATAAGGGCCAGAATTTTGAATTACCCTGTATAAGTCTTTAAAAATTTCAAACTTTCAAATAATATTATCAAATTCTTCAGAACAAAATTTGTATTATTATTTTTTAAACATTAAATTTTAAGCCTTTTTTACCTTTGAATTAATTTTATGATAGTTGTAATGCTTTTAATGTTTAAAATAATTATTTTCAGGTTGCCCCTGATTCATTTTCGTTTCATCTTAGACCGCTCTACCAATTCTATCCAGAGTGATTTCATTTCTGAAGTTTTTTATGAAAATATATTTAGAAAATAAATGTATTGCATTTTCTAATTTTGTATGTAATACTATTTTTAGATCTAATCATGAGAAGTAATTATTGCTGTGAGTAGAGAAGATTAAATTACTTTTTCTTATAATATGAAAAAGAAAAACTAAAAAACTATGTTTGTCATTGTCGCAAACTTAATTAGAATCACGACGAATTTAGACTTGGAATAATTCCCTATCCTTTTTTCACTTTTTGTAGCTGCTTTCTGCTTCTGATTATTTAATTATTGCTCTGTTTAAAACTAGGTGATGATCTGTTTTTATAATTTTCTCTCTTGAACTATAATAATATTTGGACATTTTTTTTCTCTTTATCCAGGTACCCTACTATATAACGTACGGAACCGTGATTTTTAAAAAAAAGCGCATAAATGGATAACTTTCATGATATTTAGTGTCACTTAGATTAGAATACACATATAAAATTTTTTTAAGAACATTTTGACCAAAAAATTATTTAAATTAAATATTTTGGCAAAAACTTAACTTAGAATCACATATTTTCAAAATGTTCACCTTTTATAAAAATAATTCTAAAATAAAGATATTTGTTTATATATAGTAAAGACTTCTCCAGAGAATCTGAACTATTTTTTTTTTGAAAAATTCACATTAATTTCAGAGTTACAACCAATTGAAATAATTATGAGTTTTTTTTTCTTAAACTTTCTCCCTCTGTTGTAGTAAAATGTAGATAAATCCACTTCTAAGTAATGTATTTCAAAAGTTCTACTTGAGCCTATGTTTAGAGGTTTGAGCTATATACAGGCAAAATATTTTTAAAATAGAAGTATTTTCCATAAATGGAGAAAGTTTTGAAAATTGGTAATTCTATGTTCATTATTTGTCAAAATATTGCACTTAAATAATTTTTTATTGTAATAATAAAACAATTTTATATACGTTTTCTATTCTAAGTGACACTAAATATCATAAATATTATCCATTTATACGCTTTTGCAAAATCGGAGTTCCGAACGTAGTCGGATACCGTAACAGAAGTAAAGAGTTAAAAAATGTGTAATAACAACTGTAAAACGTAAAAATTTAAACAGCAATAATGATATTGCATTTGATAAAATTATGCAAAAAATCACATTAGAAATTATGCAGGTACATTTTTCCAAGAGAATTAAAGCAAATAAATTGCATTAACTTATTTGATTACGAGGACGAGTCTTTATTAGAATATTAGAGGCAATTTATTAGATTATTTAATTAGAGGCATGTACAATTTATTTCTTATTTAATTTTATTATTATATTCATGTGTTGAACTCTTAATTTATTTTGTGTAAAAATATAAGGCGGCCCTCATAATAATTTCAGAAAGCTCCTAAAGGATTGTTAAATTATTGATTTCAACGTACTATTAGAGTACTAAGAATATTTTCTAGTCTACTATTTATTTACTTGTATTTAGTGTCATTCGATCTGTTTTCCATTACTCCTTCTTACAACTTTGTATTTTTTTAGCACTCTGTATTTTAGAGTTGAAATTATTCTTCAATATATACTCAGTTTTCTTTTAAAGCACTGCTCCTCAAATTTTCAATATTAGTGACTTAATTTTCAAACCCCCACACAATAACAATGCATTGAAAGCACTTTGACATTAAAGATACAATAATACTTTATAGTATATAAAAATTACAAATGCTCAAGATAGGTATTAAATTTTGAATATGCTACTTTTAAATTATAGATATTTTAAGTAAATTATTTTAAATTAATGAAGTATAAGCATTTAGCGTCACACTTTTTCTTTTCTAATTTTTAAATTGAAGCAATACATATATATTGTTTTTCACTATGTCAGAATGTATTATATTTTGCTTCTTTTTCAGTATAACAATATTTATTTAATTTCTATTTTTTACATTTAATATGCTTGCGCCCCTCACGTAGGGCTATCACTACTCCCAGGGTGCACGGCACACACAGTTTGAGAATCGCTGTTTTACGGTAGCTGACTGCGTTTAGAAACGATTTTGAAAAGTGGAAAGCGAATAGTTTTCTTATATTTAATGTTAGATGAAATTCAGAGAGAATATACCTATTAAATACTTTGAAGAACATTGTTACAGGAAACAGTTATTTAAATGTTATTATTTTGCAAAAAAATAACATATCTTCAAAGCGTTCTCCTTTTGGGAATAGCTTATATTAAGTTAGAACTTTTATACTAGGGATAAACTGTAATTTTTCCAACATAATATTCGAAATAGGGTTTATTTTCACTTTAACAGATCTGATCAAAGAATTGACCGGAAATGTTACACTCTAAAAGCAATATTTAAAAATTCCAAGTCCATCCCCTGTATAGATATGCATATATATATATATATATATATATATATATCTTGCTCAATTTTTCTATCGTTAATAAAATAATATCTATTCTAACATTCATGTTCAAATGCATCTTTTAAACTTGTAGTAGATGACACTTGATGTTAATACAGTATTTTCGAGTATTAATTCATTCATTAAATTGAAAAATGAATAATTAGCAACAAAAAATAAGAGTCCCACAGCATATATAAAGGGTGTTTTTTTAGAGGTATATAACTTTAAATTGCAATAAAAAAACGATCTCTTATTCGATTGACATGAATTTTTCTTACTTGAAAGATAATCTTGTGGCATTATATTTTAAATATGATTTCTGGCATAGGACTGCCACGGCTGGCTCGATGTAGTCCAGTCTGGACGTCCAATTTTCGATGACTTTTTCCAACATGTGTGGCCGTATATCAGCAGTAACACGGCGAATGTTGTCTTCCAAATGGTCAAGCGTTTGTGGCTTATCCGCATAGACCAATGAATTTACATAGCCCCACAGAAAATAGTCTAGCGGTGTTAAATCGCAAGATCTTGGAGGCCAATTCATAGGTCCAAAACGCGAAATTAGGCGGTAACCAAACGTGTCTTTCAATAAATCGATTGTGGCACGAGCTGTGTGACATGTTGTGCCGTCTTGTTGGAACCACAGCTCCTGGACATCATGATCGTTCAATTCAGGAATGAAAAAGTTAGTAATCATGGCTCTATACCGATCACCATTGACTGTAACGTTGTGGCCTTCATCGTTTTTGAAGAAGGATTCTCCCAGCCCATAAAGCGCACCAAACAGTCAGTTTTTCTGGATGTAACGGTGTTTCGACATACACTTGTGGATTAGCTTCACTCCAAATGCGGCGGTTTTGTTTGTTGACGTAGCCATTCAACCATAAGTTCACTTCATCGCTAAACAAAATTCTTTAATGAAATTCGGGAACAATGGCAATCTCGTTTTGGGCCCATTCGACGAATCTAAAAGCGTTGTTCAGGCGTGAGTCTATTCATGATGAATTGCCAAACTAAACTGAGAATAAATCACTTGAAAGCTGTTAAATCGGTTGCCATCTTGGAAAGTAATGCCAACTTAAACTTTTATACCTGGAAAAAAACACTCTTTAGAAAGGAAAAGGGAAAATTGCAAGGAAAATATTTTTCTATTTTGTGACTTAATAGTATGGTTTCGTCATATGGGAAAAGAGAGAACTAATAGAAGGAATTGAAAAATAGTCTTGTGTACAAACATATAGACATGGAACTCAAAAGACTTGTCTTGTGTTTTCAGAATCATATAGGCTTAGTCAGAATAATAATGCACACCATATATTTCTATGCATCTTGTTATTTCTTGAAGATTAAAAATCATTTCCACGAATATTTTCATAAGAAGTTTTATGCTATAAAATGTATCTTGAATGCCAATACATTTTAGTAAACAGTATTTTGTAGAACTCATACAACATCGATTAATTTCTGTTTACCACAAAAAGAGTTCCATGTCTTCCATTCATTTATTCAAATGGAAAAATCTTAATATTGACATCGAGGGTTAACACTAAAGAGTTCGATGCATTTTATAGTACCTTAGAGGATTCCTGATCAACACTATTTTCTTGAATTTCTTTCGTACCCTGTTGAGATACCTGATCCTAAATTCCGAATCACATATTTCCAAAAAAAAATGTTATAATATAACAAATAAATATGTATGATGCATTTTAACATAAAAAAACTGAAGGTGGAATACATTCTGATGTTTATTGCCACTGAACTTTATTTAATAAGTTAAAATCATGGTGGTCCCATCGTACATGCAATCACGAGTTCTCCATAAAATTCAAAACTAGCGTTAGACTTTTATTTGTTTTAATTGTAAGTTTTAGATACAATATAAAATCTTATAATTCGGTTTTCTTTCCTCAACAAAGATTTTTAAAATTAAAAAAAAATTTGCATTGTACGTGTACTTTTGTTCAAGTGCATTTTATTCAATTCCTAATATTAGCTCAGATACTCTATATATTTACACTGGTGTCCAAAAGTTAAGCATAATTGATAATTATGTGAATAAAGGAGGAACTGTAAATCACAGAATGGCGGGAAACGTGATATGTGAGTTTAAAATGGTTATAAAATAAAGAAGCAAATCAAAAGAATGATAATAATTAATTTTATTATCCAAAGTAGCAGTTTGAAAGAAAACTGATCATAGCAAGGATTCACACTTTAAAGAAAAAAAATGAAAGAAACGTTAAATAAAATACTGATGCTGCAGTTTAATAAGGCGTGTGGTCACCTCTGACACCTAGGGACGATGCACAGTGATTTACCATACTTGCTATGAGATGATGAATGAGTTGTGGGTTCAAACGTTCCAAAGCTTCTTGGAGAGCTCTCTTCAGTTTTGTAACGAAGATTGGTAGGTACGAAAAGGCTGCAATTTGTCTCCCGAGCATGTCCATACATGCTCGATAGGATTTAAATCAGGGGAATTCGCAGGCCACGATATGCGCTGGATGTTTTCAGTTTCAAGAAAATCATCAATCAGCACCGCTCGGTGATATGGTGCATTATCATCCCTGAATATGAAGTCAGTAACGACATCACCTCGTTACAAGCGAACACAAGGCTCAAAAACTTTGTCTCTGTATTTTTGAGCAGTCACAAACCCGTGTCAAAGAAATGGAGGTCTGTGCTGCCGTCCATCATGATTCCTGCCCCTACCATTAAGTCTTCTTGATGGAAAATGATGTCTTTCCGTTATCTTTCTAGGTTCAAAACGTGTTCCGCATTTACTCTATAACGTTACCCACCGAGAATCACTACTCAGACTAAACCGGGACTCGTCACTGTACATCACACTGGCCCACTCTCCCACACTCCAATGTTGATGTTTCAAACTCCAGTTCAAACGAGCGCGTTTATGCGCATACGTGAGGGGAATGTAAACAGTTGGTGTTCTGGCATACTGGCTAGCATCATTGAGTCTCTTATAAATAGTTTGTTTCAAAATTCGTATTCCTGTGGCGACTGTGAGCGCTGAACCCAGTGCTCTGGCAGTACTACCCCTCTGACGTCACGCACTTATTACCAGATATGGGTCTTAGCGAGGGGTTGTGACTCTTGGTTGACCTGATACGGGTAGTCGAGTAACCTCTCCCGTTCTTTGAAACGTCTGCAACAGTCTTGAGATCACGGACTGGTCCACATTCAGAATTCGAGACACTTCGGTTTGTGATCGTGAGTATTTCAGCATTCCAACGGTTCTTCCTTTCGTTAACATGTCCAATTGGCGTCTATGTGCCATCATTCACCTTGTTTGATGGTTAACAATGTTTCTTCGCTCAGCAGTTGCATAAAACTTGCCAGAACTGCTATGCTCCATGAATCGGTTTCTCCACGTTCCGACATGCGCCGGTGTTTCGCGCAGGACGTAGTCGACTGAAAAAATTTGCATAAATCCAATGTTTCTTCTTCACCCAATTAATATCCGCTAGAAATTTGAAATAATTTTACGAATATTTACTCCATGTTCTTCGCATTTTACGATTTATGCTTAAGTTTTGGACACCAGTGTATTTATTTATCTTAGTGGAAATTTCAATCGTTAATAAAATAAATTTTAAAGCGCTCAATTGAGCTGAAATTTTTATACATGATTATTTTTGATGACAATACAGTAATTTATTAATAATAAACAAAAATTAATTGATTAAAACTAATTATTCAAATAATTACAATTACCGTCACGTTGGCATCATTTTGGGCGAATTAGCGACCACTTTGGCGACTTGTGTCAAAACATGAAAAGGTTTTTCCTCACATTTTAAAGCGCTCATTTGAGATGAAATTTTCTATAATCTATTGTTTTGGGTAAAAATATGATAATTTAATTATAATTAATTAAAATTAAATAACTGAAACTAAATATTCAAAGAATTACAGATACAGCCACGTTGGTTTAATTATTAGCGACTTGGGTCAAAACTTAATATATTTTTTTTTCATGTTTAAAAGCATTCAGCTGTGAACTAAAATTTTATATACACGATTTTTTGGATGAAAATATGGTGCTTCAATGATAATTAATAAAAATTAACTACCTCTTAATGTTGTGATTCTGTAATATGTATATACATATTTATATTAATTGTAACTTTTTAATAAATAGTAGTTAAAATAAAAATTTTCTTTGTTGATCTAATTAAGAATTTACTTAAAAATTTTATTTTTATCTTAATTTTTCACCTTATATGTTACTATAATTGCCAAGTACTTATATTTTAAAAGTAAATTTCTATCAAAAGCAAATTTGATAATTATGAAGCGTATGAATTGTGTGACTAGAAACACGTCATTGCATTTATTATGTGATGATGGCATCACATGAATTTGTTTACTGATTGGCTAGAAACGCATGCTTTCAGGCATCATGTTACTATGACGTTACGAAAATTTAATACACTCCTCATTTTCATTGAATTTATTTATTTTTTCAATTAAATATATGCATCTTAAAACAAAAACACTTTTTGTCAGGTATACAGTTTTTATAAGTATTTTTTATAGAATTTTTATAACAATTTCGATAAAAAATACCACTTGTAATGCATACGCATGTACAGCATTTTAAAAACAAATTCATGAATTAATGACTTGATATACTTTTTATTTTCCTAAACTTTTTTTAATTCTAATAGAGCTCTGAATTGGTATTTTATTATTGCAAACTTACCACATTATCTGGGGGCTGGAATCTTTTTTTGGAGTGGGACCAAATAGGTCAGAGTTTCTCAAACTGTGGTGTGCACCCATCTAGGATAAATCTACTTGTGGGCGTGAGTATATCGCGGAAAATCAAAAATCAAAATTGCCAAATAGTTATTAATTTGATAAAATAATTTACAATTCAAAATAATTATAAAGTAAAATAAATTCTTATATTATAAAAAATGAAATGCACTACACACTGATATAATACACACTACTTATAGAAGTATGAATACTATACAAAGTATTTGGAAGTTAATTTATCAATATTCAATTAAAAACAAGCTTAGTAATTACTAGTGACTCCCTTGGTCTTGTCACATGCACCATTATATGCAAAACTTAATATTTATCTTGATAATTAGTACGTTGTATAATTGAAGTCGTATTGTATCGGAGTTTTACCATCACAAAGTACATTATAATTGCATTCAATACATTGTTATTGTAAGAAGGCTTTGGCCGGTGTCTAACTGCAACCTTGGGCTTACAAGATCAGTGACAAACCAAGTACGCCACCCAGCCGGCTTTCCTACAACATTAAGTGAATTAAATTGCGGTATTTCTGTTACTAGCATATAAAATACATAATTAAACAATTTGATAAAATTACATATTATAGCACATGTTTGAATTCAAAACATAGGATATGCATTATCGAGAATGAAGTACGCCTATGATTTTGGTTGGTTTAACCCTTTGACGGTTAGGGAAATAAGCAGCTTTCTTTTACTTAATTCGCACAGCATTACGAGTAAACAGTAGTCGAAAGTGGTACCTGTTTTTCCCCACCGAGCTTAGGAAAATATCACCCTTCTCGGGCGATGCAGTAGATAGCTCGCCTCACGCGTTTTAAAAATTTCTTAAAGTATGTGTAGTACATAAATAACAGTTTTTATGTTCTTTAAAATAATTAATAAGAGATTATTATTAAATAGTAAATTATAAATGATTATACTCAATTATGTAAATAATAATAGTTAAGAGGATTCAATTGACCAAAATCGGTCAAAAAATCAAACTTAATTTTTTTTTTGCCTAAATTTTTCTTTATAAATTTTTCTATAACCTCACAAAATTTTAAAATTTCTAAACTTAAAAAACACAGAATTATGATAACTTCCACGTTAGTTTTTATTCACATCCCTAAGGGAAAATCAAAACGTTAAACTGACTTATCTCACAAAGATAAAATAACTAGTTTTTCTTCATTTAAAATGCTAAGGATTTTTACTATTGCTCCTAGTGATTTTTTTTTTTACCTAATGCTAATAGTACATGTAGTAAAAGTTGGTATGCATTTTTGAATCAAAACAATATTTATTTTTTTTAAAAAAAACAATTGAACTCAGAATGTATACATGTTTTAAGAAGTTTTCAAAAAACATTCATAAAAAGTAGTATTGTATGAATACAAATCACGTTAACGCAAAACCCATACCAATTTTTATTATACTAAGTTTGACATACATGTAAATCAAATTTCATGCGTGTGCGTAACTTTTTGTAGCGGAGGAGTAGCATTTTAAAATCACTTTACAAATTTTAAGTTTTTTTCCTTAAAAAAATTTCATGCTAGCGTTTAATGAAATTTTGAGCACAAAATCTGCTTAACATAGTATACATACACAGGAGGCAACCAAACAAATTTTAAAAATTCCTTAAATAAAAAAAATGCTTAAATCGTAGTGTATCCCCTTAATTATATATATATATATATATATATATATATATATATATATATATATATATATATATATATATAAGACAAATATTAAATTGAAAGGAGTAAATAAATACGTCTTCTGAGATATGTCTTAAATCGTCTTCTGAGCTTGATAAATTGTGAACAAAGTCTTCAACAGACACACAAAACTTAATAAGCTTTCTGTATTATAGTAATAATCTTTATCATAATTATCGAACTTTCACTTTCAAGCCATTTTGCTTTACAAACACCGTAAATAACGCGCCAAAATACGCTTAAAAAATAAGGTATAAAAAAAAACTCCCCCTTCATTATTAAAAGAAATTTCTGGAACCCGTACTTTCATCTGTAGAGAGTAATACTTACTAAATTTTGCCTGTAGGATTCATTTGTAACATAATCAATGCAGAATAATAATGGTGAACGAGCTCAGTTTATCAGCGCGCATTGGCGAAAAATTTCACTCCACGAATAGAGTGCTCGTTTTTAACCATTTCGGTCGAAATCTTGCTCCCGAGCGGAGCTCGCTTGAGGGCATCGTGGAGCATGATTGGATTGCGAGCGGAATTCGTTCATAACCATCAAAGAGTTAAACGTGATCGGCATTTACAGGATCTTGAAGTTTTGAGCTGTAATGCTAAATGCTACACTCAATTTATTTTTTTAGCTATTATGCTGCATTTTGACAGAAAACCATTCAAGGCACGTCCAGGCTCCAAGTGTGAGAAATGTTTAATTGTTGGTACTATCTAGATGCGGCTCCTACTACGATTATTCCTTAAGTCGTAGATCAAATATGACGGTCGGAACAAATTGTCTTCTCTCGCAGTTGAATTACATGAAATACACGAAACCATATTGTTCATGGAAGAGAAGGATGGTTGAATGCATTTGATGGGTTTTATTTTGACTACATGTATGAGTATCACACACAGTGTTTTGATACTCTTACTTTTATTTACCGCTTATATATATATATATATATATATATATATATATATATATATATATATATATATATATATATATATATATATATATATAAGCGGTAACTAAAAGTAGAAATGGCAAACTGCCTTAATATAGAAGTGTGTTGATCCAACGAACGTCTATATATCTTCATATCCCTTTCAGACCCGAATTATTTTTATCTTCAAAAATTAAGTTCTTCTGGTTATTTATACTATATGGACACCAATGGCATTGTGAAAATAATAAAAAAGTTCCCGCTCCCACCCCTGGAATGTAGATGGTACCCGCACGATCGTGTGGATTGGGCTTTATCTGTGAAACAAGCCACCCACGAAATTTTACGACTTATACATTTTTAGGTCTAAGTTGATAGAAGAAACAATCTTAATTCAACTAAAATTGTTACAAATAAGGAAATGATTGATGAAAATTAACTCTATTATTAATTCATGATTTATTTATTGAAAAAATATTTTGTTTAGTTTTTGACAATACAATATTGTACTTTTCAATACAGGTTTTCGAACTGCTTTCGTAGTTTTCAAATATGCACTTGCGAGTTCTTGAAATGTCATAAATACATCAAAAACGGCTATATATCCTGGAATTATTCTGGAATTATCCTGGTTTTTATCCTGGAAAGGCCAGGATAAAAACCTTGACATGTATAGCAGGTGGATTATAACTCTTCATTCCTTTTGCCAGTGGAATTACACAACACTGTTATCTTCATTATCAGTTAAAATACTTTTGTTAGTATTTGGGGCGGCTGATAACGCTTAAATTACCTCTAACTTAAATTTAAAGCTATGCATTTTTTTTTTTGATTTTTAGATTAATTTTATTTGATATTGCATTTTGTTTGTCCATAAATGAAGAATTTGCAACAGCTAAATCAATGTAATGAATGAATTCAAAAGACTTTTGTGGTAAAGAATGATCCAAAATTGTATTTTCATTTCAAATATACCCATGTGTTTCTTCATCGCTCTCATCTGAACTTGATTTTCCTTCTAGTATACGAGATTCAAATGTTTTGTTAGCAGCATTGCCATCATCCGAGAGATCACTAAATTCTAATCTAAGTTCAATATTATTTATTCATCAATTTAAAAATTTCTCTCTTCTGTGAGAATTATTCTCCTTTTAGACACATGAAAAAGTTTTTGGTTAAAGGTTAACACAGTATTCCATGAAAAATAGTTAAATGCATCAGAATTTTTTTTATTTAAAATACATATATATATATATTAATATATATATATATATATATATATATATATATATATATATATATATATATATATATATATATATATATATATATATATATATATATATTATATATATATATATATATATATATATATATATATATATATATATATATATAAACCACACCATACTAAATACCACCGGAAGAACTAATTTTTTTTTTGGTGGAGGGGAAGAGATATGGATGCAAATATCTGTGGAGAGGATAAAAATACCATGCTTCTCAACAAAGGTATGGAAAAGAAAATTATTTGCAAAAAAAGAGAGAGGAAGAAAAAAGGGACTCATCCATGCCAACCCTCAAGAAAAGTTGGTAATAATTATATAACTATGCATTGCATTTTTATCTAGGCTTTCATCAAAATTATTAAAACAGAAAAGAAATTTCGCATGGTAAGTACTTATTTTTTAGATGCATTGACTCAAGTAACGTTCAACCCGCATGATCGTGCGGGTAACGAAATTCCGAGTTCTAGTAGCCGGATTTTTTTTTTAATATAGTATAAATAATATTTTTTTCTATTTTACAATTATCGAAACATTAATACAAAAATTTGTATCGAAACACTTAGAAATATACTGATTATTACATTTTTAAGATATAAAAAGAAGACGTGTTTTCTTTATATTTGAAAACCAAGTTAGATTTGCAAGCTGAAAGTAAAACATGGACTATACAACCACCGTCTGTTGATAAAAAATGATACTTTACACCTACCTTGTGCATACACGCTCAATCGTTAGATCAGGGATTTTTTTTTACATAGGACAATTCTAGAAGCAAAAATGTTTAAGAATGTCTAACCCGCACGATCGTGCTAGTTGAGTCATAAAGGTTTATAATGCACACTCTGTGATTACGCCTCTTCGAATGCAAGAATTAAAGTCTTTCCATTTAATAATGCATTAAAATTTAAGGATTTATGACATATTTAATTTTGTATACAGATAGTAAAATAAGTGATGGGGGAAATTTATGCTAGAGCGGAGTGCACATCCTTTCTCTTACCGGGATCATGGACTGTAAGATTAAAAATACAAATTTAAATTCAGTATTTTCATCGAAGCTTATTAGTACAAGAAGAGGTTTGCCTTCCGAATGTGGAACCGAAGTTCCATTGCAAGACGTTTGGATTCTGACTAACAGACGTGCTTCAATTCCTCTGAAGGGTAATGAGAAGACCGGATTTTTAGTCAGGGCCGCAGCCGAGTAGAGGGTGAGGCCTACTGGGTCAGTGAATTATCTTCCGTTCAGTGAATTATCTTCCCTTAAGAAGATTGAACTCAAGAAACGTGGAAGAAAGTACTTCGGAAAAAATCCAGGAGATTCATTAAGGTTTATTCCGAAGAAATACCAAACTGCCTTCTCGCGCTATCTGAGTGGCCATTTAGAAGCTGAATGACACTGCTATAGTTCCGAGCTGGTTTCTCCTGCCCGCATTTTCACTTGCTTGGTTTTTAAAAAGAAGGACATCCTTCTGTAGCCTCTTCTATTTTTAGAATGTATATATTGTTTTGAATTCATGTGGATTGTCTTCCATTGCTAGATAATCTGGAATTAGAAAAAAAAAACATAAAGCAAATTACATACAAAGAGCGAACTACGTAAGGGTCTAGAAATCGTTAACAGAATAAAAAATTTGCTTTTTAAAGCACCATTTGTGCGAGAAGTAAAAAATGGCAGCTAAACTAGAAGCATTTGTGAATTTACGCTTAATAATAAATCACTTCAATACAGGTCTTCTCAAAGTTTCAATATTCGTGACCCAATATTCAATCATAATGTTCATCGCACCCCCCTTATACAATATAGCAATATATTGAATTGAATAGTACTGTTATTTGACTCTAAAACTACGACATGGCTTTTACCTCTTAAGTACCACTGATGTACATAAACGCCTCACTCAGACAAAACGTTAATATCCCCGGTCGTATACCTACGTCTTTCTTAAGTACGATCTCTTCTGTGAACTGCTATCCATAAAAATATTCCGAAGGCTTTGGAATGCATTAAAAGGTTCTGGACAGCAATGTTTACTTATTTCAAATTATTTGCTTCTTTATTCCTTTCCCCTTACCTCAATACATCCCATACGCGAGACTACGTGGAAAACGGTTCACATTGGTAATCGTGTAATATTTAATCGGTCGTTAAGGGATTAATTATAAACCATACAAATTATCAAGATAAGCGGTAGATTTTGTATATATTTTTATATATGGCAAACCCATGGGCGTCACTGGTATTTTTTAAACTTTTTCTTAACTTAGTATTGTTAAATTAATTATTAAATGCATTGTGCAGCACTGATACATTTATAAGCGTAATATATCACTGAAAAAATGTGTATTTCATTTTTTATTGTATCATAATTTATTTTGTTTGTTTACTTTCACTAAATTAATAATTTTTTTAAAAATAATCTTCTGTCTTTGACTTTTCAATATGATCGCGCCCCCTTTGTAGAGTTGTCACTCCTCGCAAGGAGGGCATGCCCCACAGTTTGAGAAACACTGCTTTAATAGTTCGAATACATACAATAAATTTCATTGCAGTGGCATACCTTAGAAACATATGGTAAGGAAATTTATTCAAGTATAAAACAGACAAGTAATATCATATTTTAAAATTGTACATTATTTATAATGATAACCCCAACACATTTCTGTCTTGAAGAAGATGCTGCAGTTAGTCAACAAGTTTTAATTCCTAAGTACTCATATAATTTAAATTTGCTTATCATAATAGTAAACATAAACAGGACCTTACTTTTGTCTTGGACCAGCAGTGAAATAAAATATTGTTAAGGTAACAATTGTATCTTATTTAGATTGTTTTTTGAAACTTTAGAAATTAAAATCCTTAGAAAGATAGTAAAATGCATTTATAGCAAAACAAGTGACAGATAGTAAAAACAAAACTGTTTATTGTTTCTTTAAACGCAGTGCATTATTCTACACATGGGAAAAGAAATGCAGAAAAAATCCATTCACACACGTAATCCTGCGAAAATCAAGGCAAATTTAAGTATCTGCATGTTAGTTTTCATAATTGCATTTGCAAATATTTGACACAACTATTTAAGCAGAGATGACTTTAAAGATGAAAAAACTTAATAAAAACTAATGTGCTTGAAAAAAAATAGCCGATAATATTACTAACAGGTTTAAATCCAGTATTATTAATGTAACTGTTACATCTGCGAGAAGGAAAAATGAACTTTTGATAAACCCAATTTAAATGGTACTCACTTACTTAAATTAAAAGCAACGGATATAAATTTTAAAGTCGAATTTTCTGTACATTTTTGCACCTGTTAATGTAAAAAAATTCATTTTAAATTACAATTAAATCTGTATGAACAATAAAAAATCAACAACTATATCTTTTTTATGTTCTAGACATGTTCTTACCTTTATGTTTGCATAAAGCCCACTGCATACATAGCTATAAAATCTTACAGATATTTTTCAAACTTAACAATCTATAAAATAAAAGAAATGGAATTTTAAAAAGTAAATTTATAAAAAATTTAAAAACTTTTAAATTTAGTGATTCAAATTTCCATCAAATTTTACGCAGATATTCTCCTACATCTAAAATGTGTTGATCTTTATTTGAAAACGAATTCATTCACTTTTTTTGAAAATTTGTTGATCTTAAAATATGCAAAATATCAGCAATATAGGTAAAGTAAATTTTGAGAAAGGTGTAACGGAATGAGAACAAAAAATGCATTTTGAGAAACTAGCAAATAAAGATGTTTTCATCTATGATTTGTAAAATAATATTTTTTAATGTAATATAAAGTCATACCAAAAATAATTGGATTATTTTGCATTATTTCTCAGTTTTTAAATTGTAAGTTTAAATTTGTACATTATTTTTAGAAATATTTTTAATTACTCCTTCTTTACTTCATCAACACGTGTTATCAACGAATCACACCTTCCGTTTAAAATACCCAAAATTTATGTCTATAAGTTTTAGTATTTTTACTTCACTTTGAACATCATCATTACAAGATATTACATAATTCCTTATAAATATTTTATTGTTATAAAAATACACAAAGAAAATGTATTTGATTAATTTTAAAAAGTTAATTTGATGTCTTTTTTTAGTGGAACTCCGTTTTAACGAAATTTCTGTTTTACAAGATGTTACACTGTTGCACTTAATTTAGAATAATCCTGAAGATGCACTTTGTGCTAAATACACTTGATTTTTAATTTAAGAGCTACACTGAGTATTTACTAACGTAAGACTAAACATAATTAAGATTTCAAAAACCCCATTTTTTAAAAAAAAATTTGTAACTAACAATTAAAAGTTTTCGTTATTTTTGCAGAAAAAATGCAGAATTTTCAATAAATCTGAACATATAATACAGAAAAATCACATTCTTTGTGTAGAAAAATTAGTTTTTTACAATACATATATATATATATACACAGAATGGATTTTGAAGAAAGTTTACCTGAATCATACTTACATCACATTTGCTTACATTTTTAAGATTCGAATTTTCTAGCGTTCTATTTATCGCGTTTTTATAAATAATGCATCTATGGATGCAGAAAAATGCCCTTTATTTTTTAAAAGAAAATTTAAAAAATGCAAAATTTGAAGCAGTTCCACGTCTTAGTTATCTTTAGTAGGAAAAACAAAGAATTTACGTAAGCAAATGTTATTAAGAAAGAAAAAAAGTAAAATAGTTATTAAACTTAAGGAGAGATATAAAATTTAATATTCATACAAAAAGACGCGTTAAATGTGTTATAATTAAAAAGTAAAAACAAAACTGAATCTAAAACAGTAATTGTTATATTCCACTATTGAAGAGAAAAAAATGAGAAAGAAGTTTTTAAGTTAAAAAAGACAGAGAAAACAAAGCAAAAAAATTCTTCAAAATAAAAAAAAAAGAAAGAATTGAATTTTTTATTCAGTGAATTAAAAAAAAACATCTCTAGAATGATGATAAAGATCCAGACAAAGTTTCTTCAAAAAGGTGACTCAACTAACTGTTCAAATCTCGAAAAAGCCTTATTTCAACTAAAAAAAAATCTAAATTATAAATAAAATATGAAAAAGGACAAAACTTGATTTAACAATTATACCGGATGTTTCTAAATGAATATCGGAGTTTTAACGCTTCGTAGTATTTATATAACTTACAAGCACAGTTCATACAACAAATGAAAGTGTAACTGAAAGTTTTACCTACAAGCTTACAAATGTTCAATATGAGAGTCATTCGTTACACCGCATGCAAAAAGTCAATAGGCGAGTCATCCCAAACTTTGTTCATAGTATATCAGGTAATTCTTGCAACAACTGCTTCAATCCTGTGTCATAAGTCTGGAAGGTCAGCTGGTAACGGAGGTACGTACACACAATCCTTAATGAAGCTACACAGATAAAAGACACATGCGATCAGATCGGGTGAATGTGGAGGTCATGGGAAACAAGCTTTATCATGAGGCTCTTTGTGGAAAACCCATTGGTCGAGTACAATGATTTTCAATCAATCACGTTCTTAGAGATGCGAGTAAGGCGGTGCACTATCTTGCTGTCAAAGGACGTTCTGTTTCACTTCTCTTTCAATCGAGGAAATAGCCATAGTTGTACAGCTTGAAGATAGGTAGAACCAGTTACAGTTGGTTCTCCGAAAACGGAATGCTCATACACTTTTCACTGAGATATGGCACAAACCTTCAATTTAGGTAAGTCTCGTAGCGATTCTAGCACAGCATGATGATTTCCATTTGCTCCAGATACACGCAGTATGAGTTTTCACATGTCCACTGTGGTGTTCACTGGAACGTTCGTTACACAGTCATAGCAGATTCTGTCTTTGCAAACTAGGGAACACAAAAAGCTTTCTTTCCACTAGTAGCTATTTTTCTACTAGTGCGCTGATTGGTAGGGAAAGGGAAAAAAATAACAAACGTTTTGCACACATGCCAGCTAACAAAACTGTTTTAGTCGGTCTTTCATTTCAATGCATGAGTTAGACTAATAAGTTAAATGTAATAAATAAATAAAACGTGAAAATTCCGATATATATATATATATATATATATATTTAAATATATAAAAACAATCACAATTATCAATTTAAAAATTGAAATATATGAATCCTATAATACCAAAACACTTCAGAATATCAATGGCGAATATAAAAGATAATATTCCATCGTTTTCAAAAAAAATTAAAAAAATTTAAAATAAAATAAAAATTTATAAAATATCCAAGTGCAATCTCGGACTTAGGACCGATAAGTGGGGTTAAACTAGTTTGATGGTGCCAACCTTCCCCCTATTGTAACTTGGTAAGTTAATTGAAAAATTTTCAAATTTCAGAAGGAAAAAAAAAATTTTAATTAAAAATTAAAAAGTTAAAATTAAACCATTATACTTTAAATTAAAAAGTTAAAATTAAATCATTATACTTGAAAAATAAAAGTATTCGCCATCGCATTCTGAAAGATATTACAATATTAAAATTTAAAAACAATTTAGTGCATAATATAAGTGAACCATCAAACGCCCAAGTTGATGCACCCATCTTTAAAATAGTTGTATAGGTAGAAAAAATAAATATTTGAGATCCGAAAGTTCAAATCAAAAAATATTTGAGATCCGAAAGTTCAAATTAAAAAAATATCTAAAATCTGAAAGTTGAAGCTAAAAAATCCGAAAGTTCAAGCTAAAAAATCTGAAAGTTCAAGCTAAAAAAAAATCTGAAAGTTCAAGCTAAAAAATCTGAAAGTTCAAGCCAAAAAATCTGAAAGTTCAAGCCAAATAATCTGAAAGTTCAAGCTAAAAATTTGAAAGTTCAAACTAAAAATTTCTAAAAACCGAATGTTCACATTAAAAACACAGTATAGTCACAACTGAATAGAGTAAATCATATATATAATATATGATTATATATAATATATATATATATAATATAAATATATATATAATATATATATAATATAAATATATATATTATATATATATATATATATATATATATATATATATATATATATATATATATATATATACATACTAGCTGGTATACGCGTTTCTTCGCATGGGTGAATTGAAAATTTAAGCAATACAGACTGAAGGATAAAGAAGTTTTTAATGAGTTAATTTTACGTGAATTGTAAATTAATCAAAAAGAAAAAGCTTTTTGCATATCTAAGCTGAACAAAAAATCATATTTGCTAAATTTTAAGTATATTGATATAATAGTTGATAAAAAACATTTTTTTTACTTATAACGCCCCGTAACTTTCTTATGGATCAATTTTTGAAAAAAAACCTTCTGCTCAGCAAATTTAACACGTTGTTACAAATTTTGTGTAATAAGTGCATTAAAATAATGTAAATAATTTGTATTTGGATATGTAATATGTTAATATTACTTTCTGATGCATTTATTTTGTGTTAAATAGCTGTTACCCGCGACTCCGTCCACGTGAAATTTAACAAAAAAGTGTTTATTCAATTCGGAGGTAAAGAAATACCTATGCTATAAGTATAATATCATTCTTCTACTTTGTGAATCAATGTTCCTTGTTTGTTTTACTTTTTTTTCTTTGTTTTTTGTTGAGCAAAGTGTGAGAAGGACGCATGACCTTTGATACTGTCGATGGGGTGAGGACTGTAAAATCATTGCAGTGTTTGTGTGCAGTGTTTGACAATAAAATAAACAATATAGGTATGACATTGGCTTAACTCTATTTAAATGTGGAGCCTTGTGAGAAGTCAACTGACCTAAAACACCAAAATTCCCTAATTTAAGTTTAAACGCTGTCTATGTTATGGAAAAATTGATGTTGCTCAGTGTTCTTGAGAGAGAATGAAATCATTGGAATAAGCGTTGATTATAAGCGTTGAATGCAACAGTTCAAAACAGGTTTGAGTTGCATTTGGGTGAGACGAATCTGCAAGCAAGGGGGAGGGGAAGGGTCGCGTGACCTTTCACGCTGTCGAATGGATGATGACTGCGTAGGGTGAAACGAACAAAAACGAAGCCAGAAGCAAGGGGTAAGAAAGATGCATGAACTTTGACAACGTCGATGGTGTGAAGACTGTTAAAATCATTAGTATTAGACATCAACAGGAAAAATCGCGAGTGTCAGTAATCAAATTAAACAAAAAAGTTTCATATAACTGCTAGAAACGTTGAGACAGAAGGCTCGCTAAATAAAACAATCCCTATTGACTAAAAATAATCCTTAATGTATAAAAATAATCCCTATTGAAATAAATAATCCCTATTTGAAACGGATATTGTTCACCGTTTATTGGTTTTAATTTTATTTTCGCGAAAGCCTAATTTTTTTCTCTATAATTAAAGTAGCCTAAATTATTCCTTATAACATTAGCTATCTATCAGTGAAAGTTTCATCAAAATTGGTCCATTCGTTTTTGAGATTATCCGGAACAAACAAACTGACAGAAAGACAAACATTTTATAAACATTGATTTTTTTCATGTAAGTACCGTATATACTTTTAAATGCATTTAGTAAAAAGCTGTTAATTTCAAATTACAAACAGACACATCATTTGTATTTATATGTACAGATGTATGTAGATATATACATATATATATATATATATATATATATATATATATATATATATATATATATATATATATATATATATATATATATATATATAAAGAGTGTTTTTTTCCAGGTATAGAAGTTTAGGTTGGCATTACTTTCCAAGATGGCGACCGATTTAACAGCTGTCAAGTGATTTATTCTCAGTTTGGTTTGACAATTCATCATGAATAGACTCACGCCTGAACAACTCTTAGAAATTGTGCAATTTTATTTCGAAAATAAAGGTCGATTTTCATAAGGGAATTTTGTTTAGCGATGAAGCGCACTTCTGGTTGAATGGCTACGTCAACAAACAAAACTGCCGCATTTGGAGTGAAGCTAATCCATAAGTGTATGTCAAAACACCGTTACATCCAGAAAAACTGACTATTTGGTGCGCTTTATGGGCTGGTGGAATCCTTCAACAAAAACGATGAAGGCCACAACGTTACAGTCAATGGTGATCGGTATAGAGCCATGATTACTAACTTTTCCATTCCTGAATTGAACAATCATGATGTTCAGGAGCTGTGGTTCCAACAATACGGCGCAACATGTCACACAGCTCGTGCCACAATCGATTTATTGAAAGACACGTTTGGTGACCGCCTAATTTCACGTTTTTGGCCTGTTGATTGGCCTCCAAGATCTTGTGATTTAACACCGCTAGACTATTTTTTGTGGGGCTATGTAAAGTCGTTGGTCTATGCGGATAGGCCACAAACGCTTGGCTATTTGGAAGACAACATTCGCCGAGTTATTGCCGATATACGGCCACAAATGTTGGAAAAAGTCATCGAAAATTGGACCTCCAGATTGGACTACATCCAAGCCAGCCGTTGCAGTCTTATGCCAGAAATCATTATTAAAATGTAATGCTACAAGATTATCTTTCGAATAAAAAAAAATTCATGTCAATCAAATAATACATCGTTTTTTTATTGCAGTTTAAAGTTCTATACCTCTCAAAAAAACACCCTTTATTTGTAAATATATATATATATATATATATATATTTATTTATTTATTTATTTATTTATATATGTATATGTATAATTATATATATATATTATATTTATTTATATATATATATATTTATATATATATATAATTATATATATATATATATATTTATATATATATATATAATTATATATATATATATATATATATATATATATATATATATATATATATATATATTCATTTATAACTACCATGTATCTTGGTTAAATATGATTATTAAGGAAAACTTTGATTTACCTGTCAACCAAATAAATAATACTTACAATTTTATTGAGGATCATGATCCCAAATTATAATCTTTCACAAATGTAGATTTATGCATAATTGTAATCAATAAAATATTTGATGAAATTTTCCTAAGCAAATGGGTTCTGAATATTTTTTTTTGTATACATATGAAGGAAAACGTTTGTTCTGTGAAAAATTTGTATTACGCTTTCAACGTACTTTTCTCGTTTTTTTTAAACTAGAAACAGCAAGTCCCCATACGTTAGATCCATTTCATATTGTCACCATCTAGTGGCGGCCTCGCTACCAAATTTGGACGCTTGAATTAATTTTAAATTCAAGATCTCGTTCGATCCTAAATATATTGCCAAAATTTAGTTTTTCCAAGAGTAACTAAATTGATACTCAAAGGATCTTTTAAATGTCACATAATCATATGACACGTGTAGCTATGATTTTCAGATAAAAAAATCTATCGACTCCATCCGGGGTTGAACCCGCTACTTTAGACTTACGAAGCGAGCACGCTACTCTAAGCCACTGGATTCGCCAAAAAGTTAGTATTGAGAAATGCATTTTAATTAATACTTTATTGCAACGTTTAAATGATTAAACTAAATATTATGGCATAAAAATAATTTTACCAACAAAGAGGGAAAATATTTTTCAGATAGGGATTTTTCGATTAGAATTTCACAAAGGGTATTTTTTTTTTTTATGAAATACTTAATGTCTTTCTTCCGAGTAAATCCGGCAATTAAACTAGTATATATTTATAAATGACTATTCGCGATCTAGGACAAACCATTTAAAGAAAAATGAAAAACCCCTTCTTAACCATCAAAGGAATACGGTTTTAACTAAAAATAAAAAAAAACTAGTCAACACTAACTGCTTTTCAAAATTTTACTTTTTGAAAATCACCTTCTTCACTTTTTTATTCAATATGATTGTAAAGAAATGGCTCCAGTTAGTTATAACTTAACTTAACTCATCGGCACATCAGTCCATGAGGGCCAAGGCGTTCTGGGGACAACTCAGTATACTCGACATTGGGCCCTAAGGTGCATTTCCATATGTTACGTTCAAGTGGTCATTCTGACACAATTCCCCAGGGTTAAACATTACGTTTTCTTTTCAGATATTTGCCCGTGCAGGCGTTAGTGTATCCGACTACGTTCGGAATCATTATTTTAAAAAAAAGCCCATAAATAAATAATTTTCCTGATATTTAGTGTCAATCAGATTAGAATACATGCGCAAAATTGTTTTAAGGACATTTTGACAAAAGAAATTTATTTAAATATAATATTTTGACAAAACATTAACTTAGAATAATCTTTTTTTTTTAAAAAATGCTCTCCTTTTGTGAAAAATGCTTCTATTATAATAATATTTTGCCTGCATATAGCGCAGACCTCTCTACAGAGGTTCCACTAGTTACCACCCATTCAAATAATTATTCGCATTTTTTTCCTTAAAATTGCTCTCCTTTGTAGTCGTAAAATATGGATATATATAAACCCTCTTATAAGTTATATATTTCAAAAATTCTAGTTGAACCTCTGTAGAGAGGTCATAGCTATATACAGGCAAAATATTATTCTAATACAAGCACTTTTCACAAAAGGAGAACGTTTGGGAAAAAGATTATTATAAGATAATTTTTTTTGCCAAAATATTGTATTTAAATAGTTTTTTGTCAAAATGGCCTTAAAAGAATTTTATGCATATTCTGTAATCTAAGTGGCACTAAATATCATGAAAATTATCCATTTATGCGCTTTTTCGGTTCAGAACGTAATCGCATACCTTAAGTAGTTCCCTTTTTCGTGAGGCCACCTTTTTCTGTAAAGGGCAATGTTTAAATAATTATTATTTCGTTTATATTTGTATATGAGTTTTTATTTAAATGTAAATTGGCCTAAATATATATATATATATATATATATATATATATATATATATATATATATATATATATATATAAATTACTTACGTAGATTATATCTATATAACATATATGTTTATATACAACAACTGCAGCAATGGCAACGTTCAAAATAATTCGCCTAGTTTTTAACTGTGATTTCCTATGTGTCGTACGCACTGAATGGGAAACTATGCGCTTTCTATCATATAATGTCACCAATACCGTTAAGGTAGAACATATGCACCGTTTATATAACTTTTGTAACTTCAAATACTATGTAAGACTAGGAAAATTTGTGTCCTGTGAGCCGTTTATATTCCTTAAAATTCGCTAAGCACAGAAAAGCATGTGACGTATCTATTGGCGATCCTTCGACTAATCCTCTTGGGAATTCTTTGGGATTTGTGTTATTCACAACCAACCCTTCGGAGGAAGAAAGCGGGATATTTAAGTTAAATCTACTATATATAGTGAGGGTGTTCCAGCTAGCAGGGGGGATGAGAGAAAGAAAGCCATTAGTCAGGCGGGATTTCTACAGATCAGGTATCACTACATGTTATGGAATATTTCAAATATCAAAAATTTACTATATATAGTGAGCGTTTTCCAGCTAGCAGGGGGATGAGAGAAAGAAAGCCAGGAGTCAGGTGAGATTTCTACAGATCAGGTATCCCTACATGTTGTGTGGAATATTTCAAAAATCAAAAATTTACTATTTATAGTGAGAGTTTTCCAGCTAGCAGGGGGGATAAGAGAAAGAAAGCCAGGAGTCAGGTGAGATTTCTACAGATCAGGTATCCTACATGTTGTGTGGAATATTTCAAAAATCAAAAATTTACTATTTATAGTGAGAGTTTTCCAGCTAGCAGGGGGATAAGAGAAAGAAAGCCAGAAGTCAGGTGAGATTTCTACAGATCAGATATCACTACATGTTATGGAATATTTCAAATATCACATAGACGAAGATTTAAAGTGACGATTGGTCACTAAGCCTAGATTAACGTTAATCTAAATGAGATAATTGAGTTCATCCTAAATTAAAGAGGTTGGTATTCCTAGTTTTCGTAAAATTCCTGCATCTCACTGTTGTTCCACTTGTTTAGTTCATATCTCGATAATATCTTCTTAAATTTAAGTGAATTAGTGGTGTCAGTTTAGTTGATAAATAAATAATTTGAATTTTAGCATTTTTGGTCCCTTCCTCCCTCATATGTAGGCGGGCAAGAGAAATGGAGTAATCCCCAACTAGGAGAAGGTCTGTACTTTTTCATAAATAATGCTTTTATTTTCTTGTAATTTCTTAGTTGTCATCACTAATATAAACTAAAACAGTGGTCACCAAACTTTTTTACCACATGGAGCAATAATATTATAAATTAAATCCCACAGGCCACTAATAGGATTTTGTGAACGATAAATATATTTATAAAAAAAATTGTGATCTATAAGAACACAATGCATCGTAAATTATAACATGATAAGTGAGTACATTGTACATTTTTCTGGGCACCAACGAAGTTTTCTCGCAGACCACCACTTTGGCGACCTCTGTTCTAAAATAATGGTAACTCTCTCGCCAATTAACTTCATTAAAATTTCAGATTTTTTTTCTTGGCTCAGTTTTATGCTTAAAAGCTCTTTTTACTGAATCAAGAAATATATTATATGCCCCACGTTTTGTTTCTTCTTATCTTCAATCTCTTATATAAGAATAATCTTTGTGTCCTTATTACTTTCCATCGCTCTTCTCTTCTTTCGTTCAATAGCTTAAGTTAAGTGGAAGTGGCTGCCTGACAGTAATATTTAAACAAAAAAATAAAAACTGCGTGGAAAAAATGTCCCTAAACTTTTTACCTAAAAGAAAACACACGCCTAAAAAGCGTCGCCGACCCAAGCTTCTTTGTCGACTGTAACTGATTAAACTTTATGGAGGGGTGTAACACAGCCGAATTTGACGCTTAATTTAGCTTCATATTTCAGCAAAAGACACTTAAAGAAGTTATCCCTTAAAAAACGCGAAACGCTGAAACTTATAAAGAAAACATTTTTTCGATTTCACTCAATCATGTTCTAAGTTTCTACTTCTTCTTGTTTTTCCTTTATCACTTAATTGCTCTAATTTCAATATTTGCTCTAATCTAGGCCGTAATATTTCTACAGTGTTAACGTTACTAAAAATCGGGACTGGCTTACAATTGAAGACTAAACATTTGTTGGAGGGGGCATTGAATTTCCACCCTTTCATAAGGAAAACAACTTGACCATCCTTCCTGAATTCTTGCATTGTTGACTTATCCCATTTCGCAGTATATCTCTAGTATTCAATCTATGCTAAATATCGCTGTATACCCGTATTTCAGAAATTAGTTTTTGTACACGTTGTAGTACCGTAAAAATAAAAATATATCAGTACTTAGAAATAGAGCAGTGGCCACTGAAAATTTGACACGAATCAAATGAATATACGTCGATGATGTAAGCAAATTCATACAAATTTTATGTATAGGTGTTTAAAAATCATTTTTAATACTTTTACATTCTTCTGTAATTCATTCTTTTTCAAAATCAAATACATTGGATAGCAAGGACGACAACATTGTATTGGAAATTGGCGACAATGATGTGACAAGGAGAGTGACGAATCATCTTTGAAACATAATACTGACGTTTCGAAAAATTATAGATTCATTTATGTATATGAAAGTTTTTAATACTAGTAAAATAAATTAATTATTAACCCACGATCACTCGCGCGGGTTGTTCTGTACACCCCAGCAACAAGAAAATCCTCCCAGGTATCTAAAAAAATGCGTAGAACCACAATTTTTTCTGTTGCTGCCCATTTTAGGTCATTGAACCTTCAGGCCTGATGCAATCCTTCTTTCTCGAACAATTGGAATGTAATGGATTTCAAAATTTTATCTGGGAGGGGGGCCTGAGAACTCCCGCGAGAAGTTGAGCGTATGTATACAGTCTGCTCTGAATATTTCTACAATCATTATCTCATTAATTAAAAAGTACATTTATTACTGATATATACCTTTTACTGGTTATGAAAAAATATAAAATTAAGTGTTTTGAAATGAAAATTGTGTATGTTTAGTTTAAATTAATGTTTGTTTCATTTGTATGCAATAAATGTAATAATTTTATTTGTATAATACAAAAAAACATCTTGTACTTTATAAATATGTATCATGATGACTTAATTTTCTTTTCATAATTAAATACACGTGTTAAAAGTTTGGGGTGATCTCTACACCCCGTGAGTAACGACGGTAGCAAACACAGGCGCCAGTGACCACGGGTTAACTTCCAGTTATTTCAGATTATATATTTTTTTTATTCATTAAGTGTCGGATATAGAGGAACCTTTTACACAATTGTTTATTTTTCTCTCAAAAACTTGTAGATACTAGGTGGTACGGCTTGGAATCGGTGACAACATTTTCTTGCAAAAACACTTTGAAAATTTGGACTGTGGCTTAGAATCGTTGACGGCTTAGATTAGAGTAAATACGATATTTTTCTTTTAAACACTTAATTCATTAAATAAAAACCCTGAAAAACATGTACAATTTTTACCGTATATGCAATGCTCACTGAAATTCATTTTCGCAAATCTAAACTGATTTATTTTACATTTATTATTCTTTTAACGGGTCCTGTTCTTATTCTGAAGTAAATTATTTATTAGATATGTATGTTATTATCATTACTATCTCTTATGTTTTAATTGCTTTATTGGATGAGTTGATTACTATACTTCTATGTTTAAAACATAACCAATGAATTGAAACAGTAGAATAGCTTATTTGATTTTAATTGGTGGATCAGACGTAGAATTCGCTTCGATTTTTCCAATATTGAGTTATATACTTAATCGTCATCGGCTTTTGAATATGACATTGTTACAATGTCATAATTGTAACACTTTACATTTAGGAGTATTCGTTCCGTTAGCTAAATATTTGTTTTCTATCGAATCTCCAGAACTTACATTTGTTGAAATTCGAAGAGAAAATGAGGAACAGAGATATTGGAATTAAACTGAACATCTTTAATTGGCTGAATTTCAGGGAATAATAACAGTAACAAGTGCTTACATTCTGACTCTGAAACGTCTTTGGATATTGATTTTGAATTTTTGAATTGGGAACCAACACAAAATTGGATGTCCAAAAGAAATGAATAATGATTCAATTTATTTCAATGGCATGCCGTGAATATTTTTCGGAAAAGTATTAACTCAAAACATATGAAAATAAATAATTAAAAAATATATATACTTATTTTGTGAAAAAATACACTTTTTAAGACAATGCTTCTCGAACTGTCGACATTTGCGACCTAATTTTCAAACATAATTTTCATCGTCCCCACTCCATACAATAACAATATATGGAATGCAATAATGCTATTTATCACTATTATTATTTATTACTACGAATTTAATTATAAATCGTACAAATTACCAATACGAGTATTAAATATTGTATATGGCAAGCCCATATAAGTCAATAGTAATTCCTAAACTTGTTTTAAGGTTTCCGACTACGTTCGGAACCGTGATTTTACAAAATCATATAAATGGATAATGTTCATCATATTTAGTGTCACTAAGATTAGAATACATGTATAAAACTGTTTCAAGGACATTTTGACAAAAAATTCTTTAAGTACAATTTTTCGGCAAAAAATGAACTTAGGATAACCTTTTTTTCAAAATGTTCTTTTGTCAAAAATGCTTCTATTATAATAATATTTTGCCTGTATATAGCTCAGATCTCTGTACAAAGGCTCAACTATGATTTTTGAGAAAGTCACATTATTTTCAGAGTTAGAACCGTATGAAATAGTTATCGGCGTTTTTTTCTTCAAATTTCTCCTCTCTGTTGTCGTAAAACATTAATAAACCCACTTCTAAGTTATATATTTCAAAAATTCTAGTTGAGCCTCTGTACAGAAATCTGAACTATAGACGGGCAAAATATTGTTATAATAGAAGCATTTTTAACATAAGGAGAATATTTTGGAAATTGGTCAATCTGTGTTCATTTTTCGTCAAAATATTCTACTTAAATAATTATTTATTGTAATACTATTCTTAAAACAGTTTTAGATATATTTTCTAATCTAAGTGACACTAAATATCATAAATGTTATCCATTTATATGCTTTTGCAAAATCTCGGTTCCGAACGTAGTCTGATACCTTAAATTTAGCATTGAAAAATAAATTAATTACCAAATACATTGATCAGTACTGATGCATTTATATAGCAGTGTAAATCTGAATTTTATTTCTTACTAAATTAATAATTTATTTTTTAAGTGATCTTTAATTTTTGACTTTTCGATGTGCTCGTGCCTTTCACGTAAGGTTTTGTTCCCCATAGTTTGAACAAAAGTCTGTCTTCAGTGTGATGTTGAAGAATGTGACACAGATTTGGGGAATTTTTTCGAATGAAAAAATATTCCAACATGAAAACTATATTCTTGCTTTGCTGTCCCACAGACTGAAGTATAAGCAGTATATTTCACCATGCTCCTTTATTTTATGGTAATGTGACTAAAATTGTTTAAACTTTTTTTTCTTTAATACCGTAATGTTAAATGAGATATTCCTTTACATGTTGGCCGGTAGAAATATTTTTATGCAATATTTTGAAATTTTAAAGACACTATTTTTGACTGATGTATGAATTACAAAGGTGCAAATTTTCACGAAAATTGAGACAATTTTATGTATGAAAATGTGCTTCAAGTTTAGTTCAGGCTCTCGAACATGAAGGAAGGAAGGTTCGATCAGAGTACTAGGTACTAGTTCAATACGCAAGTACGCTATCGACCTCGCCAACACAATCATTAGGGTGTGATGTTTGGTAATAGCGTATATAGATATTACACCACCACATACCCCCATGCCAGTGATTCGATACCATATTCAAGTGTGAATGTGTGAACAGTTGCATTACTTTGTTGGTTGCGTCATTCGTGGGTGATGGCTGGAGAATTGTGTCGTTTGTGTGAGATGGCTTAATTGCGTCATTTGTATCTGACGGCTTAGTTGCTTTTGCGGTGGATAGATGGACCCACGACTTCTGCGTGGGATGGGTGCGGTTCTTATGTACGATCAGGGTCGTCAATGAAGATTCGTTCTGAGTATCTTCCTTTCCCTATGCAAATACTTTATCGACCTAGCCAAAACGATCGTCAATGTATGATGTTTGTTACTAGTTTATGTAGATATCACACCACCACATACGATTGGAGAAGACAACCTTAAGTCAATCAACTGGTCGTGCATATACGTTGTCAATCTTCAAATTGTATGATATCAAGTCAGTTACGTTTTTTTTATCGGTAGACATCATGTGACGTCCGCTGTTAACAACACACATGCATTAAAATACGTCGTCTCCAATAAATAACGCTTTAATAAATAAAGCATCTGAGTATAGGGTCGAATAGAGGTAAATAATTTGTACATTTTATACTACACCGCCAGATATTTGAATTTAACTTCTTGGTAAATTGTTAACAAATTATTATTTCATCAAGATAGTACTTTTATAAAAACAAGGTTTTGTTTCCTATAAGCCCAGTTATTTAATAATTATTTTTCTTTGCCCACTCATTAAATATATACAAATGCCCTTTACAAACTTAAAACTCTGTGTTTAGTTGTCTTAAAAAAACTTAATAAACTTAAAGCGTTTCAAAAATAATAATTTTCAAAATTTTATTACAAAGTTACAATAGAGAACTCCTTTTAAAAAAGTATAAATCCACAACTATAACCTTCTAGTCTAGTGTTTAAAACAGTCTACAAAATACTCAGAAAAAGTATGGAGTTTGAACCTTTAGTTCATGAAAATGTTTCTTACAAATTTGACTAATGTTAAATTTATTCTCTATGGCAGGGATATGCAACACAAATGACTTCGAAAAAAATATTATAATCTCGCGGGCCACACGTAAAAATATGTACATTTATATCAGATTTGGAAACAAAAAAAAAAAACATTTATTGCAGGGAAAATTTAAAACAGAATCAATTATTATCAATGTTTTACTTATTTTTCATGTATACAGACATAGATAATATAATAATGTTTATATAATACAATAATGCAATGATCAAATAATGTTTAGAATATTACAGTGTGTTGCCATTTTCTTAAAAATTACGGTGTTCCTTTTGAATTGATCTTTCATTACTCGTTTAATTTTGATTTTGCTATCATTCGCGAACGATTAAGTATACATTGACCTTTATCTTAACCATCCGAAATTTTTTAGGTGGACACCGTACGATTCAAATGACAAAAATCGGTCAAAAAATCAAACATAACTTTTATAGTCTAAATTATTCATTTTATACTTTTCTATAACCTCACAATATTTGAAAGCTTTCAACTTAAAAAAACGCAGAATTATGATTGTTTTTACGTTCGTTTTTATTCCACATCCCTATGGTAAATCAAAACTTTAAACTTACTTATCTCAGAAAGATGAAATAACTAGTTTGTCTTCATTGAAAATGCTGTCTTTCTTCTATTGTGCCTAATGTTTTAATTTTTTTTTTACTTATTGCTAATAATACATGTAACAAAAGTTGGTATGCATTTTTGAATCAAAGCAATACTTATTTTTTAAAATATTTGAATTCAGAATTTATACATTTTTAAGGGATTTTCAATAGGTATTCACAAAAAGAAGTATTGTATGAATACCAATCATGTTATAGCAAAACCCATACCAACTTTTGTTAAAAATACCTTGATGTACATGTAAATCAAATTTCATAAATGTAAGTTAACTTTTGTAGGAGGAGTAACATTTTAAAATAACAAATTTTAAGTTTTTTCCTTAAAAAATAAAGTTGCTAGCTTTTCATAAAATTTTGGGCACAAAATATGTTTTACATAGTATACACACATAGGAGGCATCAAAAAAATTTTTGAAAATACTTAAATTAAAATTTTTTGTATAAATTGTACAATGTCCCCTTAAACTTAAAGAAACATCTCTGACAGCCTCTTACTCTTTGGGCAGTCCAAACAGACAAGGAGGAGAAGAAAAAAAAGTCGCACACACAGATAATTATTTTCCATCTACAGTAAATGATATGCATAATGCCACTCGGAATTTGTTAAATATAAATTTATTATAGTAAAATCGAATGTAACTGTTTGATAAAATATAAAAGGGTTTATTTTAAAACAAGAACAGGTAACAGACAAATATATCCTATATATAGGGTGTTTTTTAGAGGTAAAGAACTTTAAATTACAATAAAACAACGATGTCTTATTCGATTGACATGAATTTTTTTTTATTCGAAAAATAATCTTGCGGCATTACATTTTAAATATCATCAAGCAAGGCGTAGATTCATCGAATGGGCCCAAGACGAGTTTGCGTTGCTCCTGATTTTCATAAGCGAATTTTGTTTAGCGATGAAGCGCACTTCTGGTTGAATGGCTACGTCAACAAACCGAACTGCCGCATTTGGAGTGAAGCTTATCCACAAGTGTATGCCGAAACACCGTTACATCCAGAAAAACTGACTGTTTGTTGCGCTTTATGGGCTGGTGGAATCATTCTTCAAAAACGATGAAGGCCACAACGTTACAGTCAATGGTGATCGGTATAGAGCCATGATTACTAACTTTTTCTTTCCTGAATTGAACAATCATGATGTCCAGGAGCTGTAGTTCCAACAACACGGCGCAACATGTCACACAGCTCGTGCCACAATCGATTTATGGAAAGACACGTTTGGTGACAGCCTAATTTCACGTTTTGGATCTGTGAATTGGCCTCCAAGATCTCGTGATTTAACACCGCTAGACTATTTTCTGTTTGGCTATGTAAAGTCATTGGTCTATGCGGATAAGATACAAACGCTTGACCATTTGGAAGACAACATTATCCGTGTTATTGCCGATATACGGCCACACATGTTGGAAAAAGTCATCGAAAATTGGACGTCCAGATTAGACTACATCCGAGCCAGCCGTGGCAGTCATATGCCAGAAATCATATTTAAAATGTAATGTCACAAGATTATCTTTCGAATAAAAAAAAATCATGTCCATCGAATAATACATCGTTGTTATATTGCAATTTAAAGTTCTATACCTCTAAAAAAACACCCTTTATATATAAATTTCACTTCAAATAGATTAAAAATGAAAAAAACTTTAAAAACATGTTATTTAATTTTTTTAAAAAAATAGTCGGTTTGCCTGCAACTTACGTACTGGCGGGCCGCGTGTTGGACACCCCTGTTCTACAGGATTATTTTGCGGATGCTTGTTTCCTCTCTCTAATTCTCCAATAACTACGATTAGAGATGATTTTTTTATATTTGATCATTTTCACTCAATAAATATATACTTATTCAATAAAAGTTTCGTTTAGTTTCATATATTGATTAATCTTGTACTTAAAAACGAAATTATATTGGATTCATGTTGCATACAAATACGCACTTGTTCTATGTTGCTTTCTAGCATTTTTCACGAAAAAGACAGAGAAGGGTTCTTTTATTTCCACTTGTTTTCAAGAATAGAGAGCGAATCATCATTAAAGAGAACTTCATTATTCGAAATTTAATTGCACTGCGTTGCTCAGAAGAAAGAGATCTCAAAGGCCCTTCGCATTTTTCACTCAAAGAGAAAATGTAGAAATACTTTTCAAACGATTCTCTTTGCAACAAATCCTGAAAGAAGAGACATTTGAAATTAAACAACATTTTTCCCTTTTACAGCGGGATACATGTTCCGCTCCCAAAAGACCTATGGAAAGGTTTAAACACTACGATAAGATTAAACTTTACGATTTATTGCTCGGGGTTAGGATTTGCATTGCGAGAGAGAGAAATGTAGAAAAGCATTTTTTTAAAATATTTGTTTTTTCAATGATATACAGTCGAACCTCTATATTGCGAATTTTTCTATAGAGTGAATTTTTTCCTGGAATCAAGAACATTTCACAATTGTCTTGGTAAAATAACATCCCAATAGCTAAGTGCATTTTCCATATAATGAAATTTTTCTCTTGTGATCCAATTTTTGTTTCTCTATATTTTTGAAGTATTTCTAGACATTTCTATTTATTCTCTCTTTTAGCACATATTATGGTGGTCATAAATCTTGAACTGGTTATATTAGGTGCCTAACCCACCGCGTGCATAAGAAGCGTTTCATCCAAGAAGAGCAACCTGTAATCCGCATTGTTGGACACTCCATGGAAACATCTTCTATATCCCCTTTTACCCTCAGTAAGGCCTCGTGTCCTTGAACTAGTTTCTGTTCATTTGTAGTATTGATGAATCCTATTGATAAATTCATTTCTTGTAGCTCGAAAATGTCAAAACGTAAGTGCTTGAGCATCAAAGAAAAAAAAACCTTAACTCTTTAGGAAGTAGACAAACGCGTCAAGAAATTTTCTTGCAGTCTGTCCTTCTTTTTTATAGGTAAGATATATGAAATAAGTATGTATAATTTTCCAAAAAGGTGTGAATAATTACGTTATTAAATACACTCAGGAACATTGAAAATAGCGACCCAAGAAGGAAGCTAAGTACAATCGCGAAACTTTGCAAATAAGTACTGCATAATGTGATATGCAAATGATCCAAGTTTTGTGCCAATACGGATGTCATACACGCCGAGGTGGCGCTACAATCAGGAAGAGGGTGCTATATGAGCTAGCGCAAATTCGAGGATTCATAAACGTGACGATTATCCGCCCGTTGTAGGAAGACTTTGGCAAGCGAAACATGCTAGGTAAATGTGCTAGAAGACATTTCTCACATTTAATCGAGTTTTAGAGAGGCCTGATTATCGGGATGAAAACTGCAGGCTGGTCGTCGCACCGTGTTGCTGTCCAGGTGGATCGTTCGGAGGGTACCGTTAGAAATTGGGGGAGCAGTGGACACGAGAAGGTACCCACGCGGGGAAAACCGGGTCTGAAGCGACCAGGAAGACCACGAGGAGAGAGGATCGAATGATCGTGCGGCAAGCACTTGTGGACTCCCCCAGTTACTCGTTTAACGATACGAGCAGACGTAGGCGTAGCAATTGTTCCACAAACAATTTCCAGACGCCTTGCAGAAGCACATATTTAATCCAAGCGCCCTTTCCGGGCACTCCCTTTAACACCTGAACATCGGCAACTGCGTCTACAGTGTTGCCAAGCCAGATCAATGTGGAAAGTCACTGATTGGCAAAAGGTTGTGTTTAGAGATTAATCCCGGTTTATTTTAGGGACAGGGGATAATCGTGTACGGGTGTGGATGAACCCTGGTGAGCGGTACAATTCCTCCCACACTGTTCTGCGTCACACTGCCCGCACAGCTGGTGAAATGGTATGGAGGGCATAGCCTATGATAACCGGTCCACTTTAATTATGATGCGTGGAACCTTAACGGGCCAACGTTACGTTACTGATATTATTCGACCCCATGTAGGATCTTTCTTAAATGGTCTTCCAGGGGCAATTTTCCAGCAAGATAATGCTCGTCCGCATACAGCAAGAGTTGCTCAAGACTTCCTAGGTCATTTTATGACTGTTCCATGGCCGGCCCGCTCCTCCGATTTGTCCTCTGTAGCGCAAGTGTGGGATCAGCTAAAACGGCAGATGACATCGTGTCACTCTGTACATGATTTAGAGTTGGCCGTTCAAGATTTATGGGTCCATGTGCCTCAGGACGACATAAGGTTACTAATCAACTCAATGCCGAACCGTGTGGCGACATGTATTGCAGCTGGAGGTTGTCCAGCGCGCTATTGAAGTTGTCCAGCATTTATGTCGTTGCACACCCTGAATTCGTTTAATTGTCTTGTTTTTGCGATCAAGTGACTCTCTCACTTGTGTCATTATGTGTATTAAATTTCCTTTTAATCCGATGCTTTCTTCTTGGGTCGCTATTTTCAATGTTCCAGAGTGTATATAGTAAGTATCAATTTAATTTTGTATATGATTTATAAAGAAAATTGAAAGGAGGACCTTTATGTAAAGAATTTTCCGTATAACGAACTTTTTTCGGGATTTAGTCATTTCGTTATATAGCGGTCCTACTGTCTATACAGGGTAATTCATATGTCCTCACAGAGTCTCGAAGCACTGTACTAAAAACTAAGACGTACGCAGGAAAAAAAGAACATTTGAAAGAGTATAAAATAATTCAAGTTTTGATTGCTGAGAAATCCGGTGAATATAATGCCCACTTTTATCTCAAAAATAAGATCAAAATTTACAGGTGAGCGTTATACGCCGGGTATAAAAATAAGAACTTTAAAAATAAAAACAAGGTAGGCATGGAAAAAAATTATACTACTAGATAGATCGAAATACTATTTATTTGAAAGAAATAACCTTCCTTATGAAATTAAAGTGTTGTAGTTCCAGAAATATATTACTGTTTTTTCCAAATTTTTGCATAACTCGAATAAATGCCTTCAAAACATAAGAGCATTACAAAATCCACATTTAAGGTTTATTCGTAGTAAAAGGGGTGAGCACTATACGAATAATTTACTAAAAAAAGAAATTCGGCTTCAAAGCATGGGTGCTCTTTATACGACGGATTTTATGGTAATAACTGTTCTTTATTTGAATCCTTGGTGGCATGACATAAATCAATACGATAATCCAGTTCCAGTCATACCCTACTCAACAAGCAGTGACGTAGCTATAAAACCAAAGACCCTTGTGATAAGAAAAAAGAGGTACCTTCCTTGGCATGATTTTATAAAGTAAAAATATATAAATATTTTAAATGTACAAAACTCTGCAATTTTTGTTTACTATCTTCTTTTCCGGTGCATTGCTTGCTTTAAAACGCACCACTGGGTTTCTTTTAAAATCCGTAATTTCAGTTTTATAATATATGCAATATACATTTCGTACGTACTACAGTACTTAATGACGCTAAAAGAAGGGAGAAACGTAACGCTACAAAACGTCGTTGGGGAATCCCTGGCTATTTATTTTGTTGAATTGAACTCACCGACCAGAGGGCTTAGAGCTACAAAATGGTGTACCAAAATAGACGGGAAATTATACATAAAATATGCATAAAAAAGAAAATACAATACGATATTCTTATAATTATTTTTCAAAAAAAAACTACCTCTGCAAAAGAGCAAGGAAAGGAGGAGGACAGGCTTTTATCAGTAATGCAGATACGAGAAGAATGCGAATTACTGAACTAGGAAACTAGCTTACTGTAAATCATACTGTTATTAAAAATAGAATATAACTAGTAATGAATTGCCTCTTGTGCAGGTTTTTTTAGATGTAATAATATAAATATGGTAAGATTTTCATGGGACTTCCAAGTAACTGATTATAGAATAATGAAAAAAAAATGGAAATAATATAAGTTTTCAATAAGTAAAGTTCGCAACACCAAACAAATAATGAAAAAAATTTAGGGGAACTAACTACACACACACACAAGTTCAAAATTACTTCCGACTGAATTGTCAGGATTATAGTTATGCTACAAACTTTTATATTTACATCTTAAATTTAGGAGAAATTATCGCAAGTTCGGTTTGCTCGGTAATGAGGCTCTGAGGGCTATCGCAATAATGTATATCATGTAACCAAAGTGCCACGCTTAGACACTTGTATGTAAGTAAAACTTAAATTGTTTATGTATTCTGTCAAAGGATCTTTTCTGCGATATTTATCTTTGTTTTCTTAATATAACGCTTTCGAACATGAAAGGGATAATCAATATCTGCTACAGAAAGTCCTGCACACTTTATGGAAACGATTTTGACAGTTAATGTTTATCAATAAATACCGTATTTTTGGGGGGAAATTTGCTTTTACCTGTTATCCATAATTCTTGACAATAGCTTTATCTCAAAAGTTTCATGAAAGTAAACCTTTTTTTAGTACTGCCCCACAAATTTTATCAGATTTCTCTTGAAAGGTTTTTCAAAGTCCGTTCAGTGTTCTTGGGTGTCATTTTCCTAAGGATTGTATAAATAAACCGAAAGCACACAAAAGTCCATTGCAGGAGAGTTTTATTCCTGTTTCTGAGTTCTTTCTTTACTAATTAAGATGCAGTTAACTTAGACTTGTGACTATAGGTTTTGTTCATATGAAGCTCAATTTTATCAATGTCTTTTCCATATAAAGGTAGAATTTTTTCTTCAAAAATTAGTTCTAAAATATTCTGCTGATAGTAGAGTAAATTGATTTTGGCTTTACTTGAGACGATTTTGTTTTTAGGATTGCCCTTGTTAAAAAATCCTGCAACGGACATGAATCATTTTAAAAGCATTTATGTACACTAACGATACCATTTCGTGCAGTCGTTCCCGCAAGTTGAGCAATATATAAAATTGATCTTTTATTTCTACATCCACTTAAATATACCCATACCTCATCCAATATTACCTCAAATTTCCTCATATTCCACCTATAAGCATTATGTTTTAAAAAAAGGAGACGAACTTTAGGCTTAAAGCAATTGTTTTAACTTAAATTCCTTATGAATGATTTTAATTACAGTTCCGGAAGTCATTTCTAGTTTCGATGCAATGCATCTTTCAGACGGTGGATTTTCTTATTGGATAAGAGACTTCAATTTCCTTATATTTGCCTGCATTTGAACAGTTTTAGTTTCTTGGTCACGTTTCCATTATTACTTTCTGCTAGATACTTTTCCTCTTTCAAATTTAATATACCAGGAGCTTCTAGAAGAATATCGGAGATTTAAGACTTCATAGTATTCATTACATATAACACATTAGTATGACTCACACATCGAATGAAAGAGCAACTGAAACAGTTTTGTTTGCTGGCATGTGTGCGCATGTACGCGAAACGTATGCTAATTTTTCCTCCTTCCTTGCCGATGAACTCGCAAATAAAAAATGGCGAATAGTAAACAGGAAGTGCTCTGTGTTCTCCATTTCGCAAAGACAGAATATGCTATTACTGTGCAACGAGCATTCCGTATTAAGTTCAGTTGTCTCAACCTCCAAATTATAACATTCTTCGGGGATATCATCAGTTTGTAACAACTGGCTGTCTTTGTAAAAGGAAAAGTACGGAATGACCAAGTTTGTAACTGGCTCTGCCTATCTTGACGCTCTACAGCTATGGCTATTTTCCCAATTGGTATAAAATGAACCAAATAACTTCATTGGGCAGCAAGATGGTGTACCGCCTCACTAGCATTTCTCAGTAAGCGATTGGTTAACTATCACTGTACCCAACCAATGGATTGGCCGCAGAGAGCCTTCCGATAAAACTTGTATCGCATGGCCTCCACGTTCACCCGATCTTACGCTATGTGACTTTTATCTGTGAGGGTTAATAAAGGATTGTGTATACGTCCCCCCTCTACCAGCTGACCTTTCAGACTTAAGACACATGATGGAAGCAGATGTTACGATTTTCATCAGACACACTGAAAATAGTTTGGGATGAACTCGCCTATCGAGTTGATGTGTGCCGTGTGAAGAAGGGGGCTCAAATTGAACATTTGTAAACTTGTAGGTAAAACTTTATCTTTCAATGTATGAATTATACTTGTAACTTATGTGTGATAAATTCTATAAAGTGTTAAAAATCCGATACTCTTTTAGAAACACCCGGTATTATAAATATATTTGTTTGGAATGCAATAACCGAGCTTTTTATACCACTTTTTTAATCTGCAAATATTTCTCCCAAGAAAAATAATTATGTAATGTTCGAGCCAAATATCATTTATAGTGGGTACAATTTTTTTAAATAAATCCTTTATTTTACAATTCAATAAAAAAAATATTTTAAAAGAAGTTCATTCTGAAGTTGCCAAAGTTTTATCTCAAAATGAAAATGAGGAAATGAATTACAAAATTGTTTCCGTAAAGAGCGAACAATATCTTCTGTATAAGCCTAAATGCTTAAGCTGAATAGCAATTTTGAATTAAATCAATCAACCATATTTATGTATAATGCAGTCGCAAATACTTGCAAAAATAAATACAATAATTAATTGTATACTAAACTGATATAAATATATTATTAATGTAAGGATAATTAAATTAGATTAAAAATTAAATTCCCTATCTAGCACTTGACTCATTTTCCTCCGTTCCCATATTCAAGTATTAAACTAATCACCCATTTATTTCTTCCGAACATATGGCCTAGCCAATAAACATGTCTAATTCCAGATCGTTAGATTTAATAGTCAACATATGTCAGCATTAACTTGCAAGCCCCTCTTTAAAGCAGCGATACTTACCATATGTTTTTCAAGTGTTATCCACTTCAGACCACCACCATAGCGTGCTTTTTCCTCCCTGCCCTTAGCGTCAGAACAGATGTCGGCACGATGGAATAAAGATCTCCTTTTTTAAACTTTAATCTGATTCTGTCTTTAAAATCATGACAGAATTAAAGCCGGCAGGATCTTTGTCTGCGATCTTAATGTAAAAAACTAATCTTTTTTATAAAATATTTTAATATAAAAACGAAAGCCAACTGCATTAATAACTGATATGAAGAATTTTATGGAAGACTGACGGCACTCTACATTTGTTAGCTGAGGACGTTGGGTTACCAGAATTAATCTATGGTACGGAAAAGAAACGCTAGTGATCCCCCGGAAGAACATCGCTCTTAACACCGAGAATAATGCAGTGTTTACCGCCGAACGATATTCTGTCTTTGCTGAAGAGGCCATCAGTTTACCGTGAAAGGAAGAAACATATGGTATTTTGATTTAGTTCCAGTGATACAATGATGGAAGGACCAATATTGAAAGAAAAATATTAGGAACAAATCTTCTTCGCCGGAAAGTCTGCACGGTAATATTGTGAATTTGACCACCATATAATAATAGTGAAGTACCAACATTGAAAGAAAAATAAACAAATTAAATTTTACTAGTGAAATAACGTGACAACAGCATCTGGATTAATGTTCACGAAGGAGTTCTGCCGTTGCAAAGTGGAGGTCAGTTAAATTGTATATTTCCAATTTTAGTAACATTGAAATAACTGAGTTTTGCTAAACAGAACTTTACGAAAAAGAATAATATATGATATGACATGGTATTTAATTTTTATAATATAGTTTTGTTATAAATGAGATATTTTATTTATATTTTAATTGAGAAAACAAAGTATATAGGTTTAGTCATACAAAATTTTGAGAAATTTTATATACTTCTCATAATTTTATCTTAAGATGTCGAATGAGTTAAGAGTTATGATAGAAATTGGTGTTTTAAAGTGAAAGATATAAATTAAGTTTTTAGAAAAATGACTAATGAGGGAACTAATACTAGAGATATTGATTTTTATAAGAAACAAAAGTAAAGTCAAGTTGTATTCTTTTTTTTTTCTCCATTGAATTCAATTCTTTTGTTAATTATTTTACTCAGCAATAATCTTATTGCAAGTCATTTAATTTTTTTTATTTTGAAATTGTGTGTTTTGATATACCAGCCATATATCAGGATTCACTATTTCTCGAAATTTTCCTTATCTAAAATTAAAATTAATTTAAAACTTGAAGCTTATTTTGGATATTATACAGTGGATAAGCGAGAATACAATCATTATAATTTTGCATATGTCTCGAAACATTAAGAGGACAAACTTGTTTAGTTTGATATGTACACCTCTCATTGTTTCTTATCAGCATCCCTGAACATCTGTGAGTTAATGACGCAGATTTCTCAGAGAGATGTGTTCAAATTAAGTAAGGTGATACAGTTTTATTAGTGAATGTGTGATGCAAGAGAAACTCAAGAATTTTTGTCTATGAAACGTATTTTTAGAAGGTTACGGAAAGATTCAAAATATTGCATGCGATATTAAGTTACAATGAATATTGTGAAAAATTTTCAGAAATACTAAATGTTATTATTGAAGTGAGTCCACTTTTCCGACTCAAAAAATAATAAAAAAGAGCTCTTATATTCTTATATTCTTATACTCTTATATTCTTATACTCTTATACTCTTATATTCTTATATTCTTATATTCTTATAATTTTTATATTTTATTACGCATATGAAATAAAACATTGTTTATTGTGTTGGATAGTGCATAGAAGTTGTGTGTTATACACCGTTTTCATATTATTAATAATTTCATTTTATTAGTGTCTATATTTTTTTTATCTTTTGAAAAAATGTATTTCATATATGCAAAATGTGTGTAACAATATAAGGTATTACTACGATGGCGCCAGAGTGGATTTTTATACAAAATTATTATTTTAACATTTGTATGATTTCATGTATTTTTATATTTACTATCTTATTGTTTGATAAATTATTTTCTCAACATAATTTTTTTTGAAAATATCTACCTGCTATAATACGAATCTATTATTATGAAGGAATAGGAGGAAACGCGAGCTCTTATTCTAGATTTCGAATAGATTTAAACAAGCTAATCTTCAATTATATGTATGGAAATTAATTTTTATCAATTAATTGTCATTACTGTGTTTGTTGTTATAGTTTTGTTTATTATATTGCATTTTGATTTTAGTATTCCTATTGCTTAAATATTTCTACTGTGTGTAATATGTCTTTCTAAGTAACTATGCATATTTTTGTTTTTGTTGAAAATTAAGTTTGTAAAGAGAGAAAAAACTACGCCATGACTCCCTTCTAAAATTGGGGGGCAAATGTAAGGATAATTAAATTAGATTAAAAATTAAATTCTCTATCTAACACTTGACTCATCTTTCTCATTTCCCATTTTCAAGTATTAAACTAATCACCCATTTATTTCTTCCGAACATATGGCCTAGCCAATAAACATGTCTAATTCCAGATCGTTAGATTTAATAGTCAACATATGTCAGCATTAACTTGCAAGCCCCTCTTTAAAGCAGCGATACTTACCATATGTTTTTCAAGTGTTATCCACTTCAGACCACCACCATGGCGTGCTTTTTCCTCCCTGCCCTTAGCGTCAGAACCGATGTCGACACGATGGAATAAAGATCTCCTTTTTTAAACTTTAATCTGATTCTGTCTTTAAAATCATGACATATATATATATATATATATATATATATATATATATATATAGTTTTTAATTTTCACTAGACTGACCGAAATGACGACTTCATTAATGGTAAAATGAAAACATGTAACGAAAACGTAAAATAGGTGAACTCTGCAGTATTGTAGATAATGCTCACTGTTTTTAATTTTATATAAAAATGAGTTTAACTTATATTGAGGCTAGTCAACCTTCTACCTTTCGGCTTGTATTACTGAGTGGTCCTAATGAAAATAATGGATAGAAGCTCTATAATCCATTATACGAAGATGAATTACTTAAAGATGTATTCAAAAACGCTTTGATCATGATGAATCAGTAAACAGTATGTATATTATTGTTAAATTTAGGATCTAAATATTGATTCGATGCTATAATTCTTCAGACTGATTTGTAGCATAACAATAAAATTATTTGTACTACAATAATTATTAACTAAAGGAAATTAAGTTATATCTTAAAATTCTTTTTCTACTTGTCTACACAATAATAATAATTTAAAAAAAAAATATTAGAATAAATTATTTTCAGAGTTATCGTTGCACCATCTATATATTAAATATTTAGGTAGTTAAATGTAGTTCATATTTGAAAATATATGTTTTGTATAAATTATTTAATAATAGTAAAATCTTAATCTACATTTCAGAATTTTATCTATTAAAATTAAAGTTCATTGTTCAAAGTATTAACAAAATTAATTGGGAATTTTTTTACCTACGCAGTATTTATTAAAATATTTTCTCTTTTATCAAAATTTTTTTCTGAATTTTTGAAACTATGTAGGTCAGTGGCAGACACAAGGAAGGGCAGTCGGACCCCCAAAGCCCCTAAATTTTTTTTCGACTGATTTTAGTCCTATGTATATAGTACGTAAAATTTAATTAAGAGTTCGAAATTAATCATTAATTTTATTAATTAATGCTTATTATTTATTCAATAATTAATTTTTTCACTGTTTATTGTTCCCGAAAATTGGCAAAATCTGAAGAATATGTTGGCTGGCGTATTGGAGCATGATACGAGAATGGAGGATTTTCAACCCTGGCACCCTCCTTTGAAAAATTATGGTGCATGGCACTGAAGTAGGAATATGTGCGTATGGTTCAAAGATGTGCTCATCTGTTTTGTTTTAATTTAGTGACTTCACCTATCTGCGTTTTGTGTGACACTGGACAAGACATGACTGCCGCTCATTTGGACGAGTGCTCTGCACTGAATGATCTTAACTGCATTGTAGAAAGGTATTGGAGAGCCCGGTGCCTAATGACCTGATGGTCAATGGCCTGGCATTTGTAAAATAAATAATAAATGGTTCAAAGAAAAATGCAGCATAAGTTTTCTTTTTTTCTTCTTTTTCCCTTTTTTTTTGTACACAATATTGAAAACAAATTTTCTAGATCGAGACATTTGCAAATATTATAAAATGTATTATACATTGACTAAATTATTGTGGTCTTTGGGGAAATGAGAGGGCAGACTTTTTGGCAAAAAAGGGAACGGGTATCCTTCAGAACTTTCGAAGAGACCTGACACTTCATTCTGCCAAACTGGAACTTAAAAGGATTTTTAGGGAATCATTTCGCCTTACAGCTTCTCGTGTTGCTCGTGATAAGCCTTGGAGTACACTATGTAAGAAATCCCACGGTATTCCAAGTTCTCCTCGTGCTGCTGCTGTGGCTAAATTTAGACTTTTAACCGGACATGACTGCCTTTGTGCTCATCTGTTTCGTTTTAATTTAGTGACTTCACCTATCTGCGTTTTGTGTGACACTGGACAAGACATGACTGCCGCTCATTTGGACGAGTGCTCTGCACTGAATGATCTTAACTGCATTGTAAAAAGGTATTGGAGAGCCCGTTGCCTAATGACCTGATGGTCAATGGCCTGGCATTTGTAAAATAAATAATAAATGGTTCAAAGAAAAATGCAGCATGAGTTTTCTTTTTTTCTTCTTTTTACCTTTTTTTTTTAGTTTTCTTTTTTTTCTTCTTTTCCCTTTTTTTTTTTTTTTTGTACACAATATTGAAAACAAATTTTCTAGATCGAGACATTTGCAAATATTATAAAATGTATTATACATTGACTAAATTATTATCTGCACCCCTTCCTCACACAAAAAACATATTTTATTTCGTTCTTCTGATTTGAATGAGATATTTTACAAAAGAAAATTTTTTCCAAGAAAAATGATACTAATCGTAGAAACATTTATTAGTAATTGAACTACAAAGTTATGCGAACGCGTAAATCAATATCAATGATAGATAGGTAGTTGAGAGTGTGATCCGCTCTTAACCCAAATATAATTTTTTAAGAGGATATTAATAATTTTATAAATAAAAGGGCATTATTACTTCTTCCTTTTAAAATACTGAGCATTTATTTTGTCCTATTTATTATGATATAATAGTCCAAACCAAGCTAATGACATTAGAATTGCTTTTTAATGGAGATGCCCGTAGCACACGCAATGGTTTGTCTATCGTATTTGGCAACAATAAACATCGTTTCTGAAGGGAAATGGAAATGATTTTGATTAGTCTTAGAGGAACCATTGTCCTTAAAGATACTTTTGGCTCACTTTCTCTCGTTGGAAAGGAATTGATTTCGTATACGAGAAAGGAATGCCAATTGATTTTCCATTTTAAAAAAAGCGGAAATGTAACATTTAAATTACTATGGTTTTATATGGGCGACTAATTTTGAAAACATTACTGCTTTGGAACACGCAATATTTCGTTTGGTCCGAAGATGATCGCCGTACTTCATTTCTTAAACGTTCTATATTTACTCATATACGAAAATTTATTCTGTTCTAAATTAACATTTTTTTAAAAAAATGCGTATGGTTCTTAAGAAAAGCCTGATATGAAATGTTCTTGATTTATTTGCATTTAAATAGAAAATGTAAAGTTAATTTTTTTTCATTGCATTTAAAAGCACTCGAAAATAATTCATGTATTTACATTAAAGACTGGTTTTAAACTTTTAAATGAGCTCGAATAAATAAACTAATCCTTTCGAAGCTTCTATACCACAGAAATGTTTATGCAAATAAATTACATGTTGACTCTTTGTACAAGGCATAATAAGGCTTTGATTTCAAACTTGTAGAATTGTACAGTTTAAATATATTTACTTAGCATATTGCACAAAGATACTTATAGAAACGTTTTAATTATACGTTATGTAAAATAAAAATATGTTTATCTTCAGACTATATTTTGATTCCCTCTTTCTTCTATTCTTTGATATTTGCATGTGTTTGCATAATTCTTATCTATTCGCAATTTCATGAAATAGGTTTGGATTTCTAAGAAATAAAAACAGCCACTCTCCCAAAATTATAAATTGATTCAATGCATGCATCACTTTAAAAATGAAAGCATTATGCTTTCAATAAATCAAACAAACACATATTTTCTTAGAAATATTGAAGGGTTTTTTGAATAAGTGTGCTAATAAATGGTGTGGGTTGACTTAAATCACTGAATAACCACAACAAAGAAAGAAAGAGAAATACTTGTTTTATATTTCTTTAAAGTAATATTTTCTTATTAAGTAATAGCTAAACTCTCTTTTAAGGATTGAAGAAAAGATACATTATGTTTAAGAATGTTAAGTTTGATTTCTTTCATGATCATATTAGGCTTACATCTCGCATGTATTAAAACAGACTTTAAAATCTTCAAATTGGCGCAAAATGTGTACTCGATATTTATACTTAAATATTTAAACAGAAAATTATTATTTTAATCTTTATTATGATAGTATAATATGTCCCTATTAGCAAACATCTTTTTGATGGATTTTTTACATTTCTGTCCTTTCTATTTTTTCCATTCAGTTTATGTTCAATTTTCAAACTACCCTCAAAATATTCAGGGCATGGAAATAAAATGCATATTTTTCCCCAAACATTCAAACTGAAATATGTCATATTAGTCTTAGGAATTTGGTTTCATCATTTTAATAATATTCAAATTAACTTGTAAAGCCTAGGGTGTGGAAAGGAATTCTATACTTAAGGGACATATAAGACAGTTTTATTCAATTCCTACTATTAGCTCACACTCACTATATATTTATTTTTTTTATCTTGGCAGAATTTTCAATCGTTAATAAAATACATTTTAAAGTGCTCAATTGAGGTGAAATTTTATATACATGATTATTTTGGATGACAATACAATAATTTAATTATAATTAATACAAATCAATGATTAAAACTAATTATTTAAAGAATTACAAATACAGCCACGTTGGCATCATTTTTGGCCAGACATAGCGATCATTTTGGCGATTTGTGTCAAAACTTTGAAAAGGTTTTTTTCCTCACGTTTTAAAGCATTTAGTTGAACTGACATTTTATACACACAATTGTTTTGGAGGAGAATACGATACTAATGATAATTAATAAAAATTAATTACCACTTAATGTAGTGATTCTGTTCTACGTGTATACATATTTATATTAATTGTAACTATTTAATAAAAAGTAGCTAAAATAAACTTTTTTTTGTTGATTACTTGTTTCACTAGCAATTAGAGTATTATGTTAATCTACGAATCCTTTGGAGGCACGAAAAATTTATGACCTTCTTTGAAAAAGTATTGCCATGACTTTTTTATTCTAATGACTAATTTATTATAATAATTGTTAATCTACCTGAAAGAAACATATTAACCTTAAGTAATACAGATATTTCCTATTCTCCAGGAATCAACAATGTGCTGAGAACTGAAGATGATGACCCACATGAAGATGAATTTGTCATCAAGGTATCTTTAAGCATTCAATTGTAATTTTTTTGCAAAGGCCTACTCGCCTCTTCCGACATATGAAAGTGTACTTTACGGCAATGCTTTTCTGACCTTCAATGTATATGAGCCAATATTCAATCATAATTTTCATCACTCCCTCGCCATACAATAACAATATATTTCATTCAATAATACCATACTTTGACGCTAAAGCAAAAATACGACTTTAACTTCTTAAGTGCTGCACGCTTATATAAACATCTCGCTCTGCCAAAATCTTAGTTTCCCCGGAAGTATATATACACTCATGGACAAAAAAATTAGCGCACCAAGAAGGAGTCGTCAGAATGAAACTAAATTTTACAAACGCAATGACGACTCTAATATAAGTAAATTATTAGAAAATCTCTCTCTCTCTCTCAAAGAAAAAGGACAATTTATATTCCAGAGAAAAAGACAAAAGAACGGAGGATTTAATACGCTCTTGAACCCCCTCCAGCGTGACTGCACGATGTGATACGATCGATTGAGCATACAAGTTATGTATGCTGTATTGAGACTTTTCGTTCGGTACTTGCTGTAACATTGCCTCTAATTCATTCAAACTCTTTGGACGTCATAGGCGCCGTCCCAAATATGCGTGAATAGAGACAAATCTGGGAATCGGGCAGGCCAAGAAAGGGTAGTAACAGCGAAGAGCCAGTCTTGTGACACCCGATAATTGTCTTGTTGAAAAATGATTCTTGGGAACCGTTGCATGAGTAGCAAGGCATGTGGTTTCAGGATGTTATCTACTTACCGCTGGGCTGTCACACACAGTGCCAAGGATCATTCTTAGGGGTGACCGTGTATTGTATGCAATGGCACCCAGTACCATCACACGAGCTGTGGGAACGGTGTGTCGCTGTAAAACAAAGGCAAGTTTGAGGCGTTGATTACGTGGTCTCCACACACGAACACGCTTGTCATCACTCCTAAGATTGAATCTAGATTCGTAGCTAAGGATGACCTGGTTCCACTCCGCTGAAGTCAGGTTGCCTCGTGCGTGGTACCATCCCAAATGGTGGTGTCGATGGGTGGGTGTCAATGACAGCACACGTAATTGGCGCCGCGATCCCAAATGTCCTTCCGCCAGGCGCCATCGTATAGTTCGAGAAGACACATGAGTTCCTAGTAAAGATGCTAAATGTGTCTGGATGGTGGCTGATGAAGCAGTTGGCTGTATGCGTATATTTCTTACGATGTGGTGGTCTTCTCGATGACTGTTCTGACAAGTACGTCCTGAGCCTGGTCTTCGTGTAAATGACTTCTCTCGGATCCTCTGGTCCCAACACCTCCTCACAACACAAACATAGCGGCCTAATTGACGAGGAGCTTGCCCACGTGAACAATCGGCTTCCCTCATGCCGATGATTCTCCCCTTCTCAAACTGCGACAGCTGCTCATATTGTCTTTGAAAATAGCGTAATGAAATATCTACCCCAGGGCTTTCTTTGTGAACGATTCCGCACCCTTAAACAGCTTTGGTTACCTGTTTTATGCCCCCCGGAGAACGGCGTTAAACGCACTCTACTGGCTATACGTAATGCGCAATCACGCTGCATTTCTAATCATTTGCACAACTCCCCGACATGTACCTTCATGCCAAGTTTCGTTACGATCCCGCAATTATTTCTTGGTGCGCTTATTTTTTTGTCCTTGAGTGTACGTCTTTTCGAAGTACAGTCCTTTTTGTGCAGTGCTATTCATAAAATTATTTCGTAGGCTTTGAAATGCAAAAAGAGGACTTTGACAGTGTTTGCAAATTATTTACTTATTTCAGAGGATTTTCTTATTTATTAATCTTCTTCCACCCACTACCAATACATCACACACTTGCGCCTACGTGAAAACGTGTTCATTGGGGAGCAAATTGGCGTTTAACTTTCGGAACTTTTAATCGGTAGTGAAGGGATCATTTATAAACCCTACAGATTTTAAAGAAAATAGTTAAGTTGTGTCTATATTTTTTTGTATGTGACAATCTCATGAATCACCTGGTAACTATTAATGTCACTGCAATCAATGTATTTTTAATAAACTTAGTATTGTTAAGTTAATTAAAAAATACATTCTGCAGTACTCATACATATATAAGTGTATTTATAAGCGTTCACCACGATACCACAAAACATGGAAGCGACCATCTTGATGCTATAAACAAAACCTGGATTCATCTGAAAAATTGACATTTCACCAAACGTGCGACCAGGTTCGTCTTAGATAACACTATTGAAGACGTCTATGTCGGTTATGCAACGTCAAGAAAGTCGCATCCATGGTCTTCCAGCTGAGAGTCCATGTTGCTGCAAGCATCGTCGAACTGTTCAATCAGATGTTGTCTTGTAAATGGCCCCGATTCTTCTCAGGGCCCTGGGCGTGACTGCACGATCAATTAAGTTCATGTGGACAGCATGCTTGTCTTCTTTGCTGCTACTGATAGGGGACCATTAAGATTAAGCACGACGTTCAGTAATACTGTCCTGAATCCATCGTTTTCATATTCTGCTTAAAGTCATTGGATTTCGACCAATGCGAGCAGCAATCCTGCGATACGATAAACCGCAATCCCTGTACGTTACAATTCGACCCTTATCAATGTCAGAAGCGTGCTGGTACGCATTTCTGCTTCTTACACGAGACATCATAACAACTTTTCACCTGGGAACAACGTTAAAATGCAAATTGTATATGGCAGTGCTTCTCAAACTTTTAATCTTGGCGACCCAAAATTCGATCATAATTTTCATCGTGCCCCCTCCAAAAAACAATGCATACAATTCATTAATACTATATTTTGACGCTAACAATACAATTTTAACCTTTACAATACAATTTTAACCTCTAAAGTACCCCTGACGTATATATACGTCTCACTCAACCGTTACGTTAAATGTACTGGACCTATATATATGTCTTTCCTATGTACGATATTTTCTGTGCACTGCTATTCATACAATTATTTGCATGGTTTTGAAATGCAATAAAAGGAACTTGACAGAGTGTTTGCGTAGTGCGTTTATTTGTGTCAAATTTCCTTATTTATTCCTTTTCTCCCACCCCCTTCCTAAAACATCACATACACGCATTTACGGAGAGAACGGTGGCATTAAGGATCGAATTGCGTAACTTTTAATCGGCATTTAAGGGATTGTTTATAAGCCACACAAATTATATCAAGATAAGCATTTAATTTTTGTATATAAATTCATTTATGACAAGCGCATGAGATCACTGATAATTATGAAACGTTCTTAACTTAGCATTGTTCAATCAATTATAAAATACACTGTGCAGTACTGATGCATTTATATAAGTATATTATATCAGTTTAAATATTAATTTCATTTTTTATTATATCAGAATGTATTTTGTTTGTTTACTTTCAGTAAATTAATAATTTTTAAAATTCTTCTGTTTTCGTCTTTTTAATAGGCTCGTGCCCCCCTCCTAGAGTTATGATGCCTCCCTAGGTTGGGCGCCCGACAGTTTGAGATGAGCTGGTGTATGAGAAACCAGCTGAAAAGTTTGCTCATTTCAACACATTGTAGATGCCACTACAGGAAGTTGATTTATTGAAATTTGCTGAAAAGCTAATTATTTGTATATCACGGCACCATATCGCTGAAGTTTAAATTTCACGTCTTCTTCTTGGTGTAGCAATTTTAATGGTCATTAGTGTAGTTCAAAAAGTAACAGTTTCAATAACAAAAATACTGCACCTTATGTCATATCAGATATAACATTACACTTTTATGTGAAATTACACGAATAAAATGATTGAATCATCTTCAAACGGAAGTATGAGATGATACATCTAAGAGATGATGCATGCATATAGATGGAAAATTTGAAGCGACCCTAGCGGTGTGTTGAAAAAATACAAAAACATCAAGTATTTTTAAACTTATACAAAAGTCGATAAAAACCAGAATTACGTCTTGAATATAACTCAACTACAATACAAAATATTTGCAATCATTGTAATTTACAATTTTTATGTAAATTACTAGCAGCCTAGTCAAAAAGTGTTCATATTTTGCTTCTATAAAATAATGCAAGAAACAACCACACCAAGAAAAAACACAGAAAACCAGAGCCAACGCAGTCTCTTAAAAATAACCTGCTATCGTATATTTCGCAGCAACCAACTTCGTTAAAATTCTCAGAGCGAAATCTCTGAAAAATTGATCAATAAATATTCAATCCGTATGAGCAAAAAAAATTTCATCTTATCCAACGTCCTATCAAATGCGTTTTTTGATTCACTTATATGTCAAACTGCAGCCTTGGAGGAGAACTTAGGATCATAAACTTCCATCTTTGAAAAGAAATCTCCTTAAATTTAGGATATTTTTTTTTATGTAGCTTCTATTACGAATGATGTAAGTCGCTGTTTTCATCAAACAAATATATACATTTTATTTTAGTTTTTGTTGGTATAGAAATTAGTTTAATATAAGACATAAATCTTAGTTTCCTATTTGGAGTTTGTTATTTACTTTGAAATAAAGTTGTTTGTTTATAGATTTTGCAATGTACAACCGTATTAAATTAATACTTTATTTTGGTATACTAATATCTTTAGTACTCAATTTATTACAGTTATTTAAATGAAGTCTAGACTAGAAATATAAGGATTCCGACTATTTGTGACAACTGTTTTTTTTTTAATGGAGATATGGAGATTTTTTTTGTGATTTTTAGATTTATTTAGTATACTTTATGAAAAAAATTCTAAAATTGAAAGCAGAAAAAAATTATTGTTATTAAGGCTACACAGTACCCTAAAAATTAAATTTTTACCGAATTTTTTTTTGCATGTTTTAGTGGCACATATTATTGAGATGCTTGCCATGAAATTTCAGATCTGTTAGCAAATTAGTTTTTAAGATATTTGAAGTTTTATGAGCTATGGTTTTGGTTTCGGTTTCCTTTTAAAGCATTGTTTTCAAAATTAAGTTGAATTAATTAAAACTTTTTTTGAGCTTTTAGTTTGAAATGGTTATTAATTCCAATTTTCATTACTAAACTTATTTCTGCTTGATTATTTTTTTTTAATTTTTAGAGTTCTCCTAATTAATTAATACAGATTAATTTCATGGCCAATTTTTGCTTTAAATATAGTTTAGATAACTTAAAACCTTGATCATTAATTTTTTCCTGTAGAGAAAATGCCATGGCAAATGCGTTCTGGGTTTCTGTGAGAAACAATATTTCGAAGAGATGGAATACTACTAAAAATTATGCATCAGGTAGACTTCAAAAATGAAATGGCCAGGGATGGGATTGTCTAAAGAATTGTTCGAAGTTGTGTTGATATAGGTCATAGCACGACCTACACCAAAGGAAGAAGGACTGTCGGACATGTTCAAACAAATTCAGTGTTTTGAAAATGTCAGCTGAAGCGAAGGAGTTTCGTGCAGTGAGATTCTCCAGTGCACCCAATTTTGTTTCTTCACACGATTTGAGGGAGTTCCAGGTTAAGAAAGTCAAATGAATACGGTCTGGAGAGTATGGTGATGAAGAAACAAGTCCACCTCATTCAATCCACCTTTCGAGATACGTAGCATGAATGTGGTTGCACACCATAATCGAAAAATATTCTGGGCCATCAAGGTGCATGAATCCCTCGTACTGATGCGCAATGATTGGTACTATCCACAGCAAATCTAGAATAAATGGAAATGTGCATACGTGCAAGTTATCTCAACCCTCCCATGATCTTCCAAGTCCCTATATTCGTTTACCCCCCCCCTTGTGGGGTTCACCATTCTCCCGACTTCTACTATTATTACGATTTTCACTGACTAAACGTGGTTTGGGCGACCTTGTTCATTGCTGGCTACTATCCCTATGCTGAATGCGTCGATCGAATTCGGCAACACCCTGCGTGTCTAACAGTGTATATATGCTACGCAATTGAAAATAACTGAAATGTTAATGGTAAGCAACAATAAATGTCAACAGATCGCTATAATGCACTTGCAAAGACGTGATAATTGATTTAAACACAAAAAAGAAAGTATTAATTCAATGCATTTTTAGTATATAATACCACTAAAGTTCTTTCCAGTGAAAAAGTGAATAATGTCTGAAACAAGTAATATAAAAAAATATGTTAATTCCTACTTAGATCAGCAAAGAAATTTTATTTTAGCTACTTTTTATTAAGTAGTTACAAAGAATATAAATATGTATACACATATGACAGAATCACAACATTAAGAGGTAATTAACTTTTATTCATTATCGTTAAAGTATCGTATTGTCATCCAAAACAATCGTGTCTATAAAATTTCGGTTCAATTGAATGCCTTAAAACATGAGAAAAAAAACTTCTTCTTGTTCTGACACAAGTCGCCCAGAGGGTCGTTAAGTTACCAAAAATTATGCCAACTTGGCTGTTTTTGTAATTCTTTGCATATTTAGTTTTAATCAATTAATATTTATTAATTATAATTAAATTATTGTATTGTCATCCAAAATAATCATGTATATAAAATTTCAGCTTAATTGAGTGCCATGAAATGTATTTTATTAGCGATTGAAAATTCCACCCAAAATAAATAAATATATAGAGAGTGTGAGTTTTAATAGTAGGAATTGAAAAATACGAATACTTTATTGGAATACTAAATTTCAAATACAGCTTTTGAGAAGCAAAATGCTGATGTTTCAAGAGTGAGTGAATATTAACGTCACATGTTTATCTACCTGAGGAATTTTGGCGATGGACCTCGTAATTTTGTATCTTGGTCAAGTGACGAGAACGACACCTAAGCTGGGTATCCCCCATCTCTTAACTACCACACCAAACTGAAAGAGTTTGAGCTCTCAAGAGATTTAACGTGTATCACTGCCCTACACGGTGGGTCTTCAGTGGCAGTAGGCTCAAATTCATAGCACGCCTGCCACGAGTTCCATAACTTGACCAAGCCATGACCACGGTAGAGACTTGCTACCGTGGGTACTAAGTTTAGAAAGAATCTGCAGGTAACTGTCCTGGTTATTTAGACCAGAGGTGTCCAGCCCGTGGGTAGCATGTGGCCCACCAGTACGTAAGATGCGGCCCGCCAACAATGTTTTTTAAAAAAATTCAAAATGACAGGTTTTTAAAGATTTTTTTTCATTTTAAAATTTATTTTTGAGGGAAAATTTATACACATATGTAAATCTATAAAGTATTTGCCTGTTACCTGTTCTTCTTTTAAAATAAATCATTTTTGATAATAGAAATGTACACTGGCCTCCAAAAGTTAAGGTACAACATGTTTTTCGAAGCTCACCATAAAAAAAATTGCAGTAACAATAAAATGCATAGTTTACATGAATGATAATAACGAACTTTAAAAACATTAATGCAAAAACGATTGCTACAACTTTTATTTTATAGAAAAGAACGTATATTTATGAGTGAGAGAAAAATATGCAAATATCAAGCTTTCGTACTTTTGTGTGTAAGTTGTGTTGATTTTCAACAGTTGTTGGCCGTTTCGGTGACAATAGTCAATAGAGTTTAGAAAATGTCTCAGAGACGTCATTTACCCAATTCTTTAAGGTGGCGGGCAGTTGGATGAAGGGAAATGGGATTGTCGCAGGCTGATGCTGCTAGACGTCTCAATGTGTCTCGTTGTGTTGTTCAGCGACTTTGGGATCAATACCAATCCGAAGATTCTGTGTCCAGAAGACCTGTTCCAGGCCGACCACGAGCTACAACACCTGCAGAAGACCGTTTTCTAGCTCTTTCGGCACGAAGGAGAAGAACCACTACTGTGCCGCAGCTCGTTGCAGATCACTTTCAAGCATCAGGAAGAAGAATCTCCGCTACTACGGTGCGAAATCGTCTTCACAATGCAGGTCTGTATGCAAGAAGACCAGTTGTGTGCGTTCCCCTCAACGGACGACAGCGAAGGAACCGCTTATGCTGGACAAGAGAACATGTTTCTTGGACGCAGCAACAATGGGCTTCTGTGCTGTTCACAGACGAGTCCAGATTTACAATGGAGAGTGATTCAGGGCGTCTATTGATCTGGAGGGAACAGCGCACTAGATACCATCAATCCAACACTGTTGAAAGACACAGTTATAGAGGTGGTGGAATCCTGGTTTGGGCAGGGATCTCGCTCGGTGGCCACACTGACCTGCATGTGTTCCATGGAGGAACCGTAACTGGTCTTAGATATCGGGATGAGACCCTTGATCCATATGTCCGCCCATATGCTGCTGCTATTGGTAACGACTTCATTCTGATGGATGATAATGCACGACCTCACCGAGCTCGGATTGTTGAGGAGTATCTGGAGGATCACGGTTTGGAACGAATGGAATGGCCAGCTCGATATACAGACCTGAATCCGATAGAACATCTTTAGGACTATCTTGGCAGAGAGGTTGCTGCTTTAAATCCTCCTCCAAGGTCGTTGCATGAGCTGAAACAAGGCTTACTCTGTGTCTGGTCTTCGCTTCCTATTCCGGTGTCCGACAACTTAATAAACAGCATGGGAAATCGATGCCACCAATGCATTCAAGTTAGGGGTGGACACATTCCTTATTAGAACCCATTTTTGTATTGTTTTTATGCCATTTTACCACATAACACTGTGATGTGCTGTTTTCTCCAAGAATGGACTTTTCCGCAGAGGTTGCTTTTTTTGTTATAAATCGTTTTTGCAATACACTTATACAAATTTCTATGACGCATTCAATAAAAAACTATTTAATGTTCATATCCTCCAAATCTTTTGTTTCTACATTCATTCATTTGCAAATTAGACACAAAAACCCGGTTGTACCTTAACTTTTTGAGGCCAGTGTACTTTAGAATAAAATAGATTTATATTTTATTAAACAGTTGCATTTGATTTTACTATAATACATTACTTTTTTTAATAAATTCCGAATTGCATTATGCATATCCTTTACTATGGATGGTGCTCGATTCTTTGTGTGTGCGACTTTCATTTCTCCTTCTTCATTTCTTTTTAGAGTGCCTAAAAAGCAAGAGACAGTCAGGGATGTTTTACAAAGTTTAAAAAAAATATATTCAGGATGGTTAAGGTAAAGGGAAATGTATGTTTAATCGTTTGCGAATGATAGCACAATTAAATTTCAACAATGAATAACGAAAGATCAATTCAAAAGAAGCACCGTAATTTTCAAGAGAATGACAACACACACTGTAATATTTTAAACATTATTTTGATCATTGCATTATTGTATTATATGAACATTATTACATTATCTATGTCTGTATACATGAAAAATACTGAAAACAATAATAGTAATTCATTTTGTTTTAAATTTTCACTCCAATAAATGTTTTTTTATTTCCAAATTTGATATAAAGGTAATTATTTTTATTAGAAGTACGCGAGACTATAATGTTTTCTGAAGGGGCCCACAAGGTCATTTGGGTTGGCCACCCCTGATTATGACAAGTGTATCGACAGGTTTAAATATTTCTACATTTGCTTAGTGGGAAGCAGAAAGCGTTTGCTGTAACTCTTCTAGTGTCGCTCACTGCTGTAACAATGGTCTGTTCTCGAGATTTATCCTTTCTCACTCAGTTTTTTTTTTCTTTTCAAACAAATTGTCAATTTGAGCTAGAATAACTCCGTCCTTATTCAAAACGAACATCACTAATAAATATTATATAAATAGTCAGCGGTATAGATAATAATTATCATGCGGATAATATTACCATCCCTCGTTTAGCCATCTTAAATAGAAATATATGAACATTCTACACTTGAGAGGAATTAATAGGGATTTTCCTAATAAAAAAAATAGCCGAAATTGCAATATTTCTATTACTAAGCTTTTATGATGAATTTTAAGTTCAAAATATTACAACTTCTATTTTGGATCACGCAATGTTTCCTTCATTCTTTCTGTTTGTTTGAGCATGGTATTCTTTGAATGGTTTGTGCTTACATCTTTCAAAAAAATATCTTTCACTTAAATTCAACTTTCCGACTTGTGCTGATATTATTTATTCATAAAAGACTAAATTTGGAACAGGGATTTTGAATTATTTACATTTAAATAGGAAGAAATAATATAAATATTTCGTTAATATATATCTATGGAAGCTTATGCATGAATACTATTATACATAAAAGAAAATTGCTTACAATGATTTTCTCATTGTAACTAAATGAATAAGTAAGCTTTGTTTCGTCTTTTATTTTATGTAATAATAATACATGTTTCGTTAGCAAAATTCATAAGCCTACTTTTGCATATACTTATTCAAATTACATTTTCATTGTAAAGATATAAGATATGATATATTAGCACTGAGTAAAATGGTAATATTCATTTTCATTACTTTCTGATATCATTTGATTATTTTCATTACTTTCATTTGTCATGAAACACAATGTCTCATATGTTTACATTTAATTTTTAAATTGCCTCACCAATTTTCAGATGATAAATTACCTTAATGAATACAATGAAAAAATTTCATGGCTACAAATAATTTATCTATAAAATATTTATTATATTAGACTTACTTCAATTGATAGTGAATAATCTGCATAAATCCATTATTCTGTAAGAACATCGGTGCTTTTTAAGTCAAATACTGATTTCTAAAAAATTATCAAAGCTCATTTTTATTCGTCAATGAATTTAGTTTTCTTTATTAGAGGAGTAATTTTTCAAATTTAAGGGCCTACATTTGTGAGAAAGTTTTCAAAGCCGGCTATATAACGTGTTTCTCCTGAAAACGTGTGTAAAACACATGTTGAAAAAACATAATGGAAAAAAACATGTGTCGAACGTTATCCATTAAGACTCTTTCAATAATTTTGAAATTAGATTTCTTAAATTTTTCATTTTTTATTTTGAATTAAGGTGATTTCTGATTTTTTCAGTTTATAAGCAACCCTCTACTTGGCGCGCTTAAAAAAGTTCCATCTAAAAACACGTGGCACCTATCGGATGTATCAACTTATTATTTCATATGAAGACGATTTAATCATTGTATTGGTGAGATTTCACATTAGAATATATTTGGCATAAAATACTACTTAAAATATAATAAGTAAGTAAGTTGAACTACACAGAAGACTGGATCGATGACTCGTTCCTTCGCTCCCTATCTTGAAGCTACGATATTGCTGGTATTGTTAGCTTCGCTGGTTGGAGGAGGAGTGGCTTCATTATGGCAAGGATCAATGGTATAGCTGGTTTCGGCTATTGGGATTGAACATTGATATTTTTTGGCTGTAGACTTAAAATAGAGAGATAAAATGAGCAGATATTGCTGTAGAGTTTGATAAATTTATACGATGAAAATATAAAAAGAATAATGTTTAGTTATCGTGTGTCACCTTTGTTTACATTTTAAGGCAACTTGTTGCAGTCTTCACCTTGTCAGTCTCACCTTACAATGTTCAAGACACATGGCATTTTCGTATAATGCATAGAAAAATGCAATAATCTTTTTTATTATGTTCTCACAAGAGGGAACAATAACTTCTTTTCCAAGTTCCTGGTCATGTTTCTCTTGGTTTTTCGTCTTGATTGGGGTGTCGTATATCAGATATTTCTTCAATCCTGTGAGGGTTGCAGTACCCCAGTGGTCAAGGTATCGGATCATGACAGGTATGTCATGAGTTCAACCCCAGAACACAAAGACCCGCCGTGTAGGGCAGCAATGCATTTTAAATATGTAGAGAGTTCAAACGTCCCCCCGTTGGTGTGGTGCGGTAGTTAGAAAAGGGGGTGCAACTCAGGTGTCGTCCATGTCACTTGACCATGTTTCAAAATTACGTAGTTCGTTGCCAAAAGCCCTCGTGTAGCTAAACATTGCAACGTTAATATTCACTCACTGACTCTTCAGTCTTGAGTCAAAATTAATGAGGCATATGGATGTTACATTCAAATAGTCTTCGCAGGTGCTCTTTCAAAAGTTCGGGAATTAGTCGTGTTCCCATACAAATATTTTGCGAGTTCTTCCCAGCTACATTGAGGATTGAATAAAATACAGCCATTCGCTATGCGCATGGCATCCCTAAGATGTATCTTATTTCATAGTGTTAAAAAAAAGAAAAGAAAAACAACTATGAAACAGAAGTTTAAAGATGCACGTTTCAAATTCGTTTCGTATAAAACTGAAAACTACACTTTTTTACAAGAAAGTTTCAAAACAAAATAGTACAGAGTCATAAAAGCAGACGTTGTTCGGCGCGCTGTATCTATCAGATTCAATAGCCCTAGCCACCCGTAATATGAAGAAATCGCCCTCGTCCTTTACACTGAATCCTTGGGTGAGTGACGAAAGACATGCAGAAGAAGGAGAGACGTATTCAAACCCACTGTGTGGACGCAGCTTCGAAACTAGTTTTGTTATGTATCTGAGAGGTTCACGCGCCTAACGGAGGGTTAATATTCAGAAACACACGGCAAGTTCTAAATAATTTCTTCTCATTCCTAGCCTTGAATGAGAAGTTGTGCAAGAACACATACAATGGAGTGCAGATGCCATAGAAATGCATCAAGAGTCATATGAACTGACTTGCTATTGAAATCGGATTAGAAAACCAGAATTTAGATGCAAATTCCAAACTTTGGTGACAATTTTTCAAAAAATTACCAACTTTTATCTGAAAGGCTCCTTGCTCGAAAAGTAACGAATTCGCTTACAGTTTTCGGTTCCTTATGTTTTATATAAACCGCTTCAATGCATGGAAATAGAAGTTTTTTGTTGTTGAAAAATCTACATAAAATAAGAATTTTGAAATGCGATTTGGTGTTCAATGGATTAAATTTGTGATGGCCATATGATGAATACAATTGCGTGTTCTGCATTAGAATCAAAACTGAGATTAAATTCATACTTGCTGTTCTTTTTTTTTAAATTTAAATAAAATTTCAAATTTGGTTATTTAGCAAAGATGATGAAATATTAAATTTCTTCAATTTTTTTTTGTTTGAAAGATATACTTTTATCATACATGTACTATAAGTTTATGTATGTGCATTATAATTGCTTACAGATATATGCTTGTTAAAAAAATGTGTCAAAAGTAAAAGCTGGCAACAGTGAGGTGCACGGACTGATTGGATAAAATTTGCTTTTATTATGTGATTTGCATTTATCATGTGATAAAAAGTGCATTTATTAAGTGATTAGAACTTCACATTATATTGTGAACTGATTGTCTGGAAACGCATGTTTGTAGTTATCATATGATTTTATGAACAAATTAGCAGGAAACAAGTGTTTGTACCCATCATGTGACAATGATGTCCCATGAATTTAAAGCATTACGCAATTGTCAGAAATAAAAATATGCACAGCGTTTAAGTATATATAACTCAAATTTGCTTTTCTCTCTTTAAATTAGGGGTTACCGTATTTAAATTAATGAAACGTTGAACGCGGCTCTTTGCACTACTTCGAATATTTCTCTAATTATTAGAGTCTAATATCAACTGCAGCATACAAGGGAGGTTGTATGAATAAGGAAGTGTTGATGGAGAGAATATCAAACTGAACTATACATACAACTATGACGCGATTACATTCAAAAATAATACATAAAAAATATTTTTTAACTCAATTCCCACTTTGATCAACAAAGAAAATTTTCATTTTTGATACTTTTTTTATTAAATAGTTTCAATTAATAGTAATATGTATATACATAGGACAGAATCCCAACATTACGTGGCAATTAATTATCATTATTCTTTAAAACGTGAGAAAAAAACCTTTTCAAGTTTGACCGAAGTCGCCAAAAGGGTCCGCTAAGTCGCCAAAAATTATGCCAACGTCGCTGTGTATTTGTATATCTTTAAATAATTAGTTTTAACCAATTTAATTTTTATTAATTCTAATTAAATTATTGTATTGTGATCTAAAATAATCATGTATATAAAGTTTCAGCTAAATTGAGCGCTTTAAAATATATTTTATTAACAATTGAAAATTCCAAAAAGATAAATAAATGAATTTAGAGTGCTAACTAATAGTACGAGCTGAAAAAAGTGTCTTAAACTTAGAAATTATCATAGTAAAATATTTTTTTTAATACTTATCTTTCTTCTATCAAAGTCAAGCGTTACTATCTAACAATTCATAAAATTTACGTCGAACAATGTTTACTAATATTGTGAGACAAAAGATAATTTTACTCGTATAATACATGTCCCATATTCATAGACTGGTTGCTCTAGAAAAAAAATGATGTACTTTCAATAATTTGGAAACATTTTTTTCTGGGAATAACTTACATTGCTCAGATTTAATATGCAACTAAAGGGTTTTTCGCATACAAAAAAAAATTGAATTAATCATATGAAATTTTCTTTAACAAAAACAATTCTAATGAGTAATATATTTGTAAGAATAAATATTTTTTTTAACGTAATAAAGTTAACCCTCCCTTTACAATTAATCATCTACATCTTTTTAGAAAACCGAAATCTTTGTAGAAGACAAAGAATCGCGCTATTACTCAAATATCCAATATTTTGGAACAAAAAATATGAAGAAAATACTAGCATACATCATCTCAAGAAAATAGGGGGCAGGGACTAAAACTAAATATATCCATCAAAATTCAATAAAAACATTCCAATCATTTTCAATACAATAAATATTGAAAACTTGAGAATATATTATATAAACAGAAATGTTTACTACTTTAAAAATATATCTATATATATTAGATATTTTTAAAAAAAAATTTGGGTATATTTTAGATCCGCTTAATATATATATATATAAAGGAGAAAAGCGACTCACTCACTCACTGACTCACTGACTAATCACGATATCTCCGAAACTATTAAAGCTACAGAATTGAAATTTGGTAGGTAGGTTCCCTTCATAAAGTAGACGCCAGCTAAGAGCGGATTTTGCAAAGTTCGAACCCCAAGGGACGTTAAGGGGGTTTAAAGGGTGCTATAGATAAATATTTCCATTAATAAACTATTAGATGTACAGTCGTGAAACTTGGTACACAGATTTTTCTTTCATAAAGTAGAAATACCTTACATAATGATTTTTACAAAAATCGACCTCCAAGGGGCGTTGAGGGCGCTTAAGGGGCGTTATACATAATTATTTCCATTTTTAAACTATTAGGCGTACAGTCTTAAAATTTGGTAAGCAGATTCCTTTCATAGAGAATGGGTTTTGTGAAAATCGACTCCCAAGTGGCGTGGTAGAGAATTAAGTGGCGTTATAGGCAAATAACTCCTTTTTTAAACTATTAGACGTAAAATCTCGAAATTTAGTGAGCTGATTCCATTCATTGAGTAGAGATCCGCTATAAGATGGGTTTTGTGAAAATCGTTTCCTAAGTGGTGTTGCGGGGGCTTAAAGGGCGTTATAGATAATTATTTCCATTTTTAAAATATTAGACGTACAGTCTTGAAATTTGGTAAGCGAATTCCATTCATGGTGTAGAGATCCGCAACAAAATAGTTTTGGGGAAAATTGATCCCCAAGGGTTACTGAGGGGGATTAAGGGGCGTAATAGATAAATATTTCTGCTTTTCAACTAATAAAACCCCCTGCTTGAAAATTAGAAGGTATGTTCCGTTCATGGTATAAAGTTCCTTTTACAAAGATTTTGCGAAAACGGACCCCCAAAGGAGTGGGGTTGCGAGGGATTAAGGCGTGCTGTAGAAAAATTCCTGTTTTTGAATTTAACTCATTTACTTGATATTTCTTGAGCACTTTTCTTTAGTTGAATAGAGTTCCACTAAGAATGGATTTTACGGAAATCAACTCCAGGGGGAAGCGGGGAGAGTTATTGGGGCGTTTTGATAGACAATATTCCCGTTTTTGAACTGCTAAGACTACAATAATAAATTTTGGTTTGCGTGCCTCTTTTGTTGAATTGGAATCCGCTAAGAGTGCTGTCAACGAGGTTTTGATGATAAAAATTCCGTTTTTGCTCTGTTAGATTTAGACTTGAAATTTAGCACGCATGCTTAGTTTATGGAGTAGAGATCCACTGAAATTTGCTTTGGTGTAAATCCACTTGATTATTAAGGTAAGTGTGTGAGCGAAAAAAATCTTTCTCCTTCTATTTTAGATATAAACAGAAATTAGATATTATAATTTATGTTCTTTTTATATCAAGGGGCTAGAGTGTAAAATATATAAATATATTTTTCAATACAATCGAATTCTTAATGATAGATATTAATATGTACGTAAACAGTATACATATATTCAACATCGTGAAATACCCAGTGAAGCGGGTGGGTAACGGCTAGCATATATATATATATATATATATATATATATCCCATACCCAGATAAAACTAACGTGATCAGATTCAATATTTTTCAAAAATAGAATGGAAGATAAATAATATAATAATAATTTATAATAATGCATTCAATAATACAAACTATTCAATATAGTTTTCTATTTTGGAAAAGATACCTTCCTAGAAAAATACGCTTGATGCCCCAGAAAAAATAGTATACAATATATACTATATATATGTACTTTGCCAGTTTTTCAGATAATACTCTATACCATCATAACCGCTCTGGAGTATTAGAGTTGAATTGTTTTGTACAGGAAAAATGATAACTCGGTATATTTGGTGAGGCTTACAATAGCTATCTCAAGATTTGAAGAAAATCCAACTTTTGTTATACATAGTTTGATTAATTTGTAAAGAATTTCATGCACTCGTTTCTGGAGTGGCTACCTCCAAACTTCGACTTTTAGGGCTGAAAACAAAGTTTTTCCAACTTATATAAGTTGTTCTGCCAGCCAGGCATCTCCAGAACACAATCTTGGCAGTATGGGGCTTTCAAAAGAATATCTTTATGAAGACCCTATAACGGTGTTGGACATTTTGAGAGTGAATGAGATAACGGATGTTGTCTAGCTTGGCTAGACATGGATCTGAGCAACAACAACAACAGAATTTCATGTGTGTACCTCAATTATTGTAGAGGTGTAGCAGTTTAAAATAACTTCGTAAATATTTTAAACTACCTTCATCAACACATTGATAATTTTTTTTCTTAAAATATGAATGTAAATTTTAAAAAAAATCATATATTTTTTTTAATTTCTTAAAAGCAATAGAATGAAAAATAGGTAAAATATCTACTTATCAAACTAGTTTATCTTTTTCTGAAAATCCATCTATATACAAATCAAAATTAACTCCTCTAGATTTAGTGTACGCTTACTTAAACAATTTATCTGTTTACAAAACTTTTAATTTTCCTGAAATTGTAAACTACTTCAGATATTTCTCTTTATTAAAAGTTTATGTCGGGGTAAATTCTCTTTATCACCAATTTTACTGTCGCAGTTTATTTTTCTTATCGTTTAAAGCATTTTTTTCATCTGTGTCCACAACCTAATTTCAGATCTACAGGGATCTCAATTACTACATAAAATAGCTTTTAGTTTTTATGCTATTTTATTTACCAAGACGTTTTTAGAAATTGTCTATGCCTTTTTTGTTCCTTTTTTGCCTTTTTTAGTTTTTCCTTGAACATATATTCTTCCACAGCTTCAATTAGTGTTAATTTTCGCTCTTTCACTTCTGTGTTCTTTTTTGGTTTAGTATGTTTCACTTGGGTAATTTGGATTCATTTTGTTACTTTTCTTACGATTAATTCTAAATTAGCCAAGCACTACATGTTCCTTACCATTATGCTTTTTTTAAACGATTGAATTGAATTTTATTATTTTTTCCTTAAAATGAATTTTTGTAAGAAAAAGTGACGAGGTTTTTATTACAAAACCATGATTAAATGTAAAAACTATTTAACTAATGGTAAAATCGGTGAGAGAGTATTTAATTGTTGTTGTCGTGTGTTTATTACTGGGATACATACGAAAGACGTGAGATAGATGTTCAGAAACATATAACACAACCACAGAAGAATACAGATTTATTACAAACGATGATCCCAGCATATAACAAGATGAGGTGCGCTGCTTTTCCTTTCGAGACGGGAATCCATTTCAGGCAAAAGACCGACTTCTTTCCCGAAGAAGATACAACCAAGTCTTACTCGGGATTCGAACCCGAACCCACTCGGTTACAAGCCGAGGGTGATAGCCACCATACAGAGTATTTAATTATTTGCCAGAAATCAGATAAGCCAATTTTCCGAAGAAATAAGCTGAACTTTTTTTATATACCGTAACATCCAGCGTTAAACGCGCACCGTTAACGCAACAAAATAGTTCGAAATTTACAGGTGTGTGTGATACACCGGGTATTAAAATGAGAGCTTCAAAAAATATATAAACATAGAAAATTAGACATCTACAAAAATCGAAATACAGTTTATTTAAAAGAAATGTTATACCTAATAAACTTAAAGAGCTTTAACCCTCTGAGTGGATACCTTCCTCCTGAAAAGTTATTCCGAAAGCGGTAACTCTTATTTTGAAGTTTCCTTTAAAAATGCAACAGACTTCTTTCCTTTCCCCCTTTTAGAACTTGGGAGGTCGAACGGGGACAATTTTATGACCTAGTTCGGTTCCTTTGTCAAGTAAGAACCAAGAGATCAATCGTTTACAGCTAATCCGCTCTTGAAAACGTTACTTGAAGGCAGAAAAATCCGTGCAGTGCATTTTCGAAGCATCTTTACACTGACGGAATTTTCCGTGCTATCCGCTTAGAGGGTTAATTGTACTAAATTATTTTTTCAAACGCCTGGGATAATACCTAAAAAAATGACTTCAAAACATAAGAGCATTGCATACGTACATTTCAGATTTCTTCGTAAAAATGGAAAAAGAGGGTCTAGCGCAGGGGGTGGTGAATCTTTTTGGATCAACGTGTCATTTTTTCTAAATAATTGTGTAATGAGATATAGTCGTGCCGTTTAATAATTCTGACTTGTGATTATTGGGAAAATATATAACTAAATACTAACAACACAAAACTATTTACTACGAAAAAACACCCTTGGAATTGTATAGTTATACATGTTTTAGTTATACGTGTTCAATTTAAAGTAATATTAGCGTGACTTCAGTTATTGCAGATTGGATGACAAGTAACTTACATTAGGGTTGTAAGATGTCACTTTTTGTAGAATACATGGTAAATTTGGGTCATCTGCCAAACGGTTTCTAAACAATTAATTATTTTTGCTGTGGTTCACTTTTTTGACAAGAGGGTTTGTGATTTGTTTCAAAAAAACATTTTACAGACGATCTTCTGCATACCTCTATTCCAGAACATGAGACACACTGTTTTATCACCTTTACTAATCAAACCATATTTCTCGGTCCACCAAATTTGAAATTCACTGTTACACTTACTGGCTTGCACTTTTTTTTGCTAAACTAGCCTTGTTTAATAACAGGTAAAAATCTTAAATATAACTCCGATAAACTTTAAAATACAGTTGTGTCAATGAAATTGACTATAATATGCGTAGACAAACTTTACATCATAAGTTATTGTAATCTGTGGCGTAACTCAGGCAAGCCAATAAGAAAAGAGTGTGCTTCCCTCCGCCGTTCGACCGATCACTCACGTTTCTTTGTAATACTTCATAGTAAACTTTACTTACTTACTTACTACAGAGAATCGAGCTCACCCAAAGGGTTTAGAGCTGCATCCGACCCTCCGAGAAGTATTTTATTTTCAAATTAAACAAAAAACATGTACAAAAAGGTCCCTTCCCCAAAATTCTTGAGAATTGGGGGAAGAATACAGAAAAAACGCTTAACAATTACAATGCAAATACAAAAAAAAACACTTAACAAACACAGACAAGAACACACACAGGTGCTATCTTCTAAGGAGAAGAAAAGATCCTGAAACACAGACATAGGGCAGGAGGTGTGAAAAAGAGAAAAAATAGACAGGAAACAAAAAAAAAATATTTTCGAACCATAATTCCAGTTGGCGCCAACACTTAAACCATTTTGATCACTGGCGTGCCAAAAATATTGCAGTTCGTACCATAAATGGCCCGCTAGCCACTGGTTCGCCATCCCTGGTTTAGCGTATTATACGGTAAATATGCATAACGGTTAAAAATGCTGTTTGAAAGTATAAGTGCATGGCATACGCCGGAGTTTTCAGTAATCATATACATATAACTACATTTAACTAGATTAAGAGCAACAAATGATTGTGAATTGCTGGCCATTAAAATTGCAACACCATGAAGGAAGGTAAATAAAAAAAAAATTATTAAGGCGAGTTGGAAATCTCTCTCTCTATATATATATATCTACTGACAATGTTAAATTTGCTGTTTTTGACGTATCTTTTCTAAAAATCAGTTACGTGTACTTGCTTGTGAATTTGTGTATACACTTAAAGTACACATTTCTCATTATCCTGAAATGATCTTTTAGCTAATTTTGAATTTTTTAATATTTTAGGAAATATTTTATCAAACATTGCGAAATTTGACCCATTTTGCACATAAAAAAATTGTAAAAAATAAATGTGTTTGAGTTTTTTACAAAAAGGTCATTTTAGTATATATTATACCTCATTATAAATGTACCATAAAACATTTACATACCTATGGCCATTAGTTTCTCGGAAAAGGTACATAGAACATCAAAATTTACATTTTGAGATAAATTGATTTTAATGTATACAGTGATCTTTTAATCGGCTAGGATAGAGGTTCCCAAACATTTTTTTGAAATTTTGAAAATTTATCAACTAAAATGACTTTTTGACAGCTGGTATAGAACTGGAAGAAGTTTAAAAGATTTAAATTTTTAATTGTAGTAGAGTATAGTGTATAAAGCTTAAAACACGCATCCTAATTAGTTAAATACAAATTTAATTAATACATAAAATAAATGAGCAGCAAATCAATGTTTTTAATAAAGGATATATAATCTGGTGCTTTAGAAACAAATTGTCAACATTTGACATCAATCTAGTCAGGTTTAACTCTAAATCTCCTTTGTTGGTAGTGTTCATTTTGTTTTTCTTTCTTTCTTTCTTTTTTTTTGTTTTTTGTTTTTTGAGATTGGCAAACGCGCTGAGAATATCATTTGAAAACTTTTTAAAGGTATTCCATAATTCGGTAAAAAAACAAATAACGCTGAAATGATGGCCCTTGTTTTAATATAACTTATGATGTCACTTTTTAATTACAAATTAAACTCATTAAATTTAGGAAATAAATATGTTAAATAGATAAAATTTTGTTTTAGCTTGATTGAATTTTCTTTTAAAATTAAAGTTACGATCTGGTTTAATGCGAACCCCATTTGTAGACCCCTGATTACACTACATAGACCCCAAGTTATTTTGTTGATGATGTGGACCCCTTGCAGATCATCATAGTCCCTTGGGGGTCTATATAAACCACTTTGGGAATCACTGAGCAAGGAAATAAAAAAGTAATAGGCTTAATTTACGATAAAATATACAGGATTTAGTTTATATCAGACGTTCAATTTTAAGCAAAAACGAAGTACTTTGTTTACATTGTTTGCCTTTCAAATGGGTGTGATCCAGTTTCAACGATTATTTAATATAAATGTTGAAGGGCTTCTAATTACTCTAGAGGTAAACGTAAAGTATTTTTAGAAAGATTAAAATCTATATAATTTGAAAATGTAAAAATCTCAAATTGTCAAAAAAATAAGATTTTAACTTTCCAATACGCCTTAGAGTATGGTATGAAGACCAAATGATTAAATCTGTAAGGGAATTGTAACAAAAATTAAGTAACAATATGACAAGTGGTGGGCACGACATGGGGAAATAGCAGTACTCCCTCAGGTTGTTCAATTTCTCAATGTAATTTATAATTAGCTTATAAATAAATCAGTTTCATCAAGTTCCGTTGACAGGGGGACTTAAGTGGTACTGTTCTTGAGTACTTCGAAGTCAAATAGGGTGCCAGACACGAGATCGCTCGTTTCTGTTCTTTTTGTTTTTTCAATTAATTTAATTATGTTTGCAATAAAATAAACGCATAAAATATTGTTAAACTGAACAACATAAAATAAATTTAATGAATTTATTATTATATAAAATATTATTAAAATGTAACCACAATGCTGGCCACTGTAAATGCAACACCCAGAAGGAAGCAAGCAAATAACATGAAATTTACAACATGCATTAGCGGAGGTGAGATATGCAAATGATTACAATTTCAGCGCAGACACATATCAATCGCGCATGTGGCGCCACCTCAAAGGGCTATTTAAGGCTTGGAGATTTCGATGATTTCAAGTTCGGCAATTGTGTTTTTATTGTGGTTTGTTCAAAAAACTATCAGTTATGTCTTGTAGAAAACAACTATCAGCTTTTGATCAAGTGTCCGGATCTGACAGTGGAACGATAGTGGCCTACTGAGATTGTGGATTATCTTTCAGGGAAATTGGTAGTCGTGTTGGACGAAGCCAAACAACTTTAATGCGGATATGTGACCGTTGGATGCAGGAGGGTATGACGGACCGACGTGGTCGATCGCATCCACCTCAGTCCACCACTTCACTTTTGGACACACAAATGGTGCGCATGGCAGTGACGGATCGCTCAGTTAGATTATGAACCGTCGTACAGAACATTGAGTCCGTAACGCATCATTTAGTGTCTATGCGTACCATTCGACGCCGTTTACAGCAGAGTGGTATGTCCATAAGACGTCCATTAGTTGGTCTACCCTTGACGCAGAACCATAGACGTCTCCGCCACCAATGGTACGATGAAAGAAGGATGTGGGCGGCAGAATTGAATGAAGTTTTCTTTAATGACGAGTCAGGCATATGTTTGCAACACCACGATGGTCGGATTCCAGTCTGGAGACACCGTGGAGAAGGGATGCTGAACAGCTGCGTTATGCACCACCACACTGGTCCTGCAACTGGTTATATGGTATGAGGTGGTATTGGATATATCACTCTCGCATCATGTAGTACGCATTGCTGGTACTTTATAAAGCTAGCGCTACATTTCCGAAGTGTTGGAGCCAGTTGTCCTTCCTTACCTTCAGGGCTTGGCTACAGCCATATTTCAACAGGATAATGCGTGACCACACGGGGCATGCATTGTCCAAAGGTTCTTCGTCTATCACTAGATTGAAGTGCTTTCCTGGATGGCTCGCTTTCTGGATCTTTCGCCGATAGAAACATGTGGTGCATGGCTGATCAACGATTGACCCAGATTACATCCACAGCTGCAACACCAGATCAACTTTGGCAACGTGTGGAGGCTGCTTGGTCTGCTCTACCCCAAGAACGCATCAAAAATCTCTTTGAATCAATGCTGAGGCATGTGACAGCGGTGATCTCCAGCAATGGTCACTCTGGCTACTGATTCTGGCAGGAACCACACTTTACAGAAGTCTTTAAATTAAATCATTAGATACTTGTGATCAACATGTTATCTACAAAATAAATTTTATTGTGCTATCTCTTGTCTTTCTTGGTGTTGTATTTACGGTGGCCAGCAGTGTAGCAACAATGTGTAATTATGTAAAATATTATTATAAAATATTAAAATTTAAATATTTTATTTACTGAAAAACAACGTTTTTTTTGGGAAAAATTATGTTCTTGTTTAGTTAACTATGTTGGTTTGACAAATAAATATTTTACTGTTGTTTTTGTTGCAGCCAAAGTCAACTGTCTGACGTAGTCAGAACGAGGCTCACAAAATCCATCGTGGTAAGGGGCTAGAATAGCGCTTGTCGTTGGTCTAGGCCTTCAGCATTTATACAGGTTACAGTGGGAATTAGCTCGGCGAAATTACTCGAAGGGACGATAGATGGCGACACCACCTTTCTCCACCTCCACATTTTTGCCATGTGACTGAAAGAGAGAGGGAAATATTATCTAGTCCCCTGCACTCGTGATTCAGACCACAAGACGTTCGGACCCAATGGTTTTACGAGCACTTATTCCGTTTACTTGGTGGCATCGGCATCGAGGCCAGGCCTTCCGCTCTGGAATCCGTTGCTCTATCCACCAGGCATCCCAAGGCCCCAAAACAACAAATATTTTATTAATATTGTTTATTTCTCTTTGAGCTGTTAGCGATTATATTATTTGACTGTAAAGTTACAGAAGCTTATAAGTACTATGTTGTCATGGATATTGCGTGTAGGAAATACCAATTATGTCAAAAAAGGTTAGTTTAGTATTCTTGCAAAAAATATATATACTTATATATTAATAAAGGAATTGCTGAATCTTTTGCATAGTACTTATTACGAGCACCTGCATGGAAAAGTATATGGATTAAACAATTTTCATTTGTTTGTGTAACTTCAACAAAAAGTGTAATCTAGTGTAAAATATTGGCTAATTAATTGATTAATTAACCATTATTTAACTATAAATTATACTTAAATAAAATTTTAAAAGATAATATTAAATAACAAATGACTTGATAAATTAATACACATAATTATTAAATAAATGATGCTTTCAAAATTTCTATCAGTTTTGGCAACAGTAAATGTTATATATCTCTAACAACATTGGAAAAAAAGTGAAGAAAAATTAGTGAAAATAAATATAATGTTGCAACCCCTTACACAACATAAAAGTTAATTCGATATAATTAGCATAAAAGTATTAATATGGTTCTTACAAATTACAAACAGAAAAGTTACCAGACGTCTTAACTATTATGATTTCGTTACGAAGATTAACTCCTAAATAAACATAACTTCCATTTTGGATCACAAAACTATTCATTTGTTCGCTTATAAATAGCTTGTTTTATTAAATATTGTTAAGGTATCCGAATACGTTCGGAACCGTGATTTTAAAAGGAGAATAAATGTATATTTTTCATGATATTTAATGTCACTTAGATTAGAATAAATGTATAAAATTGTTTTAAGGACATTTTGACAAAAAGTAAAAAAAATAAATACAATAATTCGGCAAAAAACTAACTTAGAATAACCTATCTTCAAAATGTTCTCCTTTTGTTAAAAATGCTTCTATTATAATAATATTTTGCCTGCATATAGCTCAGGCCTCTGTACAGAGACTCAACAATGATTTTTGAAAATTCACATTATTTTCAGAGATAAAACCGATTGAAATAATTGTCAGTGTTTTTTTTCTTAAAATGGCTCCACTCTGTTGTCGTAAAACATGGATAAACCCACTTCTAAGTTATATGTTTCAAAAATTCTAGTTGAGCCTCTGTAGAGAGATCTAAGCTATATACATGCAAAATATTATAATTGAAGCATTTTTCACAAAAGGAGAATATTTTGAAAATTGGTCAGTCTATGTTTCTTCTTTGTCAAAATATTGTACTTAAATAATTTTTCATTGTAACACTATTCTTAAAACAATTTTATATACATTTGTAATTTAAGTGACATTAAATATCATGAATGTTATCCATTAATACGCTTTTGCAAAATCACGGTTCCGAACGTAGTCGGATACCTTAAATTTTTTGTGGTTGGTAGCTTAAAATGTATCAACTCCATCTAAAATTAACACTCTGTCTTAAGTTCGAAAGTCCATTCACAAAAGCACAAAATAGAAAATTTTTGAAATGATTTACTTTGCATTGTTTGCGTTCCTTTGACATTATTCGATTCTTCAGAAACACATGGCTGTTAACAAGGGAAATTATTCATAATTCTCCTTCGTGAAAAATGTGCAGGAATAAATATGTATGACTTCTTTTGTTTCAGAGTAATATTTATGCAATTTGTAAAGAATATCGCGGTTGAAAATTAAATATTTACATATCCAAATATTAATTTCCGGTTATATTGTTTGTTCCGAAACAATATTCTTAATTTTCAATGGAAAGTGGCATTCGCAATTATTTAATGCAGTGCTTCTCAAAGTTTCAATGTTTGTGACCCAATACTCAATCACAATTTTCCCCGCCACCCCTCCTCCATACAGTTACATTGTATTTACTTCAATGATATTATATATTGACGCTAAAGCTACCATATACGACTTTAACCTTATAACAGGCACAGGCGTATATAAACGTATCGCTCAGTCAAAGTGTTAATTTCCCCGTACGTATGTATACGTCTTTTCGAAATACGATTGTTTCTGTGCACTGCCATCCATAAAATTATTCCGAAGGCTTTGGAATATAATAAAAGAACCTTGCCAGTGATATCAAAGGATTTACTTAGTTCAGAGGATTTGCTTATTTATACCATTCTCGATGGTTTTGGAAACGATTTTGGTACGTGTCACTTTTAACCAGGGTAATGTCAAGGTCTTCGGCATCTGACCAGTAATCACATTTCACAAGTATTTGAATAATAACCAATTAGAACTAAAATTATAAAAACACGTATTTCGTTTGCAGTGGTCAGAAAATCTTGTGATCGTTTTTTTTTACATCATTTGCGTATCACACGCCTTCTTTTAAATTATGAGATCGTAAACATCTCTGGAATAAAACCGCTCAAAATGTTCTAATAAAGTTTTACTTTCAATGCAGTTTCCATTTGCTTTACTAAGTCATTTAAAGTTTATTCAACCCGTGGTTCCTATTTTGTGTATTCCGGTGATTTATTATCCAGGATTTTGATGTCGTTTAGCTTTTTTTCTGTTATTTGTTATCGAAATATTAAGGCTTGGTTCAGGCTAGAAACTATCTCAACTTCTTACTTCCACAGAGACCCTGGAACTTCATTTGTAATAATATCACCAGTATTTACTTCATTCTCATTCCCTTCATCTTTGTCAGTTAGTTCAGTGGCATCTGAATTTTTACATCGCTCTCTTCTGAATCTGAACTATTTAATAACTGTAATGCTTCTTCTGACTTCGGAAACCTTTGTACTGACATAACTAAGCAGAGGGAAGGGCGGGGAAACACCAGAAGGGAAATTATTGTTTTTTTTTTACTCTTCGTTATAAAGAGAGAAAGAACGCATTAATTGCATGCGGATCGTCCCATTGTCCTATTTAGAGGACGGTTAAAATAGAATTTACTAAAACTTACACAAGAATAATATCGCTCTAACTAACCACCAAGATCATAACGAAAGAGTGCTATCACATAAAAATTGCCCAGCCAAGTGTCCTAAGTAAATAATTCCTAAGTGAAAAAGAATTCTGTAACCCAAAAGAGATGATACAAACTACCCCTGCAAATGTGATGAATAAGCAAAGTTTCCATGGGAAGTAGCAGAGGATGAAGACACAACTCACGTTGAAAGAAGCTAATGCATATATTTATATGTTCCAAGAATCAAAATATTCGCAACATACAAATAATGATTTCCACATGATATTTTTCAGCTGGCCTCTAAATATGACAGTGATATAAAATAAGTTAACTAACTTTTATTGGATAAGTTTATTTCAATATACATTAATTAAATATATTAAACTATTATAAATTATATACATTTGCGATGAATTTAAAATAACTAAAACTAATTAAATTGGTAAAAATTCTATTTTTAAGTGCATCACTTATCATAATAAAAATATAATGTAAGGTAAGTTAAAAACAAATGATATTTAAGGAAAAATGATTTGTAACAATTTTTTCTAAATCATTAGTTGACATAAATTGCAATGTTCTGCAGTTGATTATCCCCAAAATATTGCATTTTAACCACATTTTTAAAAATTGGGAAATGATGGGAAAATTAATACATGCATTTTGGAAAAAAAATTAACTTAAATAAGGTATATGGTTACCGGAGATAAATATGCATACATCACACCTTCATATAATAGACTTTACCAAAGTTTTAATCAAGTCTTGTAGAATTGCATGCTACTCTTCTAAAAGTTTCTTTTCAACTACTTAAGTTTTGGTACCGTAAGTCATGCTCAGTTCACACATGCTCAGGTCGGGATAATAAGATAGCCATTCCCTTCGTATGATATCTTCTTCGGGATAGTTGCGGAAGTGAAATAGATAAGAAAATATTATTGTTTTTTTTTCAACTATTTGACCTGCGAAAATGGTTCTTTTGTTCCTTGGAGATCTGCTAAGAACCCGTTTTTCGGAAACGATCTTCCACGGGAAGCCGCAGAAGACAACAAAATAAATATACTTTCGTTTTAGAAATTCACATCGAGCCCTTTCTAAATCCAGTTACAAGGGAAACAAGAATGCTTTTGAACATAATCAAACATTTAATGCTAGGATCTAAATTAAGGTAACTTAACACTAGAACGTCCACGTCGGTGTCGATTGAACACCAGAGCCTGCTTAGGTTGTTTTCCTTTCCGCATTTTTGGAGCGATTGTAAAAATAAAATTTCGTGACTTGTAAACATTTTCCATGGTGATTACACATAAAATGTTTTGTGGGTCTAGATTAATTATGAGACATTTTTCAACTAAATATATATATATATATATATATATATATATATATAAAACTTGTTGATTAACTGGTGTCGTTTCGACACCAAGGCAACTTATCAATAAAAAAATAGCTGTCGTTCAGCAAAAAAAAAAGTTCACTAAGTAGATGTCATTAGTAAAACAAACATCCGGAAATAATATCGCAGGTATATTTGACCTTGAATGCAATGTTATAGGGTTTACAACGGAAATTTGTCAGTTACATGAAAGTATCCGACTACATTCGGAATCGTGATTTTGCTAATGCGTATATGTGGATAATATTTATGATATTTAGTGTCACTTGTATAAGAAAATGTACATAAAATTGTTTTACGAATAGTATTACAATAAAAAATTATTTAAGTACACTATTTTGACAAAAAAAATTAACACTAAATGATCGATTTTCAAAATATTCTCCTTTTATGAAAAATGCTTCTATGAGTAATAATATTTTGCCTGCATATAGCTCAGACTTCTGTACAGAGGCTCAACTAGAATTTTTGAAATGTATAACTTAGAAGTGGGTTTTTCCATGTTTTACGACAACAGAGGAGAGACATTTTTTAGAAAAAAAGCCTACAATTATTTCAAATATTTGTAACTCAAAAAATAAAGCAAATGTTTCGAAAATCATAGTTGAGCCTCTGTACAGAGTTCTGAGCTATACACAGGCAAAATATTATTATAATAGAAGAATTTTTCCCAAGAGGAGAATATTTTGAAAAAAAGGTTATTCTAAGTTAATTTTTAGCCGAAATATTGTATTTAAATATATTTTTTTGTCAAAATGTCTTTAAAACAATTTTATACATGTATTCTATTCTAAGTGGCACTAAATATAATGAAAATTGTCCATTCATGTGCGGTTTTAAAATCACGGTTCCGAACGTAGTCGTCGGATACCTTAAAACCATTGTGTCTATGTCAGTAAGGCACACAGGAATTTTTCAGGGGGTCCGGGGCCGTTCTTGTAACATGCTCCTTTTGATTTTGTCGATTTTCCGGAACAAAACACAGTAAAAAACTGAATTTGATTAAATAATTAGCCTTAATTAATAAAATAAATGATTTATAACAAGTAATTAATTAAAATTTACGTACTATGTACTTAGAATTATGATCAATCGGGAAAAAAAATCAAGGGCTTTCAGGGAGTCTGGACCCCAGGACCCCACCCCCCTTGTGTGCGTTACTGGTCTAAGTGTTTTGTTACATATGATTTGCTCATGTGCTATTACGTTCAAATTTCTTAATTGAAAGACGTTTAAAAAATCAGGAAAATGCAGAATTTAAAGTAGTTACAAATTCATTAAAACACACAAAAAAGCGAAACCAAACGGTGTATTGAAAATTCATCCAAAAAATGTGTGACTCTAGCAAGAAAATGGTGTGCGGAAAATGCACAGGAAAAATTCAAAATCAATGTATTTATTCATTGCAAATGTGGTATATACAAAACGTTATGCACGAAAACATTAAATAATAATGAAAAAAATCGCATTCTCACAAAAATTATGAATTTTCTTCTGTACTAATGTTTATGAATATGACTGTTTTGTTTCGCATAACAAGATTAAGTTATTTGTTAGTTTGTTTTCTTTTAGTTATTTATGATATAAAGGTAATAATATATGATAATTACATGAATTAATATTAAAAACTCTTAAAACTAAACCCTAATGAAAAGTATTCAATGAATTATTTAGTTATTGCAATTATTTTATGCATTTTATACCACGATGTTGAAACTATACCGAAGGATGTTTAAGGGTAATCGAAATCCTAGACTATCTATGGTAAACATAAAAATAAAAAGTTGTTGTTGTATAATATGAAATCTTCAGGAAACCGGTTGGGTAACAGTGAGTATTTGTATATATTTAAAACAGTAAATGAAAGAGAAATCTAAATGTTGTTTATGTATATGATTTAATTAATTAGTTCATAGTATTTCAGTTTTTGAATATAGCATTTAAATGATCAAATACATTTAACTGAAACCGAAACATTGTACAAAGTGTTATAGTAAAATTTTTATTCTTGACGAAACTATATTTATTATTATTATTATGAACTTTTCATGCAACTTCTTTGGTCTCTAATTATAACCATCTATTTATTATTATTTGATACGAGAAAACAATAAATATTTTCGCAAAATAGATGGTTTGTCAGTAATATCCCCGTATGAGAAATTTCTACAAATGATAATCAATTTTTCACTTCCTACATATAACAAACAGAACGTTAATGTTTTAGATTGCGATTATTACGAAATGATTTTGTAGAACATCAGATTGGAGTTTAATTGGAATAACAGTCCATATGTGTGATTTAAGTAATCTGGGCACTGAATCGTAATCAATATTCAACGATTTTAATACGGTGTAAGGGTTCTTATTATTTTTACTTTGACAACGGGGATAGTACTAAAATATTTTCTTTAGTACATAAATGAGTTGAGTGGTAATATTTTCTTGTCTTTGGTTATTTGAAGTTTGAATGGTATTGAAGCAGTGCTTCTCAAACTTTCTATACTGGCGCCCCCTTTTCAATCACAATTTTTATCGTGCCCCCCTTATACATTAATAATGTACCGAATGCAATAATAATGCACTTTTCTTACGCTAAAGCTACAATACGCAATCTTAATTATAAACCATACAAATTAATAACATAAGTCAGTGCTTCTCAAACTTTCAATACTGGCGCCCCCTTTTCAATCACAATTTTTATCGCACCCCGCTTATACAATAATAATGTACCAAATGCAATAATAATGCACTTTTTTGACGCTAAAGCTACAATACGCGATCTTAACTATAAACCATACAAATTAATAACATAAGTCAGTGCTTCTCAAACTTTCAATACTGGCCCCTTTTCAATCACAATTTTTATCGCACCCCGCTTATACAATAATAATGTACCAAATGCAATAATAATGCATTTTTTGACGCTAAAGCTACAATACGCGATCTTAACTATAAACCATACAAATTAATAACATAAGTCAGTGCTTCTCAAACTCTCAACCTAACGGACGTCTGCATAAAACATGTAAAAAAAAATGCTTTACCTCGTACAATTCCAGTCAGTCTTGGACGAGTCGATAAGCTACCGAATCTCTCTTGAATGTACATTTCTTAATTTACGCGTTAATTGTAATTCACGGAATTAAGTATTTAAGGCAGTGGATTAAAACAAAATCATAAATATATTTTTAAATCGCAGCGAGCATTGGACAATAATAAAGCATCAACAAGTACACAGGCGAGGACAAATTGATAGCAAGTTACGAATGGGTTAGGGATCCATTTCAAATACTTCAGAAGAGCTCTCAACTGCCGAAAAAGAGATCTTCATAGATTTCACATCCAGTGACGAAATTAAAAGGCAATTTTACAATACAATAATCACTCTTTGAATTCTGGATAGAGGTGGACGCTGAATTTTCTGCACTGAAAACAAAAGCATTTCGTATACTTTTACCATTTTTTACATCACGCCTTTGGGAATCCGGATTTTCTGCGATGGCTACTTTGAAGACAAAATACAGATTTCAGCTAAATATAAAAAAATAAGTCAGAGTTTTAATTTCTAATTTTTAGCTTTCCTTTGAAAAACTTTACTCTGCAAGAGAAGCCCATGGAAGTCACTTATAATTATTAAACTTGTTCTTATACTGGCTGAAGTACCCACTCTTAACATGAGTTTATTTTTTTAAAAATGATAATACATTATTCTTGATATAATAACTTAATTGTAAGGAGAGTAAAACCAAGTGCATGGCAATGTATACAAAAATGTAAAACGATTTTTTGAAATGAATGCTCATATTATAAATGATTTTGAACAAACTGTAATTTTAAGCCTCGCAGAATTAGCATTTAGAATTAATGTTAAATAATAAAAAAGAATGTAAAATTCCAATGAATAATAATTGCGTTATTTTTAATAATTAAAGCGAGAAAACTTCAAAATGTTGTAGCCCGGGATCAGGTGTGCCCTCGATACTAACGTTAATGGTCGCACGGATTGACTCACCCAAATTATTTTTTTATAATTATTTTTAATGTACATGATAAAAATCACAATTTCAGTGAATAATTTAACTAAGAAAAAATATATTTACCTTTTCCAAGGATTTTTCAATGATAATTTGAGAAAAAAATCCAATAAAACTGAACTAAATTGTTCCAAATGTGCGTGACCTTAACAAAAGACACAAATCACAGCACTTTTCCCTATTACAGGAAAGTTATTTGCAAGCAAAACTGCCACAATTTGTTTACGTTATTGTAGATTTAATATTCTTTGATGATGGACAAATATCCTGTTGAACTTTTCTTGCTTGTGTCTTTTTGACAGGGCGAAGTGCATCTTGCGGTACACTTATGGCATCATATTTTTCTTAATGAAGTTCTTAATATAGCTATTGAAAATTTTCTTTTTCATGTTCATTGCATTTCTCAAATGTAATTTCACTAAAATGATTAATTTGCATTATTTCAGCAAGTTTTTTCCTTGTTTGATCAGTTTCAATTTCCTTTAAGAGAGATCACAAATACCCATTTCTTTTTTTATATTCTTCTCATTTACATTTATAAACCATAATCAGTCGTACAACATCACAATTAAAACCAATGGTTTTATTCCTAAGGGAAAATGCAGCATGTTCAAGAAAATATTTTTGAACAAAGGTAGTCGCGCCGGAAATTCGGTAAAAACAATACCTTAAGATTCTAAAAAGTTTTTTGCCACTTCCAAAAAATAAGATATGTGATCAGTTCATTTTAGTTTCCTGATGAAGGATTCTCTGTCAAGATCATTGGTAACAAATAGTTTTCCCAGAATTAACGATTTCGTGATTCTGGGATGACTATGCGCAACACACACACACACGTTTCCGTATTTATAGTGTACTCAATATGAAAAATGGGAATAAGTTCAAAAAAGAATTATGTAAAACATTTTTCATTATGTATCATATGTTTCAGAATACTTATAAAAATAAATCTTGGCCAAATAAACCTTCAAAGTGCTCAATATGCTTATCCATATATCATAAAACTCTTTCACATTGAAAAAAAAACGCAACAGAAGTATATAATTTACAACTTCACTAAAAAAAAGGGACGCAAATAACCATACCAGTAATTTCGTGGGTCAGCAAAAGAAATATTTTAGGTGAAAAGAAACGTAATAAAAAATCTCTCATCGTAAGGTTACAGCAAAGCAAACAAAATATTTTTTTATTTAGTTGTAGGATCAAAGATAGCTAATTAGCGTTCAAAGTAGAATCCTTTTTTTGTTTTTGATGACGTTTTGTCACCAGATGATATATATGAATCATATCAATGTAAATCTGTATTTTTTTATTAAGTCAGAAATTATTTTGTTTTACTTCATTCCAGTAAATTAATTTTTTAACTTTTTATTTTCGGTATGCCCGCGCCCTCCTTAAAGGGTTATTGCGCCCCCCTGGGGGGCGCACCCCACAGTTTGAGAAACACTATATTAAAGACATGAAAACATGTTATTGGGAAAGAACAAAATATTAAAAAAATGCAAAACTCTTGAAATCATTTGTCGGTATAGTATGTCTTTTGAAGATTAGTTTAATAAATTATAGGCGTGCAACTTTTATAGAACGCAGTTTTTTAATTGACAAATAAAGTATAAAAAGTTTAAAAAACACAATAAAATCCTAATGCTCTTCGGTTGCCTGCTAAGAAATAATAATTTTTTGTAGAAAAAAATAATAAACTATTAACATTCAAATGAATTTTAATCTTTACCATTTAGAACTCCTTTATTCAAATAACTATAAATAAAAATAGTTGCGTATTTCCGAATTTAGCAATACTTAGTGAAATGTTTATTGTTGTTTTTTTTCTGATTTGCTTGAAACTAGAAATTTATTGTGTTATATATATCAAATTAATATTTCTGAATTTAGAAACCTGTAAACTACTCTCTCAATGAGGAGCTTTTAATGAATAAATAATTAATTTAAATTCTTCTCATTTATCAAAAAATTAGTAACTATGACATTATCCTTTAATTTTATAAGTTTATCAAGAAAATTTGTTTCATTGTGTGTTGTTACTATTTGTTTGTATTAAATTAAGATATTGTGGATAAAAATTAAAGTTAGGTTTAAAATTGTCTTCTTTGGCGAAAATGATGGTATCATCTATATAACGAAAAATGTAAAATTCATAATTATAACGAAACAATATTCAAAGTAATGTAAACATAAATTGGCAAGACAGTTGCTCGCAGGGCCACCTTGTAGGAAACATTTAATGTGTTGATAATAGTTACTATTATACTATATATGAATATATATAATTTACAGTTATCTTTTAGTACAAGCCTACGTGGATAACCAAATCTATCATAATTAACATTTTAATTAAATTATATTTATGCAATTTTATAGAAGTATATTAATCATATCATCAATATTAATTAGAGTTAAAAATATCTTCAAAATCTAAACCACAGACTGAAGAAGTATTTTTATCATTATTTTGTTCAATAAGCTCTATACTATTTTTAAGTATATCTGTGGGTTTGAGATTTATTGTATCTTGTAATATTTCATGGAGAATTTTACCTGATTTTCTGATATATGTATTATAACCAATAAAAACTATCCTAAACTTCACAGGGTCCTTATTAAATTTAGGAATATATATATGTGTGTGTGTGTGTGTGTTTACACACAAGTCGGAATTTAAGATTTATCCCTGATTATATTAGAAAATATTCCTAAATCCCCAGATATATTAAAAAATTTATGTGACTATTAACGAGTACTCTGGTTTAAAAATATACAATAAATTTACTAGAATTAAATGAGTATTTTGCACAGAGAAAAAAGTATCTTAAAAAAAAGTTTGATTTCTCTCTTAATTAAAATTTTTTTAAATGTGTTGTCAAGACATAAAATAAGATATTCATTAGAAGGCAAACAAATGTGTTCTTCAAAAATTTGGGGATTTATTGATGTGAAAACGATTTATTTGGTCACAATATTTGCTTTGGCAACCCATATAACCATTTGGCAACCCATATTTTTCTAGAAAAAAAATTATTAAAAATCAACAATTCAATAGATTTTCAAATCCATACTAAATTTTGTTTGTAATAATCTAAGAATCATAAATAACTTAAAATTACTAAAAAAATTTTAAAAATTGAGTATTTTATAAAAGTTTGAAATAACTTCAAAAATTCCAAATTTTTTAAAATTGTAAAATAATGGTTGATCAAACTGGCTTTTTGCTTACAGAATCAGCTTAATAATATAATCTAAATATAAAACATCAATTATTTTTACTGTAACTGTCTCCAAAAATTTTTTTTGAAAAATGGTACTCTGTAGTCTTAAGTAGGTAGAAAGCATGTAAAAGGGTAGGCACACACAATGCATACAAAACACGCAGTCCGAAACAGCTGTTTTACAATTTTTCTCCATGCTCTAAAAAGGGTTTGTATTTTTTGGGGAGAATAAGTACACTATCCATGGTATTTTTATTTGAAAAAAAAAACATTTTTATATATGGTATGATTTTTATTTCCTGAAGTTAAAATTTGTTATTTAATATGTAAAAACTTAAGGGTTCAAATTGACTTTTGTTTTTTCGTTGTTAAAATGTTTTTGGTCTTGATATATTGCCATTTTCGAAATAATATTGGTATACAAGGTCATAAAACTACAAAAAACCCAAAGGTCATTCTACATTTAACTTTAACCACATATCCATACTGATGTTACTTATTCATACTCAAGTTACTTATTCATGCTCAAGTTACTTATTCATACTGAAGTTACTTATTCATACTCAAGTAACTTATGCATACTCAAGTTACTTATTCATACTCAAGTCAAGTTTATCCATACTTAAATGAAAGGTTTCAAAGTGGTATTTTTTCGAATAGAGCATCCCAAGTTGAAACGCTGATACTTTCTTGAAAACAGCATCTTTCTAATTTGTCACCCCCCAAATGAAAGAATGAAATATAATATGATTACTACAGTTAAAATAACAAAGCCTATAAGCGAGATTGAAAAAAAAACTCTACAAGCCATACCTAATTCTCTCTTATACACTACATATACGAAGTAACAATCTTTATGAAGTAGGACCTCCAAATGCTTTTTATTAGTACCATATTTACGTTCACTGAAACCATTTTGTTCGTACACCATTCAACCTTTTAACAACTTTATTGTCGATTCAAAGCTACGTGATTCGCTTTTAAGTTACACCACTTTTCACACAATTACACGCATGCGATGTATTCGAGGGAAAATAAATGACATCAACAATTTTTTCTCTGAAATAAGTAAATGCTTCGAAAGTTTTTTACCGTCTTTTCATTGCATTCATTACAAAGCCTTCAGAATGGTTTTACTGATCGCAGTGTTGTTCAAAGAAAGCGATCATATTTCGGAAAGACGTATATATACGCTAGAGGCAGTTAATGCACGAGTTGTATGGTGCGTATATATACGCCAATGGTAGTTAAAGGATTAAGTAGGGTAACCAGTGTCAAGATCTGTAAAATTATTGCTAAGATTGCCAGTAAAATGCCCATTGTCCCAATTTCCTTTTTTTCTGCCAAGCAAATATTCCAACATCCTCAAAAAGGATTCTACCATTCCTTGAGGTTTTAGAGAGAGGAACAGTCATCAAGATATTAGTACGGCGTTTATAAAATGGCTAGTTGGACCTTTATTTTTAGTTAAAAGACGTAGATTCCCAATTGCTCATTGTGAGACGGAAGAACTCAGTCAAATTTGTTTTTTTTTCATTCTTTTTTTTTTCAAATTATGCACTCCATTGCACTTATTAAGTTAAAATTCAAAAGATTTTACGAAATAAAGGAAAATATAAAGAGCAAAATCATAAATCCGGTTGCTTGTTCAATCTCGATACATGATAATTGACGTGGTTGGCAGTCTTTTTTGGTGCGTTTATGTTTTTAATCAAATGAAACCAAGCTAATGAGAAACTTACTTTATGCTTCTTACAAGAATTATTGGACATGAGATCAAATTTTTTGTTGACAAAGAAGCATTGATAAACTCTTAAAATCAGCATAAAAAATGAGAATTGAAGGAAAATTTGAATGAATTTCAAAGAGAAAGAATGAAGGAATTTGATCTCGTTTTATTCGTCCTTGACATGAATTATACACATGTAACTGCATTATATTCTCTTTAAAGACAATATATAATTATAAATGCAGCAAAAAAAAAAAAACCAAACTTAACTTTACAGATTGTTTTGAATTTACGAATAAAAAACATTTATATCTCATGCTATTATAGGATTACACAGCACTGTGCTTTTGATTCTGGGATTGCTGCTGTATACATTACAGCATCTCAACTTCTTTGCCATACAGATAATTTTTAAAACTTAGTTATTTTAAGTGACCCTCCATCCGAGCAATGCCTTCTATCGATACACCTATTCCAGTAGATATTCTCTAATTTCAACAGTTAATTAGCAATATACTTTAAAGTCACAGAGACATTGCCATCCAATAGATTCTCTCGCATTTTGGCATTAATGGGAATGAAAATGATGATTGCGTTACAAAGAGATGAACACAAATCATTCAAATCTCTAGCAATGGGACTCTTTTCTATAACGCCAAACGAAAAATAAATAAAATCTACAGAAAAAAATTCTGGTCGAAATTTAAAGAGAAGAATAAACAAAAACTGCGGTTTAACAAATGTCTTGATATAAAAAAATGGCAGCGAGGTAGAACTGTGGCCGTTTTTACAATCGTCAATGGCCACGGCTGCCAATCCAAGCATTTGAACAGTATAGGCATTTCTCACAGTTCCCTACGTAAATGGTGCGATTTCAACGAAGAAATGAACACCATTTATTTGGCACGCTGATTTGCACTCAACTTTGGATCCATGTGGAGCAGAGATTGTGATACTAAACAACAGAATTTGTGATTAATAGACAACACTGCGGACTTTTGTTTCTTGTGTTTTGTTCATGTTCTCTGTGGGTGTTTCATGTTCTATTCACAGTTGTCTTGTAATCCGTCATTGGAAATTTAAAAAAAAATACGTTACAGGACTTCAAGATCTTAAAACAAGAAGGACAGATGTTCTATCTTGTAATTCCACTTTTCTACATTTTTTTAATGTAGGAGGTGATATTTCACGTTTATTTTGAATTAAGTAAAATAAAATTGGAGTATTTTTAAAAATCTATCATTATAAATGCATTACAAGTATCGAATTTTTTATAATAAACAATTTTAAATGGAAAAATTACAGATATTTTTTGAAAGCGTTTGCCTTGATAGAAATAACACAATAAATCAGAAATATATCTCTGAATCGATAATAAACTACACCTCTACTGTGCCGATGTTTAAATACTGTTGGATTTCGCTCGAGGATCTGATTTGAATTATTTATCTGCTGTTTCAAATGTATACGCTTTGCTGCACATAGCACAATCAGAATAAAAATAAATTCTCCTCTGAGAATTTATTCAGAGATTTTTTTAAAGATTTTTTATTTGTGAGTGTTTTTCAACTCGAGTTTAAGTTCCCTTCGAGGTAACCTAGAAGTTAAGTTCCAAAGCTGCATTTTAGAGATAAAAAAGTATTTTTGTTTTTGATTCACTTTTTGAGTTATTTTTAGATGAACGTGATTTTCAGTGTTATTGTCATTAACATACAGTCCATGTTGTACTGAATATCTTTCGGAATATTGAGGTTGAAATTAGAATGGTGGGAGAAGGGCTATTACACACACATGCACCGTATAGGTTGGGATGTCGGTTTGGTGCTTTATAGAAGTAATCTGCAACCCCGGTCCGCCAAAAGAATATTAATCCAGTGCTTTTCAATCTGTAGGGGCACCCCCAAGAGAGGTGTGTGATATTTTTACAGGAGGGATGCAAGCACAGAGTAAAGTCTAAAACAAAAAAAAATATTTACTTATTGAATGTAAACAAACAGAACACATTCTGACATCATAAAAAGTAAACCCAACGGACACAGTGTAATTTACAATTTGTTTAACAATACTAAGGTAAGAGCAATTTTATATTTGCCAGTGACCTCATGGGCTTTCCGAATCATCTTGAAATATTTTAAATTGTATTACTCTACTGCCTATTTAAAGTCGCGCGATTTGCTCCCCAATGCCACCGTTTTCCACGTAGGCCCGTGAATGTGATGTATTGGGGGGAATTCACAATTAGAAAATTTTCTGAATTAAGTAACACTTTCGCAAACACTGAACAAGTCCTTTAACTGCATTTCAAAGCCTTCGGAATTTTTAATAGATAACAGTGAATAGAAAAGATCGGAAATACGTATTTATACGTCCAGGACAATTAACGCTTTGACTGAGTCAGACATTTATTTTCACCGATAACACTTAAGAGGTTAAATTTGTATTGCAGCTTTTGCTTCAAAGTATAGTATAATTGGATTCAATACATTATTATTGTATGTCACGACGAAAGATCTGGTTGAATAATTGGGTCACAAGCATTGGAAGTTTGAGAAGCACTGCATAAAACTATTTTCTCTTTATATAAAGTGGTGCATTTCTCTCGGTTTTCCTCAACTTTCCAAGGAAATCAACTTATATTCCACTTTAAATCACTTTTATTCATTTTGGATGTAACGATATTTTATTCTGAAGGCATATTTAAATTTAACTAAATTAAAATTGTTAAAACAATATAAAATATAAACAATCAACGTGTCCCGCCCTCAGTCAGCAGCGGGAAAATTATCAAACGTTGACCGGTCCGCAGCGATAAAAAGGTTGCGGAGCACTGCCTTAGAGGAAGCTTGCTAACCTTGTAAGCGAACTGTTCTGGATTCGATCTTAGCTGGGATAGGTAGATTTTCTTAATGCGAAATTTGTAGGCATGATTATGTGGCATGTAAAAGATTCCTTGAGTATCAATTTAGCTCTGGTACAATTAGCAATATTTACCATTCAATAAGAGCACGAATTGAATAAATACAAGCGTCAAATTTCGTATCTGGTTCCATCCCTAGATGGACAAAATGCTAACAAAATGCCACTCACACTTACTGTATCTACAAAGGCCCAGCTGCTAAAACGCAGATCATTTGAGGGAGGAAAATATAGGTTCGGATTACGAGTCCTGACTTTTCAGATAACTTCTTCGTTATATTCTAAACAGGGATATATTCAACCAATATTGGTAAATTGTCTCGCAATCTAGTGTTCAATACTCTTGCTAGGGCCAATGTTTTGAAATACATATATTACAGTACATAGGCATATGCCTTGGTGCATTTTAGATAATCGGATTAAAAAGGAATAATTAGGTGAGAGTTTTTCTTTAACTTCGTACTATAACGACAGATTTATAATTTTGAACATTATTAAACAGTCAAGTGACGAGGAGGACACCTGATTTGACATGATAGCTATATCTCTCACAGTCGCAGAAGTATTTTTTAAGGTATCCGACTACATTCTGAGCCCTGATTTTTAAAAAAGCACATAAATGGATAATTCCTCATGACATTTAGTGTAACTCATATTAGAATGCATGCATAAAATTGTTTTAAGGACATTTTGACAAAAACATTTATTTAAATAAATTATTTTGGCAAAAAATTAACTTAGAATAATACTTTTTTTTCCCCAAATGGTCTCTTTTTGTAAAAAATGATTCTATTATAATAATATTCTGTCTGCATATAGCTCAGATCTCTCATGGATGCCCAACTAGAAGTTTTGAACATTTCACATTTTTTTTTCAGAGTTACAACCCATTGGAATAATTATTCGCGTTTTTTTCTTTAAAATTGCCCCCATCGTAAAAATATGAATAAACGCACTTCTAAATTATATATTTCAAAAACTTCTAGTTGAGCCTCTTAATAGAGGTCTGAAGTATTTACAGGCAAAACATTATTTTAATAGAAGCATTTTTCACAAAAGGAGAACATTTGGAAAAAGATTATTCTAAGTTAATTTTCTGCCAAAATATTGTATTTAAATAATTTTTTCTGTCAAAATGTCCTTTAAAACAATTTTATGTATTTATTTGAATTTAAGTAACACAAAAATATCATGAGGTAATATCTTATTTATGGGGCTTTTTTGTAAAACTATTTGCCCTGAATGTAGCCGGATACTTTAAGACACCAGCATTATATACTTTTGAAACATCTTTGAATTGTACTGAGAAAAATAGTGCGTATTTTCCGAATTTAAAAATGCGCCATTAATTTACATGCTTGCCGATAAAATATCCCCTGATATGAAAAATAAAAAATGCACCAAATGACCGCGAAATACCTTATTATTATTTCCGCAAATGTAATAGATTCTCCTAGTTTCAGATCTATATAAATCTCAAATTTTCACTTAAGAATAATAATGCTATTATATCTAAACATGATATATGCATATATGAATAAAAATATATTTTGGTATATAATGTCTCTTATTTTTTTTTAAAAAATACTAGAAAAAAAGAAAATAGATCTTTCAAAATTTTATTGCCTTATGATTATTTTAAAGACATTATGAAATTAATTTATTAAAAATCATTAATATAGTTTGGAGGCAGTTTTTATATTAAGACATGTACTTTTGCATATTTCGAGAAATATTTTGTAAGAAAGGGCGCATATGTCCATGGAAAATATGTACATAAGATTTCTGAAAAATTATGTTCATATTACCCAAAAAATAGTAAATGCAAGAATTTAAAATACTTTTGCACTCTAGCAAATGAAACAATATACTACAGCCTATAAAATAGGCACACGACCATTTGAAACATAGGTAAAACATTGCTCTCTTCAGCTTACTAACATTTTAAAAATTTCTGCATTAAAAAATTATTAGCACTATATGATTTCAGGATTTTTTATATTTTCCTACAAGATGCCCATGTATTTAGCAAATCTATTACCTGCAATATTGTTTAATATTTTTTAGTAAAAGGGTTTTATACATAAAATATGTAAAAATTTATTCTAATTAAAAAGTTTCATAATTTTTCCAAAGAAATTATACTAATTTTATTAAAAATAGGTTCACGTATTTCGCATATTGTTCTTATATATATGTACAAATATTTGCTTAAAAAAGACTTCTTTAAAATTTATACTAACCATGTTATTTAGTATGAGTTCTCAAAATACAATATTTGTAAATTGCTAGGAAATAAAACTTTGTAACTGTGTTATTTTTGTTCTACAAAATAATTACAATTATATTTATTAAGAATATAAAAAATTCCAAGCTCTATTGATATTTTAAAATGGAATATGTCTCCGCGAGAAAAGTCATACTGTGGTAAGGCCTTTCATCCCTTGCGGGCTAAGTCCCGGCTCTGCTTAAGAATGATTATGTTTTAGAATGCTTTCCGGAGTAATATTCATTTTTTTAAACTAGCAAGTAATATGAAAAGTTACTTGAAATGGAAAATTATAAATTCACTGAAGCCGCCGCACTAAAATACCCTGGACGAGCTACCCTATACACTAAAACCCGTGAAACCACAATTATAGTCAAAGTCCCGCTATCTCTGTGACCGATATACCACTATACCCCTCAGAACATTACTAAAATACATTCAAACTGTGTATAAGATAAAATATTTTTGTCGCCATTAATACGAACATTATAGTATAATATTAGATTATTTTCACTACTACTAAAATAATAAATTTTTACTATGATTTAACTGCCGAAAATTTAATCAGATTTCTTTTACTGTTATTATGATTTTTTTCGTGCCTTAAGATAGTATAATATTATATATACATTAAAAAAAAAAAAAAAAAAATTAGCAGCACTTTATCATTTATACTGATTACAAATCATGTTAGTCTGATTTGCTTCCTTCTCTGGCGCATAGAACATTAAAGCGCATATTTTAAATCGTTTCTTTTATAATATTTATGTGTATTTCATTAGTATAAAAGTATATTTCCTTTTTTCTTTTGCTAAGAAACTCGAAATGCACTTCATAATACTTCCCTATATTTTCGACAAAAACTGTTCCTAAAAAACAACAGGTCATAAAATAATTTACTACTATAGTGCTCTTTTTATATAGCGAATAGAATAACATTTATTAATGCGATTGCTTTTAAAATAAAACCTATAGCGAGGTTTATGAAAGTACTTATTCATGTATGTAAGAAAGTTGATTAGTCAAGAGAGTAAAATTACATGAATTGTTTTCCAAGTGTCCAGAGAGTCAAATAGTTTCTGGAATGTTGAACACTGCAAACAGAATGGTATAAGAAGATAAATGTTATTTTGTGACGAAATGAATATTATAGTTCATATTAATAAACTAGTGTATTAAATGTAAGGGAAATAAGTCGATATTAGAAGGAGAAAATTTCCATTAATAAAAAGGAAAAGCAACAGTATTATGCTGATGCTTGACTTTTATATGCTCAATACTTTTGTCATTTTTAAAGGTAATATTTTATATCTTATATACGTAACTAGTACCGGAATCTTATTTTCAATTCCTACTATTAGGTTTGCAATTTCCTTCCTTCTATATATTTATTTATCTATCTGATAAATTTTCTTATCAGTTAATTAAATAAATTTGGAAAGCGTTCCATTGAGCTGAAATTAACATACATGATTATTTTTGATGAAAATAATACTTCAATTATAATTACGTACCACTGATTAAACTACTATTTAAAGAATTACAAATATAGCCACATTTGCTGATTTGTGTCAAAATTCCCTGAAAAGGTTTTTTCCTCACGCGTTTCATCCGTCTGCCGAATCTTCAGGTACTATATACATCGCTTGCGCTATGGATGATAAAGATACTTTCAATGATAATCAATAAAAATTAACCGCCACGCAGTGATCTCGTCATATATATTCATATTTTATAGTACTATCATTCAATGCGCGCCAAAATAAAATTTTCTTTGCCGATTTACTCAGGAATTTTGATCTTAATTTTCTTTTATATTACTTGGCTTGGTGTTAAAAGTGCTCATATTATATGCCGGCATAGCAGTACCACATTTACGCTCGTTTATGTTTCAGGAATAGGTTTCTTGAATCTCCTCAGTTCCTCAATGAGCATTTTTAAGTACCGATCGCGAGCATTTGGCACATGCAATAATATAGAATAAAATATCAAAATCTCTACTAAATAGGGAATATAGAATCGTGAAAGAGATGAAAGCAAATGTCGTGGAAGGTACATAGTTATTTTCTCTTTTTCTCTTGTTATTTTATATATATCTTGAGTATTATAATATGTTGTCCGAAATATCTGAATTTTTCTATGAATTTTGATTTCCTTGCGGTCCACTTTGCTAAACCTGCCTATTTAGCTCAAGTCTATTTTTGAGCTTGATTACTTTGCCCAGAGCTTCCTCCAGGTCGATATATGTGGTGATCTTTAATTCCAGTGATCCCTCACACTTTGATAGTTATTCAACTTTCGCAAGGATTTTGAATAATTCATGCCTAGATTATAGCATAAATTATGCAGCTTAGTATAAAAGTCTCAGTATTAAAAAAATGCGAAAGTGCTCTCAAAATAGTACGGGTGGTAATATCTACTATCACGCAAATTTTCGTAAGCTCATTTCAAAAATAAATAAAGAAAATATTATATATTTCCGCATCACTTTACCCTGTGTGGAGGCAGTGGATCAAATCAGCAATAACTCATCCCACTTCATCTACATCTATTTCCTATTATCATGATATCTTCTACACCAGCCTCATTTAATCATCCGCTTTAATTCGCATGCTCTCTTCTCTCAAATCTACAAAAATCACATAAAATAAATACGCAGCAAGAATGTGCGGTTACGTCATACATTAGAAAGGAAATAATTGAATGGTGATGTAATTAGTTCATATGGTTTTGAAAAAATATATCAGATTTATTATGTACCCGTACCGAAAAAACAGAATCGCAAGAAACCAACCTTTTTTTTCATTTCCTATGCCTTTTATTAGCAAAAAGCTCGTGACGTCAGCTTAAAAAGTACCAAGAAACCTGATATTTCCTTCAACCACAATACTCAACAATTGAATGATTTGCTCAAATTTACAGGCAGCTTTTTTATATACAGAAATTTTTAAATTATAATAAAACACGATTTTTTATTCGATTGATATACCTTTTTTATTCGAAAACAGCACCTTGTATAATATATTTTAATATGATTATTGGCATAGATCATCACGGCCGCTCGGAAATACACCCGACGTCGAATTTCGATGATTTTTCCTTTACTTCTGTGGCCGTCTATCGGGCAATACCACGGCGAATGCCGTCTCCAAATGGTCAAGCGTCAGGTTTATCCGCAAGGAGATTGTAATGACTTTATTTGTGCCCTTACAAAAATTGGAAGTCTAGCGGGTGCAAGCTTTGATCACAAGACGACATATTACCCACAGGTCCAAAGGTGAAAATTAGGTGGTCATTTCTCAACGTGCCTTACAAATTCACCAGTACGGTGCCGTGGCATGTTGCGCCGTCTTGCTGGAAATTCACAGCTCCTGATTATCATGATTGTTCACCGTGAAATGAAAAAGTTAAAAAATCATGCTCTATATCGATCACCACGATCGTAACGCCAGGTTTTCATTGCTCTTTTTGGGGCAGCACGGATCAATGATTCCACCAGCTCATAAAGTACTTCGAAATAGTCAGTTTTTCTGGATTTAACGGTGTTTGATACATCTTTGTGATTAGTTTCACTTCCAAAATGCGGGCAGTTTTGCTTGCTGGACGTTATTCAAATTCAGTGCGCTCATCGCCAAACAAAATCTGCCATGAAAATCGAACAAGGGCAATCTCGTTTTAGGTCTATTCGACGAATTATTCAGGCGAGTTTATTCATGATGACCGCCGTTCAAATTGAGAATAAATCACTTGATGGTGCCGTTAAGTCGGTCGCTATCTTGAAAGTAATGCCACTTAAATTTATATCTGGAAAATATCCTTTATAATGATCTGATCTTGATTTTTTATACTCCTGTCTTATTTTAAGCAATGCTATGAATAGAAAGGTCAGCACCATATTTAATATATCTGACGGAGTACATTTTTAACTATAAAATGCCATGATGAATTATTATAAATAGGCGTACATGCCCTGACATGATGATAATAAAATTTAAATATGCAGAGAAATTTAGCTGATGATGATGCGCATCACCCTGACACTCAAAATACGCTGAAATAACAAAGTCCTTCCTTATCAAAGGCCTTACGTTTCCTCAGAGTATATCTAAAAAGGAAAATAAACCCACATATATGCTTATATTCCAAAATGACTTTAGAAATATCTATAATGTAATCTTTTAATATTTTCTTTTCCAGAGAAAAAATAATCCCTTTCCTCTGTACTTTTAAAATGCAATATGGAGAAAATACATGCTCAGCATTTCCTTTGAAAACTGCCGCCAGTTAAAATGAACAGAAAATTCGTTTATTGCAAAGCTTAGTTAATTTACAGGTGGATAAAATAAAAGAATAAATAGCATTTTCTTGAGGTTCCTGCATTCAGAACAAAAATCCGTCTTACATTTTTTTGAAAACAGGAAAGGCAATATGCAGATTAAAAATAGAGCCAGTTGTTCTTGGAAGATTTCAACATCGATTTTATACGAGATTTTTAGATCAATATTAAAGCAGTTCTTGTTACGGAAATGCAGTGCTCGGCGTTATGTTTCAAAGAGATCGTTCAGAGTATAAATGAAATATTACAGTTAAGATGTTCCAATGCCGCACTGGCGCAATGGCATATATTATTTATGAAGTTTTTTAGGTTTTCGAACAGATTGCACCAGGAAGTTCAATTAAAAATATTACGCTTTATGATTTCCATTGTAAAGATAATACTCTCCTCACTCTTTCAGTTTTTATTCACGATTTTAATTTATTTGTACCACATGTTATTTATAATAAATTACAGAGTCCGACGACTAGCTTTTTGTTCCTTTAATCCACCAGAATTGATATTTAAATTTAAAATATCATAATGCTTCATAACCTCAAAAATATAGCAAAATGAATTTTATAGAAATCCTGATACTTATTGCCCCAAAATTTAATTTAAATATATTCTCTTTTATGCGCTTTTATGCATGTTATTAATAACAATAGCTCTCTATAAATATATTTCACATTCTCTTTTCAATTTTATTCGATTAGTACAATGAAATTCTTTATGCTGTAATATAACGTCTGAAATATTTTCAAAGACTCTTGTGACAAATGCATTTAGCTTATTTGTATACTTCCTATTGATTATGGGTTTTCTTTAATATTCTTCCCCCCAAAGATTGCCTTTGGAAGAATTCTTCCAAAATGCCGAAATTCCTGCTTTGTGCTTATTTGGCAAAATTTATGTTATTATTTAATAGTTCTCGTGGGTTAAATGCTACATTGATGTCTTTAATTTAAAAAATTATTTATAATGTTTTAGCATATTATTCGTAAAAATGAAATGTTTAAATAACCTTTAAATCATACTTTTGCAAAAGTGCAAGATATTAAAAATAGTTATTGAACCGAATTTAGAACTTCAGTACTACCCAGCATGAATTTGCATGTTGCAATGCATTTTCAAGGATGACTTTTAAAAATATTTTTAACTAAATATCTATATCCAATATAGGTTGATCCAATACTCTTCCTCCACATGGTGCCGCAACTCAAAAGATAACTATACCGTTTCTCCTAAGCATAATTTATATGTGGTAATGCATATTTTTCTGTAATCACACATTTTATTTTCAGTTTCTAATTACTATAAAGTATACATATTTGCTTAGCCGTGAGATCTTTTCAATTAAATATACTTAAAGGTCTTATTCATAATAGTATAAAATATTTCTTTGTACTAATGGCAATATCTTTTTAAAATTTTATTTACGTTATTTATATGTTATAAGACTTAATTTAAATATTACTTATCTGAGACGTAAATTTCCCTAAGTACAATATAACCGTAATCCTCATTTTAGACTTTCGTGCTCCCGTAATTATGTTACAGGAAATCAGCTACTTCAAACTAAAAATGAGGTAATATAGGAAAATTTTCCACGAAAAAAATTCTGTGAAATATAACAATGTGTGGATTTCGCCATCTACTTTCCTGACAGAAATTAGGAAACTGGTTTCAACCATTTTTTCTTAATATGCTTGAAGAAGAGGACAAATCAGATGATGCAGAATTCGCTCTATTTGCTTCGCTGGCCTTCCTAAAAGAGCAGAAGCTGACTTACTATAAACAATCCATAGATGCACTACATAATAGAATTATTTATTTCATCAATAATATGCTTCCCTATCTTAAAGGTAATAGGTTTTATTTAATTATGATTTTCACTTTATTCAATGCTATGTCACAAATTGCCTTTACGTAAGAACATATTTTTCCGTAGCCGTTACCAAGATTTCTTATATCCGCCTGGACAGAACATAAAAACTACAATATAGCTTTATGCCGAGAAATTCTGCGGTAGCATGAAAATGGTGGTTTGGTGATTATCTATCAAATTATTCTCACTGCAAGGGAAGATTACATAAATCTGAATTAACATAAGCATTTAATAGTTTTCCTCATATTAATAGTCTTCTTGAATTGTGAGGTTCGCCTATTAATATATTGATAACAATGAAATATAAAGTGAAAATAGACAAAAATGATTGACTTATGAAAGTATCGCTACATCTCTGAAACATTGAATAAAATACGCATCTGGTTGACCGTGGATATAACATATTCGCGCAACAGCACGCACATGCAAGATGCCTATAATTAATTTAATAATATTAAGTTACCTGGCACCATGAATGAGCCGCGTGGCCTGTCATATATAAATCAATATAAAATATTACTTAACCGGTATATTTATTTATAATTAATTTTTACATAACGATTATGTAAATGTTATACCGCTTCCCAATGCCACGCTTCCGCAGACACGCGATGCACCGTAGCCGATTCAATGTCGTGGCCACTTAGCTGGGGCAGTAATCTCTTCGCAAACATTTCGCAAAGTTTCTTTCATTATCTCAAAGCGCTGAATAAATTTATATATTAGCAGCGTATAAATATAATATTTGCGCCTGCATATAGATCTGATACTCAAGATTTACGATATGATGTTTATATATATGCCATGCGACATTTATGATAAAGGCGCATTATAGTCGACAACAATAAATGTACATATTATGATTCCACTGCAACTTTATTGTTTGGTGTGAATGCGATTAAAATATTGAATATTGGTCGTACATCATCTGAAAGAATTGCTCCATGCTGATGAACATGTTCAGAACGTGTTTATTAAAAAATACGTCAGTTTTTTATGTTAGTGCATTAGAACTGTTATATAAAACTGTTTTAGAATATTATTATAAGGAAAATTATTTAAATACAATTTTTTACAATGAAGAATTATATATTTTCAAAACGTTCTCAAAGAAAAATGCATTTATGAGAATTTTTTATTTATGTGTGATAATAAAATATACTGGGTTTCTAAGATCCTTCTCTGCCTGACGGGTTCAAAATACCTTGGTCTGTAGCTGCAATATTATCGTGCGATTTTGTGTGGCATTAATGAACACGCTTCCCAGTATTATATATATATATATATATATATATATATATATATATATATATATATATATATATAATTCCCCAGCAACTTTTAATTTTTTTTAGTAATAGAAATAATCTTTAAATTATTCGGTTCGAAATTAATATCCTGATCTTAATGTAATCACTAATATTATACATCACAAATCCTTTTCCCACTCATTGTACCAATCGAGCCTTATTGCAAAGCCCGTGTCTTCACCACTGGCTTCAAAGCTGATGTGTCTCTTAATATCCCATTTCTCTTTTTTTTTGTCTGCTTGCTTCATCATATCCGGCGCTGCAACGCGTTTTGTTTGCCTTTGTCTGTGTTGTGCCATGATGTTTGCTGCTTTATGTTCCGTGCCATCCCTACTGGATCTTTGTGTTTCCAGTTGCCAATATTATTTTGATGAATGCTTATTGAAAATTCTTTAAAAAATGTAAATTTAACTGATTTTTTTAAACTAAGTATTGCTTTGATTGAAATGCATACTAACTTTTGTTCCATGTATTATACTAACGAATGAAAAAAGTTTTCCACGCAATAGGGAAAAAACTTACCATTTTAAATACTTTCGGAGATAAGTCGGCTCAGGTTTTGATTTGCCGTTGGAATGTATGTAGTACAATGAAAAATATCATAACTTTGCGTTTTTTAAACTTATATTTATTTATTAGTAGGTAGAAAATTATCAGGCAATTATTTAGATGTACTCAAATTTGATTTTTTGACGTTTTTTGAATTGAATCGTGCTATGTTTTTTTAATTTTTGAGTAGATTTTAAAATTTACTTTTTTCAGATGTCAGAACCTTACTGTAAAAATAAAATTTGGTTATGAATACTATGTTAATTTAAACATCAAAATATAAAACAGTTTCTGATTTAGATTTTCGTCTATTGGTTTATTTTTCCTCTTAAATCGGTTTACTATTATATATTTGTTTGAAAACGATTTAAAATTAAAGTTATTATTTAAAAATATCAACAGTTATAAAAATGTTTTAAAGGTAAAATAGTCATTTCTCTGTTTAATTCAGTTGGTGGTGTATTTTTATTGCTGTAATTAAGGAAATTTTAAAGATCATTTAATTAGAATATTACTTTATATTTTTCATTTCCGTCAAAAACTATTTCATTCTATACTTAATGTACGACATTAAAATTCAAATATAATATAATTTAAATATTTTTTTTATTACAGGACTATTTTAAAACAAAGTTATATTTTTTATTTTATTTTTATATGATTTCAAGTATATCCTTCTTTTTGACTTATTTGAACAATATTGTGTTATAAATATATTGCTTCATATTGTGACTTGTCGCGTCTGCGGAATAATTAGCTACCAGGTTAAGTCTCTTTGATTTATCTATTTATATAAAAATGATTATTTGTATATAAGAATGCTTCATTACAAAATCGTTCAACTGATTACTATGAAAATTCATGTATATGTATTCTTTTGATAGGCTTTTGTGCTATCCGCTCGTTGTGGCTCCCCCAGGTAGTGCTACAGCATATCAATTTCTGCACCGTTCAATCATCGCAGTTTCTAAAGGGCCTTTTTTCCGTTGTACCCTCCCAATAACTGATGTATACCATCGAATAAAATTGTCAATATAAATAATCGTTTGGGCGTGTTGAAAATTTAGTCTGAAAACGAGTAAGGGTGTATTTTTCAGACTAACATAGATTCAGATATATGAAGAAATGCATAAAATTCGATGATATTTGACGCGATCTTACTGTTGCATTTACTTTATAATTTAGCACTTTAGTAGCAGCTGATGGATCTTGTTTGCTTGATTAACCGGGCTTGCAACTATCTTTAAATTGTGATCACTGGTTTAAAGATCACTAATTCTGCCTGTAATTATTGCCATAAATTAATGGTACCGGACGTCGGGGATATGGGGATTCTTCCCGCGATAAATCATGATGCAGGCAAAGTACTCATATCCTCGGAGTTCTCTTTACCCGCTGAACGTTCGGTATACCCTTATGCTTCAATTACTTAATTATACCAGTTATGCTTATGAAAATCTTGTTGATCCTGGATGATGAAATGGAATTAGGTTTCGATCACAAATTGTAGCGGAATATACATGGCACCACTATTTTAATATGGTCGAAAAGGGGATGTGTTATCCTACCTGGAATTCCAATTATACCCAATGATGCCGTTTGAATTCAAACGGGTTCAATTTCCACCGTGTCAGTTTTGCTGATACTGTTAGCAAAGCACAAGGGTTGTATTAGTCATATTTATCGTATGGCTAATTTGTGTATCCCGTGTTCGCGTGTCCATTACTCGAAATCTCTTCACCTACTTGCACCTGACGTAAGGACATATAATAAAGTATACAGTAATATCCTAGGATAATATTATGTTTCACGATCTTTTATAGAGATTTATTAAACGGTTATTCCAACTCTTTTAAATATTATTATTGAACTTGTTGAATTTTGTTGTTAATTATAATATAATAGGTGTTCAGTTTAAACTAAGCTTTATTTTAACTATTTAAATTTATGTTAGAGTCAAGCAACAAAAATTATCGTTTTATTTATTAATGATTGATTTTTACTATTTAGTGTCGTTAATGCGATAGCCGCGGATAAAATAAATCATTTATAACTGTATACATTTGTTATTCTTCACTTTTATGTTTTGTTTAAAATTTTTATTTTACAACATTCATTTCCACTTGTTTTGAACAATGAGATTCATCAAACTCTACCTGTAAGAAATTAATAGGAAAATAATAATGTGATTTCATTTCGTTGCTTGAGCGCAGTCCTTCAGAAATAGTTGCATTTTAATATAATATTTTTAATTCATGACTTTTATTTATAATATATTTTAAAATGACTACTTCCTTACTAATACTTTTAAAATAATTTGATGTTGCATCTAAATATTGAATAAAATGTTTAATATTTCAAAATAAAAGTTCAGTGTTTATATATATGTTTTATGGGCTTGAAATAATTTTTGACTTTATTTTTAAATGATTTTAGTCACCCAGATTTTATATTGGTTAGGATGCTGACTGCTGTGCTGTTATCCTTATAAAGCATGGATAGTTGTTTCAATGTATAATAGTTTTTGTGGTATAAAATCAATGTGCGGCTACTGGAGTCCATTAGAGGGTTGGTTGTTGTTTGTAAGGGGTATCTAGAATTGTCCCGAGACTTCTGCCTCAAAATTTGAGGGAATACACTCAGTTTATGCTGTCGCATGGTGCAGCTGCAGCCAAAATGATATTATTATAGTCCTTTGTCACACAAGCTACCATGGACTTAATTTGACATTTTCTATTTAGTGTAATTAGAAAGCACAATATGATTTTACTTCAGAAGAGATAAGATATTTCATTGAAGATTCATTTTGCATGCAATGTTGAGATTTCCCGGGGGTGTTGACTTTCTCTAGATGGCTTCAAGTATAAATCAATATTCATTCTATATAACTCTTTAACAAATAAATAGTTCGAATTTCACACATTTTTTCTTAAATGTATGGGTTTCAGAGTATATACTTTTAAAATATAATCATAATTTAAAAATTATAAGCATATTATATTGTATGAAAAATTTATATTAAATATACTGATATATGTTGCGCTGCTATTTAAATAGTAGCTTTCATTAGCTATAAGTTGATTTGTAAAGTTAAATGCTTCTTCCTTTTTGCACTTTACGCACACTGACATTTTTCATCTGATATGACTATTATGTTAAAAATTAATATTAAGTGTGGAAATATAGTTTAATTAAAACATATGTACTTTAAGGAAAATATTTATCCACTTATTGGTCTATTACGTGCTCAGTGGTGTACTTTGCCTCGATGGGTGCAATATACCACTTTTCAAGCAGGTGACTTTAATTTAATAATTGAATTTTTTACGTTATTTACAATTGATTATGTTTTCAAAAGAGTATAAATGTTCGAAGATATAATGTATTTTAAAAAGTATAGGATAGAATATATGTAATAAAATAATGTTTGCGTTGTGCACGCTATTTTCTCAAATAGTAGATTCTGATTTATAAAATTATAGAATTATAAAAATGTATTATACTTTTATTCGACATCATTTAAGACAATATATCTTTGTATTTCAAATAATATAAATATTTATGTTTTTTCACTGAATGTATTTTTTAAATTTTTTTTAAATATACTTTAACAATGTATAATTGTGCATTATTCTCTTTGAGGTAAGCCGCATTACGACTTTTTCTTACCAGTATACAATCTTTCGCTCAGCTTAAGCGTTACTTGTCCTGTCTTTATATACGTAAATATTATATATATACGCCTTTTCGGCTACGTTGACATGAATTTTTATTCGAAAGATACATTTAGGGTGTTACATTTTTAATATGACGGGCATGGGATTGCCACGGCAGGTCGATGTAGTCCACTGATTCAATTTCGATGACTGCCTACATTGTGCCGTATATCGCGGCACACCATTTGTCTTCCAAATGGTCAGGCGTTTGGGTTTATCCGCATGGATCAATGACTTAGCCCCACAGGGCCAGTCTAGTGTTGAATCATAGATTTTGGAAAAATACAGGTCCGCACGGAAATTTAGCGGTCACTAGTCGTGTCTTTCACTGTCGATTTTGGCACGATGTGGGGCGTTGCGCCGTCTTGTTGGAACCATAGCTCCTGGATATCATGGATGTTCAATTATGAATGAAAGTTAATTTGGCTTATACCGTTACCATGATTGTAAGCGTTCTTCGTCGTTTTTGAAGAAGGATTCCACCAGCCCATAGCGCACCAAATAGTCGGCCGATATAATGGTGTTTTGATACCCGTGATTGCTTACTTCAGCGGCAGTTTTTTTGTTGACGCAGCCATTCAACCAGAAGTGCGCTTCATCGCTAAATAGTATTGTCTTATGAAAATCGGAACAACGCAATCTTTGGGGCCCATTCGGCATCTATGCCTTGCTTGATGATCGTTTGATGAATTGTCGTAAACTAAACTGAGAATAAATCACTTGATACGTTAATCGGTCGTTATCTTGGTCATTGCCAATTAAACTTCTGTACCTTGTAATATTTCTTTATTATCTCAGTGCTTCTAAAATGACTCATTACTTAATCGTATGTTTTCATCATCCTCCCTTTCTTCACAAAATTATTTATGATTTGAATTAAATAATGCTATACTGATTGCATCAGTTACGGCTTTTCTTCATGCCACTGGTTTATAAATGTCTCACTCAGGCCAAGCGTTAGTTGCTCGGGTGTATATTATATTCCCAAAAAGTGTACTTTTCTGTGCGCCTATCACACACACAGTACAATTATTACGAAGGGCTTGATGTAATAAATTCATTGCAGTGTTTATCTTTCCCCCGCAATATATTACATTCGCTTTCCTCCGTGGTAATGGGTGTATTGGAAGAGAATAACCTTACTTTACCGACAAAGTCATTAATTTGTACATAATTTATCAAGATATAATTTTTGTAAGTTTTATATATAATACGTCTATGAAGTCACTGTTTATTACAGCTTGTCCTTAACTCAGTATTACATTAATTTTAAAATACATTGTGCAGCACTAATAATTTATAAGTGTAATATATTAAATGTGTATTTTATATTTTATTATGTCAGAATGTATTTTCTTTTGTTTTCTCTCAGTAAATTTATATTTTTTTTGGTTTTTTGATTTTCAATATGCTCCCGTCCCCTCGTAGAGTTTGAGAAACGCTGGATTACTATTTTGTTATTGTAGTTTCAATGGTTGTAATTTATAGTAATCATGAATATGCCGTTATATAGGTATACTTATTCGTCATATAATATCGGGTTGGGAGGTTTATGATTTAAGCTTTCTTATTAGATTATGTATCGAGTGAGAATAGTGTTTTAAATTTACCGATTAAGACAAAATTTGTTAAAAATAAAAACGGATAAAACTCTTTTATATTATTCTCGTCACGGTTCTCAATTTTTGCACAGAAAATTATTTTTTTTATTTGCTTATTCAAAATGAGAAAAATTGGTTAAAGTAGGTGAAGAAAGAAAAAAAACAATTTATGGCTCGTAAATCAGTTATAGGTTTATGCCATTTTCCTAATTTCTTTAAAAATGCTTATCCAATTTATTTAAAATTAATTCAGCAAGAAAATAATTTGCATGTACAGTGTAAAAAGATTTAATTAAAAGACGCCATATACTTTTACATGATTAGTTTCTTAAATCATCAGTTTATTTTACCCTGTTTATTCAATTTATTTTAAATTAGCTTCCTCATTAGGTATGGCTGTTTTTATCATTCTTCCGATGTGGATTTTTCCTATACTTGTATTGCGTCGGAATCGTATTAAATAAGTAATTTGTTTAAGCTGATGTTTAAAGGTATCACAGTATAATGTATTCAAATACACAAATATAGAAATAATTTATTTTGAATATTATTTTGAAACAGAAAATTCCGTTTCAAAATTTTGTCACTCTTGTAACAAATGCCAAGATAAAGTGATGTTCCAAGTTTGATGGCTTTTTCATAAAGATGTTTCCTTTTTAATAATTTCCATTAGTTCTTTTGTGCTATTGTATAGGAATTATTTAAAACTGAGTAAAATCGTTTGTCTTTCTAAAATGATATCGATTAAAAAAAAATATATATTTAGCAGGTGAAATTCAGTTGTGTATATTACTTTGGTTGACAATTTTAGAAATTGTATCTAGAATGATATTTTTATTTTGCTTACTACGCTTTTGAATTTATTATTTTCGATCTATAAGCTCAAAGAGGAAATATTGTAGCTGGAATAGTGATTTTCCTTGCATCGCGACTAAAAATATCAATTTATGAAGATGATATGATAACGTACCGCCGAAACAAAGTACTTTTTTCAAATACTGATTTTAAAATTATTCTCAAGCATATAAGGTATATAGTGGTTTTATTTGTTATTTCTTTGTTGTAAGATTTTAAATAGATATTTTTATATAAAATTTATGAGAATTTTTGAACTTTATTCAATACCTTAACATACAATTTTCAATTGAAACTATATAATATTTATGCATATAAAAAGCAATTACATATACACAAATTTTTATAGGTATGTAATTAAAGAATTTTAATTGGAATTATTCAGATAATATATATTTTTGAAACTTGTTGTCTCGGCTGTATGAGATTCCAAATGTCTTTATAAATGGTGTTTTAGATAGGTGACCATTGCAATAAATAATGATGTATATTCGATCGATTTGATTTTTATGGAAATATACTTTGTGGCATTACATTTCGCTATGATTTTTGCATATGATTGCCACCGCTGTAGTCCATCTGGTCCAATTTTCGATGACTTTTCCAACATTTGTGTTTATATCGGTAATATTTGGCGAATGTTATCTTCCAAATGGTCACGCTTTTGTTTTATCACAGATCAATGACTTTACCTTCCACAGAAAATAGTCTAGCGGTGTTAAATCACGCTCTTTGATAATTGAGCCGTAATCGTGAAATTAGGCGGTCACCAAGCGTGTCTTTCAATAAATCGATTGTGGCACGAGCTGTGTTTATGTTGCGCCATCTTCTGGAACCACAGCCCTGACATCATGATTGTTCACTTCAGGAATAAAGTTGGTAATCGGGCTTTATACCGATCACCATGACTGTAATGTTGTGGCCTTCATCGTTTTTAGCAGTATGGATAATGACGACCAGCCCATAAAGTACCTAACAGTCAGTGTTTTTGGATGTAATGTGTTCGACATACACTTGTGGATTGGCTTTATTCCAAATGCGGTGTTTTTGTTTGTTGATGTAGCTATTCAACCAGGTGCGCTTCATCCAACAAAATTCGTTTATGGTAATGGAACACGGCACTTTCTTTTTGGTCTATTCGACGAATTTCCGCCTTGCTTGATGATCGTTTTGATGACTGTCAAACCAGGCGAGAATAAATCATGACGGCTGCGCCATCTTTAAGGTAGATGCTAATTGAAATTTCTATAGCTGGAGAAAATACCTTTACAAGCATGCATGATAAAGCAAAATTTCAAGGGTGATTTATTTTACTATTCGATAAATATACCTTGAACAGTCTATTTCATTTCTTATTGATCTCTGGTATCTTTACTTATGTATTATAAAATCATATTTATATGATCACTGATTTATAATAATATAAGTTTGTATTTAAATAAGTGTAATCCAGTGTGTATTCTATCGTTGGATTCTGATAGTCAATTTAGAATTATTATACTGGTGTTTTCTACATGAATATCGGAGTTTAACGCCTGATATTATATTTTTATGTAACTTACAAGTACAAATCATGCACGATTGAAAGAGTAACTAAAACAGTTCTACTTTAAAATTTGCAATGTTCAAATTGATCTCATTCGTCCCGATATATACTTGTCGATAAGCGAGTTCATCCTCAATTTTGTTCAGTATGTCTGAGATAATTTTGCAACAACTGCTTCAATCCTGCTCTACTTCTGGAAAGTCATCTGGTATCGGAGGTACGTAACACAATCTTTATTGAAACCCATAGATAAAACTACATGGAGTCTTATTAAACGTGGGGGCTATTCGGAAACAGCTTTCTCGTGATTTTTGCACCTAAACTATTGGTCTAGTACAGGGATTTATTTTCGTGACGCAGCGTACTATCTTGCCGCCAAATGGAGCTTGTCTGGTTCACTTTCATTTGTAGTAGTCATGTTGCAGAGCATCAATATACAGAGCCAGTTACATTGTTTCCGAAACATACACTTCCGCCGAGATATAGTAAAATATTTAATTTAGGTGAGTCCTGTTGCAATTATCACACTCATGAGGATTTAAGCCCAGATGCGCATTATGAGTGTTTACATGTCTACAGATTGTCTACCAAATGCTCGTTGCACAGTAATAGCAGATTCTGCTTGAACTGAGAATATTGAACCTTTATGTTCCCTTGTGTGCCATTTTTTATTAGTGCTTTATCAGTAAGGGAAGAAAATTAACATATGTTTTTTGCCAAAACAAAACTGTTTTAGTTGGTCTTCATTTGATGCATTTGTTATACTTATATGTCATATGCATAAATAAATACTATACAATAAAATTATGATATTAATTTTAACACTCGCTTAGTTATCGGTGCTTAAGTATAGAGATCCTACGTTTCACGTACAAGACATTTCTTCCCATTTCGGGATGAGTAGATTTTGCTTTGATCTCATTGACAAAGTTCAGCACTATTATTCGTACGATGTTAGTAATCGCAATAGTTTCACTGCTAATTCAAGATAGTACATCACTTAGGTGTTTTATTGACATGTCTTTGATTTTGTGCAACACATAAATAGCGATTGAAGGCCGCGACAACTGATGCATTATTATGGTGTTGTTGATCCTTTATTTACAGCACGTGATTTACGCATTTTTCATAATTATTATTTTTAATCGATGCGTTTGTACTTGCGATATACATAAATAAACACTCAACTGAGAAATTTAGTTCGTTAGAACTTATTAATTAGTTTTACTTTAAAGTACTAGTCTACAAAGGTCTAAACATTCTCATTACAAAGATCGAATTGCTCTTTAATGCAGTTTTTGCTGTTATAAAGTTGATTCTCCAGAAATAAAATCATTTTACAGCATAAACATTTATTTTTTAAATATTATGTACTTTAAAAAATGTGTTTACTTCCTCTTAGATGTAAAACAGCTTACACATAAACTTAATTTATGATATTCAAAGAAACAGTTTTCTTTCTTCGATACATAAGCATTCATTATATGTTGTGCATTTTGAGTAGTTTCGATTGAATGTTTTTCAATTACGCATCCGATATATGAAATGCGTATTTTCTTAATATGAACTACTGCGCCTTGAGTCTTGTTCAATCTCTTGTCGTCATCTTAAGTCTACGCAGTGCTTCAAACTGTGGTCTTGCCCATAGGAGATGAAATAACACAGGAGGACGCGAGCATATTGAAACCAGAAAACAAAACATTTTAAAATTATTAATGTATTGAAATTAAACAAACAAAATACATTCTCACATACTTAAATATATATATACTGATATAATACATTTATAAATGTATCAGTACTATACAATGTACTTTATTTTAAATTAACAAATTTGATAATCACGTCCCCGCAGTTTTGTCATATATAAAATTATATGCAAAATTTTCACTTATCTTAATAATTTGTACAGTTTATAATTAATCCTTAACTAATTAATTGTTACGCAATTCACTCCACAATGCCACAGTTATGCGTATGTGATGTATTTGGGAAGAGAAAGGTACAATAAGAAAATCCTCTACTTAGTGTCTTTCGCAACATGTTAAGCTATTTTATTGTATTCAAAGTCTTGGAATAATTTTATGATAGCAGGAACAGAAAAGATTGTATTTCGAGCGATTTTATATATATATATATATATATATATCCAGAATAATTTACACACTGGCTGAGGTGATGTTTATAATTTATGTATGTTAAAGTCGTATTCCAGTTTGCGTCAAAGTATAGTACATGAATTCATTATATTATTGTA